>VXBR01012080.1:84105-381648 GCA_013400215.1 Cisticola juncidis | reverse complement strand
CCAACAGTGCTGCACCACACCAACACTGCTGCACCGCACCAACACCCAGAACCAACGCTGCTCCACCGCACCAACACCCGGAACCAACACTGCTGCACTGCACCAACACCCAGAACCAACACTGCTGCACTGCACCAACACCCGGAACCAACACTGCTGCACTGCACCAACACTGCTGCACTGCACCAACACTGCTGCACTGCACCAACACTGCTCCACCGTACCAACACTGCTCCACTGCACCAACAACTGGAACCAACAGTGCTGCACCGCACCAACACTGCTCCACTGCACCAACACTGCTGCACTGCACCAACACTGCTCCACTGCACCAACACTGCTCCACTGCACCAACACCCGGGGCAAGGAAGTTATCATTCCCAACTGGTGTTCCTACTTTTAGCCTGGTTTACTTTTCTAAACAAAGAAACTTGCTTGCTCAGGACTCTTTGGTAATTTAGATACAGCACTTTTTAAACAGTTACAGAACACCTGTGCACCTGAAGCCAGAAACTGTTTGTATGTGTATGTCCATCAAAACAGAGGAAATCATGAGGAATTATTTCACTGGCAGCCAGTTATGGGAATCACTGTGGGTGGATCAGTAACTGAACTCTTACAGTACAAGATATGGCATTCTGTGGTGCCATTTTAGAAATGAAAATGCATATCTTTAAAAATGATTTAAAAATTATTTTGACCTGTTTAAAGTGTTATTTCAGAGCTCATTTAGGGAAACATACAGGGAAGAGTTGGCAGAACATTTATTTGACCAGTCTCTCTCTGTACAATACAGGTTAACTCTTAACAAAGTACAGAAAAACAAAACCACAAAATGGTCTGGTAATTGAGAAGTGCTCCAGCAAGCTGAGCCGCAGCTCCTTTTACTGCCCTGCCCCACAGCACACATTTCAATGTACCACTTCATGCCACTCCAGCACATCTTAAATGATTTCTTAAATTGGTGTCAATAAAAGGCCTTTCTGGAAAGCAACTCAGTTATCCACACTGCTCAACAATTCTGGAGAAGACACTGAGGGAGAACCAGAGTACACAGGCCTTCAACAGACCAGGCCAAGGACCTTCTGCTCCAGCGCTTACTATAATTAATGGAAGCCTTTCCACTGATTTCCATGAGGTTTTTGGGTCACGCACAATTAGCACAATTCCAGATGTTTTCACTCCCTTTAGCGTCAGCATGACTCTGTCCCAACATCCTAGAGACCGACTCCACATAGACACAGCCTCATCATGAACTACACATATGGAATTAAGCATACGCTTCACACAGCTTTCCAACACTCAAGTCTTTACTCCCTGAGAAAAGCTGTCCTTGTGTCTGAGACACATCACAACCAATAATCCTCAATGTGATACAGACATACTTCTTGTTTCCTGAGGTGAAACTTCCTAATGCCTAATGCATTAAGGAACCACTACAGCACATCTGATCATGTAGGAAGTGCCACAGCCCAAATCAGCTTTTACACTGTTCACATTATGCTTTTATCCCAAGTGCTACGAAGCCGTTGCGATTTTTGTGTAGTCTGCAACATTTGTAAGAAGCTTAACATAATTAACTGTAGCTGTTTTCTGTCCAGGCAGTGTTTCCAATGTGCCCCAAGACAGAGTTACTTAAATGGCATCTTCCCATCTTGGAGAGATTCTCAGTGGCTGATGAATGCATTAGGATGCAGGACAGACCTAACTGTGATTATATAACCCTGTCCTACACTTGGGACAAAGATAATGACGAGAACAGAAAATGTATCTGCTCTATTCTCCTGACTGCCAGTTTTTTCCCTAATGGTCAGTTATGCAAGTGTCCCACGGGAATCTTTCATAGTAATTTTGCTACAATGAACATAGTCAGCTCAAAAGATCTTTTTTTTTCCTACCCCAAGGAATCATAAAAATGAGAGATGACCGAGTTGCTAGGTCACCTTACCCTTTATTCTACTCTACACTTAAGACTATGTTCCATGCAGTTATATTTATTACTGGTCTGCCACTGAAAGAATTTCTCTGATTTAGATCACTGAAGTCCTGTGGGAGGGAAATGGATGAAAAATTATTTACTTCAGATAATGATCTAGTTTATTCTCCTTGAAGAAACCAAAACATTCGCATCAACCATTTCAGTCAGAGAACACCACAGTTTATAAAGTGCTTCCTTGGAGCTGTTCCCGTTCGGCTGATTTTTAGATCTGTTTGTGGGGCTTTTTGGTTTTTTTTAAGCAAGGTCAAGGAGATGGTAAATGTGAAATCAACAATTATAGCAAAGTTTTGCTTTTAAAAATGCTCCTTTGCCTTTCAGTAATACAAATAAGTAACTCCTCTCCCTGATTTTCTTTTTCAGCCAAACACTAAAATCATAGATACATAAAATCAATTCCAAATTGCCCTTGTGCCAAAACTGAGAAACACAACTTTAGAGCTCAGCTTTGAAAAACTCAACAAATTAAAACTCACCTTCAATTCATAATTTATTTACTTGAACTGGTACGAGTTTATTTTGCATAAAAGTAAGGCTAGCTAAAATTTAAACCCCATTTTTAAAGCAGAAAGTACTCAATACAGACCACAGGAGGACGTTTTCAAACTGCTGGTTGCATCCAAAGGTGTTAGGATGGGCTGTTTATGCCAACAGCTCGGTGACGACTGAACAATATTAAGAACCTCAAAATATGCCATTTGAGATAAATGCTCCAGGGGCCTGCTTAGCTGGAGTTCTGCACTGATGACATTGCTAAAGCTAGTTTGAATAATTGGCTATTATCTTTTTCCATCAGCCAAGCTTTGGAACTCTCAAACAAAACCAAACAGTGAAACGGTTAATTGACTTGCAGCAGAAACTCCAAGCTGGAGGTTACCAAAGCCATCTGTATTTTTACATCTCAGGCCTGACGTGGCCCTCAGATTTGCTGATGGCTCTCAAAAAACAAGTGCCAATGGAGCTCTGAGTCGGAGCTCAGTGATACAGTGAGAAAGGAGCAAGAAAGCTGAGATCAAACACAAACCCATATGGGCATCAGCTGCTCCAGACACAGGAGAATGTACCAGCACAACACAAACTTGCTTACCTCCTCCCTACTGCTGTAAAGTTTAATAACTCAGCTTTGCAAATAGTGCTAAGGTGGGGGATGAAAACTCTGAGAAACCTACAAACCAAACCGAAGGAGAAAGGAAGCATCTTTTTAAACTGCACCCGAGGTTGCAAAAATACTGCTTTTTAGATCATAATTGCCATTAGAGGTGTAAAAGCTACTTCACTGAAGAACCTGAAAATCCATTTGGCTCGTGATAACTGAAACTCCATATCCAGTTGCATGTTTTAGCTCTGAGAGCTGCAAATTACAGAAAACAAAAGCATTCAGGTATTTGGAAGCTGTAATTTATTGCAACAGCACTAGTTCTGAACAGCCCCAGTCAGAATCCAGGCCCCAAGATTCGCACATTTCCCCTCCCATTTAAAAGAAATTCTCTCAATTTCTTTCTAAAACAACTGTTACATATTCTGTGTGATATCCCTTAACTTGAATTCAGCACAAGCAATTTCACTTGGCTTCCAAATGTCTGTGGACTGCAGATGCTGGATTGCGAATTTTCACCTTATACTATAGATGTGCTATTAGATCTTGTCAGGGGTTGGGCGCCATGTGTTGGCAGCTGGTTGGAGAAAGCTGGAATTTCTAGGACATTCACACAATACTCCTGGTGAATGAAATGGTATTGACAAGTACTGATTCAAGATCTGAAGGGATCTCAGAAAACAGGAACTTGTCACAGTCACAACTTAGGAGTCATCTACGTACCTTTCAAAAACATTTTAAAATAACTTCTAATCTGAATGTTACTCTGGTACTAGTGTTATTTAAGTGTCAGTGGAACTTTATCAGAATTAAATAATGAACAGGGATTTGGCTTTGTGGGGGAATTAAAGCCAGCAGACTCTCCCAACAATGTTCAGAAGGACAAAGAACTAGTGAAGATCTGTATCAAGTCAAGCTGTATTGTCCCAAAACCTCAGACTTATTCCTTTGACAGTGGCTAGTAACTAAGCCAAAAGAAAAATTAAGTAAGAAAAATTTAAGGTCCCTCAAGGGAAATGTGTTGCACAAACCTCACAGCAGAGGTGGAAAGAACTTCCCTTGCACCACAGCTCGATAAGAATTCACTAAGCAGAATGCCCAGTTATTAACGCATCTGCACATCCCATAGTGTTGACACTGAAGAAGTCTGTGTACTGCCCCAGCACCCAAGAGAGTTCACAGCTATGGATTTTCTTCTCAGTTCTCCCAAATAAATCTAATTTCTGGTCCATGCTGTTAAAGTAACAGTAACTTGGGAGTGAGCTAACTGATAGGATTTTTGTAATTGCAGTATAGGTTTAAATATGCACAGTTTAACCTAAGTAGACTACAATGCTGTAATTGCTCAACAGCTTGCAATCAAGCTTATGGGAGGTTTCTCTAGGCTATTCTGTGCCACTTCTGGCTGGTTTATCCTCATCATTAGGGCATATCTGTGGCTGTCCAACATCCCCATGCCCACAGACCTCTAACCAGGCTGTAAAGACCAGGGCAGAGAGCACCAGCTTTGCACTGAATACAGCATGAGGGGTTCTTAGGCACCAGAGCCACCTAGTTCCTGAAATATTCCCTGGTGCTGCCTCCCTAGCATCTTTATCTGCTACCTCCTTGTAGTGAAACAAGAGAGCAGTGTCTGACTTTTTACACAAATGGACAGAGAATGTAGACACTGAGTGTTTCTGAATGTTTTGGACAAACTCAAGCTGGTGCAAGGGACCAAACTTTTGCTAACTTCAAGAGTACAAGATTTATTCCTCTGCATCTGCCTGCAGTCTTCTATCAGTTACCCATCACCACACTTTGAAGTGTTCCTGTCCCTCAGATGATGAACACATGGACAAAACATACATGTACTTAAGGATAAAGTACATTCATTTTTCTTTTAACTGAATTTCCTTCCCTCTCCGGCATTCAGTAACTCTAAATCATTTTTAAATTTATCCTACACCTCTGCAGAAGCAGTAAAAGACTTCTTCTCTTTGCCATGTTTAGGTCAGGCCACAGACCCTTGCCTAACTCAATTTAATTCCACTATTTGGGACAATGATGAGTTACTCCTGTAAATTATCTCCCCTCTGCTTTAAGGAGGTGAACCTTTTTGCACAAGGATCATTCAAATTTTCATGTTGCATAAAAAAAATTATTTGTAAGAATGTGCAAATCAGGCAGAAGCTGCCACTGTGATATTGTAAATGCCTAAGACTATACACGTAAGCATTAGAAACTAGATTTAACAACTGTTCAGGTTCATTTGAGATCATAGTATCCCACTGAACATTGCAATGAGAAAATAATGAGGATTCAATAAAGAACACAGGAATTTCCTCAGTAAATGTCATGATATCTGGCACACTGCTTGTATAGCAAACAGTCCCAGGAAGTGGAACAGGAGAGCATCAGCAAAATGTACAGGGAAAGACAAAGAGAAGGAAACAGGTACACATGTGAAGAGCAGCTTTAGAGATAATGCTGTTGGGGTGTCCCCACCTCTACGAGCATCATTCTTTCTTTCTTAAATTGCCTGTTCCAAACTTATGAGGGGTCTTTGTGGAGGGCAATGCCAGCATTTCCCACCCAGTGCTCCAGGGCTGGGCATGCAGATGAGGGAAGCCTTCATGCCTGCTGCCCTTCCCCACATTCGGTGATTTGGCACAAGAATCCTTCTCCTGGCACACCTCAAAGCCCTTTCAAGCAGAGATCAGATGTGCAGGCATCTGTTTCCAAAACCCTATCTCACCTCTTCATACCCAATTAAAATCCCACAGAACTGTTGCATGCTCATGTAAAAATTACATTGGAGCTCTGGCCCCAGAGGTCATCAGCATTTCCAAAGGCCATACAGACAGAGGAGATACAAGATTTTTAATTCCAGAAGCTGTCCTGAAACATCCAACTCACATTTATATTGGGTCATAAAAGCAATATTCACTTAAACACAGGCAAAATAGAACATGCTTGGAAGCGAAGGGCCTGCAGAGAGCTTTACAACACAAAAAGCTGAGGCTAGACTGCCTTCATGTCATGATATGTTATCTTTTACACACTTTAATTCTGCCAACTGGTGCCAAGGGATTTTCACAGCCATTTCAGCACCTCCAAGGTGACACCTAAGGGGAATTACATTTCACATCAGTAACTAAGTGTAAAAGCACATGAAAACGTGTGTGGATATGTGCTAAAACTCACTATCACAGGGTCCCATAAAGTCCTTTAAATCTGGTCCTTGCTCTTCATCTACTTAATACACTAGTAATCTGTATCTTTTTAACCAAGGTTCTCCACTCTACAGAATGGAAACAAGGAAAAATTCATCAGCATGGAAATAAATAGGAAATTGTGCATGAAGGACTAAGTTGTTCTTGCAAAGATTACGCTGTGGCTGTGCAGTTTACAGTTTTTTAAAACGTGGGTTAAAATGTGGTTCTCCAGAACATGTACTTTTGGATTTCCCATTGACAAAGGATGCCAGTTCCATGCATCTCGACAGCCCTTTCCCAGTTCCTTGGCTGCTTTTCCTCCTTTTCTGTTTCTTCTACATTCCACCCCACACTGCTGCAGTGGTGACCTGCTGGCAGCCCAGAGAGAGAGGAGGTGGCCCCTGGGACCAGGAGTCAGCAGGGCCACGGAGAGCAGCGGGAGATGGCCCGGGCTCCCACCAACACCCAGAGGAGCTCCTCACCCCATTTCAATCTGACTTAACACTAGACACTTACAAAGATTTATTCAGAGTTATAGATACGTCCTAATGGCATTTCTACATACTTGATATCATATTAAAACACCATGACTCATTTTAATAATTGGGTTGTAACAAATTGAAGCTAATGAGCTGCACAATGTTTATAAGCATTATTTATAGTTATTTTTCTGGCATGCCTTTTTGCAAAAAAATTCATTATCAATTGCTTAACATTTTGCAGGCTTTGAGCAGTTTAGGTAACAGTCCACAAAAACTGGTTTAGGAAGTTTAAAAGATAAAAGGCTCAGCTTTTTCCAAAAACAAAAGCAGAGAAAATACCTAAGTTTAACAATTCAAAACAAGCAAACAAACTTAGAAGTGCTTAGTTAAGGAGCTTTCCAGCATTCATACTTTTGGAGTGTGCAGTGGATTACTTTTTACCGCCAAATTACTGGCAAAGATTCAGGAATTATGGATGCTTATTCACGTCCAAAAAATATCTGCCCAATTTTCACTGAATTGCAGTGTCTAAAGCTGCCGTTTGCAAATATTCAGTGAAAAATGATTAAAGACTGGTAAGGAAATCCTCAGAGGAGCCTGTAATGATACCAGTACTCAGAATGAGTTGTGAAGATAAACCTGTTAACATTTGTGAAGCACTCTGATGCTACGATAATGAACTGCTCAGAAAGCCCCTGAGACCAGGAATGAATCTGTAATCGAGTGTGATATTAGGACACTGTGTAGTAAATACAACTGTGCACCTCACACTAAAAAACGACTGAACTTCCCCATGGTCACTGGCAGGTACCTGTGGGCTGCCCAAAAGGAGTACCATGCAAAGAAGAGGTGTATATACAGATACAGGAGGCAGAAATAAGGGTTTGGGAAATTTCACACACAGAGGTGCCAGATTAAATTCAAAGATTCAAAACTGTGACTCTACTTCAGCCTTTGAGGGTTTGCCTTTGCCAACTCAATCCCTGAGTGTTCTTAATCCACAGAGGTTTTCTGTCTCTGAGGGGGCAGTGCCATGGCAGCACCTGAGCAGCCCAGGACAGCAGCCTGCCGAGAGCGTGTGCCAGCTGGCTGAACAGAGCCCTTTTTTGCATACATACAGGTAGCACAGAGAAATGAACACAGTCCAGTCTAACAGCCCTGCCGAAAGAAATCACAATTTCTTAAAATGTCCGCCTCATGGAAAGGCTGGAGTCACTACTGTACTTACAGCTGTGGCTGAGCCTCCTGCATGTTTGTACAGATTTATGGACTGCACATTCTGTTCCCTACCAGATCCTTGACCTATTGTACACTACAAATTTATTTTCCCTGGCAGCCAAAAGGAATGATTAAACCAGGTGAAGTGATTACAATCATATATTCATGTATAAAAACAGCTTAAATACTTTTATCTTGGATGCCTCCCAATGTTTATATTCATACCTCTATCTGTGTTATTTCATTTTTATTTTGTGCTGAGACAAAAGTCCAGCCAAACAGAGAAATACAATTGTAAAGGCTTTTTTACTTTTGTCCAGTTTTACCTCCTCCAGCAGTATGAATAGATATGAGCCAGTACTTCTCCAAACTTAAGTCTCCTTTCTTTATATAAACATTCGTTGACTCAATTACAAAACCTCTCAAGTAGTTTTTTTCAGCTATTAACCAGACATGCAAATATGAGAGAAAAAATCCGTTTGCCTTTGAGGAACAGCATGGCAGCATAAACAAAACCCCACACCTCTGGAGCTCCTCCATGCACACCTCAGGAGGTTCTTCAACTGGAAAAATAGTGTAAGGATTAGCTACTTCCTGAGAAAGCTGAAGGAGGAGTCAAAGCATTCATTCTCTGAGCAGGGAAAGAGAAAGCATCTTCAATATAGTGATGGTGCTGAAGGGTAAAATGTTTACCTTAAACCTGTTAATTTTGGAGAATGATGAAAAATGAAAGCAGTATTTTATGTATCTACCTTTGTAATTTGTTATAATTCTGTGCAGCCTTTTTGATTCTTTTACTGGGGAAGTGAAATAAGGAAGGACTTTCAACACTTTTCATTAAGAAGAAACTTCTCTGATGGAAATAATTCACTAAGTGTGCTGTTCCATAGAAGAGCAGCCAGTTAATGAAGGACACAAATTGTTTCATTTACTGTCTGGAACAACAGAATAAACAGAACTAACACAGATCAGCTGTGACTTGCATGTGCCTTCAGATTTCATTCTACTGGAGAGAATATTCCTCTGAAGACGTTTGCCTGATGAGTTAGAGTAAACAGATGAGGACTGGCCTAAATGAAAAGTGCTGAAGAAATGACAGAGCAGCTCCCAAGCTAGCCCAGCATTGGGCAGATGTTCTCTGCTCTCGGGGAGCTGAAGCCTGGCCTTGACACCTTTTGTTCCTGTGCATTTTCTCAGCGTCCGGTAGCCTCCTCTTGCCTCAGGTCTTTGGTTCTGGGATGTTGGGAGCAGAGCAGTGTCCGGGGCCAGCGTGGCAGCAGTTCCCAGAGCTCAGCAGCAGAGGGGCCAGCGTGCCCTCATCCCCTGCAGACCCTGCAACACCAGTCATGCTGCAGCACCTCGGCTGCTCCCTGGCCCCTTCCCTCACAGCAGTGACAGTAACCCGCCTCCCCACCCTTCCTTCCTTTTCACAGCTGTCATTCACCCCCTTCGACATTTCTCATCCCTCTCTTCATTTCTCTCGTATGATAAAAATACAAGTGAACTATTTGAGAAGCAGAAATGCTCTCTCACAACCCTGTTTGCCTCAATGAGGTCACGTAATGTCTCTCAACTACAAACTCACCTCAACCCAGCCACACTGAATTTACACTTTACTCAACACAGCGGGTTCCCAGGTCTTTATGGAAGCTACCTCTGTGGCCACAATGCACAAAAGTGTGGACAACACTGGTCCTCGTCTCATTGTTTTCTCTGAATACTCCCTCTATTTTGCCCACAGTAACCAGAAGGGAAGTACTCTAGATGACAGTATTGCCACAGTTTTTTTAGCAGATGGTATTTAATTTGTTGCAGTCAGAAACCTCCAAGATAGTAATAGCTCTCTGTTGAGAATGAATTCCATAGAACAGCAACCAGGCAAGTTTTTGCACATTATGCCATGTTTCAGAAATGTATTTAATTATAGACCCACAAAGCCTGTGACTAAGATTCTATTTGACCTCTCCCAGATCTCTCAGAGACACATTTCTATTTCTGAATTGTGAAGGATGCATGTTAAAAGTCAAGATGTTAGCAAGAAAAGCCAAGTGGGAATTACTGATTAATTTAACAGGATCTACCTACTGAACTCCTTACTCTGATTAGCATGCACTATCAACTGAAGAAGCCCAAATATCACTTACCTTGGAAACAGTTATAGAACAACTTTATAATTTCTAACCATTATTTAACTGATGAAATACTGCTTTTCACAGCAATATACAATTAGGTGAGAACTAAGTGGCTTGAACTATTTCATTAGCAGTACTTACTGAGTACTAAGAGCTCAGCCCAATTTTGTTACTCTCAAGAAAATAGCTTCCTATCCCCTTATGCTCTGGGATAATTTTGCGTAGCCTTCCTATAGCACTTTTCGACAGCCTCAGCTTCCTGTGCATTTCAACCTCAGTACTGTGGGAAGCCTTGAGAACAGAGCTGTGCAGCTCTTTGCCAGTACAACTCCCAGCTCCCCTGTGCCTCCAGAGAACAAGTGAAAGCAGGTGTGAAGCAATGGGGCCAGGACACTGCCATGGACAGACAGACCCTTGATGCTGCTGCTGCTGCGACAGCAAATTTGCGGTGGGATGTGATGTGATAATGATCTGTCCTGCAAATTCAGCTCACACCTTAATATGGGGACAAATTGCCACTGCTCCTGGGAATTTAACTGCCTTAAGAGTCTGTCTTACTCAGCCAAAGTATAATCTCCAGTTAAAAGACTTCTTGAAGCACAAAATGTTTGCTTAACTCTTCCCCCTTACTTTAGGTAGAGGCTTCTGTAACTTCAGGGTGTCAGATCAATACTGAAAGCTTTTAAAAATTCCACAGCAAGTTTACCATCTTCTCTGCCTCCCTTTCCTTTGCACTGGCCTTTTAAGAAAGAGAAAAGAAACCAAGAGAAAAAGCCAGCTGTTGATTTACTTCCCAGTTCTGAGTCCCTCACTCAGTCACCCTGCCAATACCCATTTACTAGTGCCAGCACCAGTGTGTGAAACAAGCTGCTCCTTCTGCTGCATTCAGGATTTCTGCCACAGCTTCTGTGCCCTCTGTACCCTCAAAAGGACTTTGAAAAAAGACCAATCTGCTATTAAATGCTTGCTTCGAAAAAGCCTTTGAATAAACACAAAAGCCACAGTCCCTCACCATTTTTCTGCTCCCAGCCTTTCCACATGTCATGTGGAGAAGGGGGACAATGTTGCTGTGCAAGGTAATCCCTGGGAAGGTTACATTGATAATGAACATTTAGTTTCTGTTCATAAAACCCACAAGTATTGCTAGGTCAGTAGTAACACTGTTATCCGGTATGGGAGAAGATGGAAGATGGTCAAGTGAAAGATAAAGTAAAATGAAGCTCTGCCCTTCCTGAAGTGTAGAAACCGGCCTTCTAAGAATCAATGGAACTGCCTTATAAATCTCCTACTTCAGCTGTCTACCCTGTGCATAAGCTGCGGATGTCAGCAGCACTGATGAAGGAGATTAAATGGGTTTAGAGTGACTTTGTGGAACAAATGTAATAGATTCCAAAGATCGCTGCTTAGGGCCTTGTGCTGGAGCCACTGCATACCAAACAGCACACTGGGAGCAACTGCTGTGATCTGCACTTTGTATTCCCCCGAGTCTGCTTCCCAAAAGGCCAGGACAGTCTCCTGCTCTCCCCAAGTACAGAATTCACAATTGGCTACATTATCATCTATTTTCTTTCCATGTATTTGTACTTTCTGTATATATACATATGTATATATTTCCACATGTACTTTCTTTGCATATAAACAAAAATTAAAAAGGCTCTTGGCTCAAATATGGCTGTGTACCTCCTTTCCCCTTCCCACACCCCATCAGAAAATCTGCCCCACATTTTCCCTGTGCTAAGTGAGGACTGTAATTGAGAGGCAAAGGTAAGAATTAAAGGCATTTGACTAAAAACAGTATTTCCCTGTTCAGATCCATGCCTCAACAGCAGTATTATCAGGATTAAATTTGTCCAAGTTTGATTCTGCACCTAAGTCACCGACAGAACTGCGATTTGCTTTGCTGATGCAGCATCAAAGAGAGCAAAGATCAAAGCAAGCCTTCAGCTGTTACAGCACCGAGCTCAGGGTGCTCAGTGCAGCCCACCTGTGCCTGCCTGACTGCAGCACGCACACAAAGGTGTGCCAGGCTGTGTCTGCAGGCACAGCTGAGCCCATCCTGGCGCCACAGAGCAGCTCAGTGTGCCAGGCGTGCTCCTGCAAGCACCGCACACCTCGGCGCCGACAGACAAAGCAAACAGCAACAGCCACCCCGGCTCAGCTCAGCCCCAAGATCCTGTCCAGGGCACTGCGCAGCACGTGGCACACGTGCCCTCCACACCATGGCCCTTAGGGCCTCCAGGGAGTTCTCACCTCTGCTTCTCTGGAGAAACGCTTGCTGTTGGTGGATTTTGGGCAGTTGTTCCTGTGGCTATCTGGCCACCAGGCCACTGAGGATCTGAAATACAAGGGAACCACACCCTTTGCCCTAGCAGGCAGAACCACCTTTTGGTAGGGAAGATGTCCTAGAATGGTATTAATATATCCTGAGCTGTGAAGGCTGTGTAAAGATTTCATACAAAATACACACACTGTGCTTTCTACATAAAAGAACTACAGGATTAGCACTAGTTTATGAGTAATAAATGTTACAAATGGATGGGCTCATCCACCAAACTCGTAATTGTGCCTAAGGACTCAGCATAAGCACCAAAACTCTGAAGTAGGCAAAGCTGTTTTTTATTTATTTACCTACAGTGGCTTCACAGAAAGTTCCCAGCCCTAAATCCCGCCCCCCAAAAATCCCAAACCAGTGCTCTCCCCTCTAAAAAAACAACCCCCCTAAATAAACAGACAAAACCACAAAAATACCTTATCTTCGCTGCTTGGAACTGTTAGCTCTGCGTTACAACCTTGCCTGAAGTGAGAAGGAGGTGCATCTAAGACAGTGGTTTCAGAACTGGATACACCCATCCACCCACACCCCCAAAACACATGCTCCTGCCCCAGAACATCAGTGAGAAACCCAGGACTTAGGCTGTAGCTGGCCTTCTTCCCCTTCCACCTTCCACAATATCAAGTTTGAAAGGTGCAAGGAGCTCTAGCACCAGCGGGCTGTGCCAGACCCTCCCGTGCGTTCCTTGCCCCCTGAGCAGCAAGAGCACAGGCCCAGCTCCTGCCTCGGCCGTGCCAACAGCCCCTCATGACGTGACCGACACGAGCACAGATGGCCAACTCCAAGGGGCCTGTCTGTGCTTCCTTCCAAACCGCTCTGGCATAGCCAGATGGCGTTGCTGTGTCTGCCTGGTACAAATTGCAGCTTACGGGTGGCTGCAGCACCACCGAGAGCCATCAATTCCACATCCTGTCAGACACCCTCCTTCCCAAAGCTGGCATGTCCCTTCCCATGATGATGGGGAAAAATACCATGGAAAACATCACAATGGAAATAACTAAAGTGAGGGAATGAGAACAGTGATGTGGAGTGCTGATAAGACACTAGTGAGGAAAGACAAATATAAGTCTCACTATCAATGCAGATTTGTGACCATGGAATTTGAGTCCTTCTCTATAGGGTTCTCTTTATAGCACACAATCACCAACAGTTTCAGTAATTGTTACTAAAATCTCAGAACTGTTAGAGAGTCTGACAGAAAGCCCTAAAAATCTTAGAGCTAAACCTAAACCTTTTCTTGAGATAACAGAGTTGCTCCTCACTGGATTTTCCTTCTGCCTCTTACCCCAAGATGTGTTTCTGTTTTTCTCTTCACTGATGTGAGTTTTCCTTAATCATTTGTTCTACATGGTTTTCACCACAGAGAAAAACAGCAATAAAATATTGAGGTTTTATTTGTCTTGGTTGAGGAATTAAGCATCTGTGAAAGTAACAAATTCTTATTAATTTTTCCCATGTAATTTGTAATTTTGACAGCTAACTCTTAATAACAGCAATCTTGTTATACTAATCACCAGTCTCCCTGGAAGATCTCATCACTGCTGACAAAATCCTATCATGTCTTATAAACTTATCCAAATCCACCAGGAGCGTTTGTGGGAAGATCAATCTGTTCTTTCCTTGTGAACAATGGAACCAAAATCACCTCCAGGGTGGACAGCTACTCACTCGGTGCTTCCTCTGCTGCCCTTCCCATTTCTGACACGCTCCTTCCGAGCCCAGGAAGTTTTCAAGGCACAGGCTGTGGGAGTGTGTGCACTGAGAACCCCCAGAGGGCTCCCAGTGCCCCAGAGCTGCACTGTGAACTTGACAGGCAGAGCCAGTGCAGCAACAGCAGCCGTACTGAGCTGGGAGCTTTCATCTCCTTTCTCCTCTGCTTCTTTTTATTAGCTCATCCCTCCTTCTGCTACTGACTCTTCTGTATTACTGGCACCATGGATGCTATTGTTTCTCTTCTACTCTGCTCCCAGTTTATTTGATTTTGCTTGTTTTTCTTACTTACAAATTACTGCCTTAGGGGAAAGGAATGTTTTGAACCTCTGAGCCAGTCTGATCTATTTTGGTGCAGTGGTTGTTCATTTATTAAATCAAGTTCTCTCGTAGCTGTGGCTGCTCCTTCTAAGTTCTTGATTGCCACAAAGCTATTGTTTACTACTGAGAGTAACACCGAATGTTACCACGGTTGGTAGCAGGAGTGGATCAAACAGCTGCCAAGCCTTTCTCTGAAGTGCTGCTAAGCTGAGGCCCCAGTCAGTAACACAACGGAAGGCACAGATTGGATATGGACTAGAGAATGGGGCGCCCTGACAGGAGAAGTCACTACAGGCTCTCTGTCATGTACAGAGGCAGGAAAGCACCAAAGTGTGGCAGCTCTTTAGATGAGTAAATCTGCAACTATTTTTCACAGGAGGGCTCTCTGATCCACCCCTGAGGTAACCTAACTCTGATCTCACTTCCTATCCTAGGGGATGGGAACAGCACCTTCTCTGCCTCTCTAGAAACCACTGCACCAATGGCCTGGAGCCCAAAAGTTTTCAACTTTGACAGCTTCTTAGTTAACATTTTTTCATTCTGGATCTAACTTTTCCACTGATTTAATTTCTTGTTAGTTTATTTCTGCTTTCATCAATGCATTAAACAAAACAGACTAACCTGATATAAAAAGTAAACACTCACAAAGTCATGAGATTTGAAGAGGAATCTCATGAACATTTATTTCCATCCTTTAAGCTCTAAAAATTTATTCTCTCTCACACAACCAAATATATTTTCTAGCAAAATTAATATAACAGAATTAAGTGTTCTACATACAAGAAAAAACTGTTGATCAACAGTTCAAAGACTTTCCAAGGAACAACAAGGTGAAGGACATGGCATACACCTATTATCATCTAAAATTAGGAAAACATGAACCAAAAGCCAAACTGAAAAGAGTTATCAATTTATCTGATTCTGTCCAAGCTCTGTAAAGTGCAGCAAACCTCAATAGTATGGTTTTTTCAGCAGAAATGCACTGGCAGGCTGCTAATTTTGCCAGGCATCAGAGGAATACTAAGGGACAGAAGTTTTAATTATAAATGCAAACAAATTAAAATACTGTGGACATTTAAAAAACATGGGGGCATCGGTATTCCCTCATGTGTGCCACATAAGACGCGAAGACTGCCCCCAAGAACTCAGCTTTAGAGGTGCAGCATGAATTTTCTTATTGATGCTGCCAACTGTGCACCCCTGAGATGCATTTCTATCCACAGGAGTCAGCAGAACACAGTTCAGTTTACTTATTTAGCTTTTTAAGACACTGAACGTACTCACTGGCCTTCACAGAAAATGTCACATTGAATTTTAGTGCCTTGCACTTTTCTGTACACATGCAGCAACACATTTTAACTTGTCCCCTCTCCTCCTCTGTACCAACATCTGTCTGTAAATATGCAATACAACAGCAACCAAGAGCCTTTGGAACTGAAGCCTCATGACAAGTCAGTGTGGATGGTGCTTGTAAATGTGGCTGATAAAACGGTCTGTGGACAAGCCCAATGGTAAAACCGTAACAGGCACAAGTGTAATGTGCTACCAATAATTTAATAGCTTTACTAACACATCTGCAAACAGCAGCACCGAGTAGGAAAACACAGCCTGGTTGTTCTGCCTCCTGGAAAGGCCCAGGGGCTGGGAGGGGAGCAGCACAGCTCACTGGGCGCCTCCACTGCAGCTGCTCTTCCACACCAGGTAAAGCTGTGAGGTGTGGGAGGTGTCTGTACACATCACAGGGGCTACACCCCGCAGGTGGAACCATACAACCAGTGGAGGGACAGAAAGGCAGCCTGATGCACAGTGCTGATCTGGAAATACACGACAGAAACGCCACCTCATTTCACCTCACGGCTTCACATGGAAAGGGCCAGAGAAAGAATGTGTCTCTGGCCCAGCTGCATGCCACAGCACACTTAATGAAAAGGTTAGCATGTTATTCTAGAGTCAGAAATAACCAAACTCAGTATAATGCTACCCAGATTTTGTAGATGCTCCATAGCAAAGGGAAGAGATCTACACAGGCTGTTGTTTCTCCCAGAAACTGCAAACACTGCCTTTTACACTGGATTGTATTTGAGCTGCTGAAAAAGCCCCTAGTCTTGATTTAGGTCTTTCATAAACTGTACTTCAGGTGGGAGTTCAGTGGACACTCTGCCTGGACCATAGAGTCTTGTTTGAAATCCAAAACACTGTCATTCCCCACTAGCTGATCTACACTTAGAAAACACAGTTTGGCTGTTTCAAATTTCATCTCTGTTTCAAGTGGGACTTAACATTTTCTACATGAAGAATGGAATACAGGAAATACTGAAAGACTTATATGCTTTCTTAGGCTTGATAAGCACTACTTGAATTTTGACTACTTGGCCTGTTTTTGGCTGGGATAAAGTTAATTTTCCTCCTAGCAGGTAGTGCAGTGCAGTCTTTTGGATTTAGGATTATGATTAGCCAAACTCCATGTGGTGTATACCAACATGGTTTGCCTTTTCTAGAAAAATACTCCTAGAACTCTCAGTACTTTGAATCAGCTGACTGGTTCTTGGTTCACTATCCCAGTCTTAATTTGGAGTTATGAGCTCTACTAAGTTGTCCAAATACTCCAACTGCCCGCTGCAGTATTTAGACACTACATATTGTAGACACATTTCATTCCAGTAAGTACTCGATTGCATTTTGTTTTAAACACCTCCTCCTAATAATTGAACAATGCTATGCAGCAGGCTCTTTCCATGTATCCAGTATCAAGGGGCAATGGCACTGCTGTAACCAAAACTGCCAAAGAGTACAAGCGAGGTAAGGCTTTGGTTTGGCACCTGGGAACCTGCGAGCAGCCTGTTCTGGACGCTCCCTCTCCCACAGGCAGGAGCAGCAGAGCACAGTGGGGAGGTGCTTGGCTCCACCAAACTCTTTCTGGCGGGCTTTAAGACTAAAGCAGGCTTCACGCTGGCATTCTTACTTGGAGCCAAAGTTTAATTCTAAGTGAATAAGGACTTTGTAGGGAATTGCTGCTCTCTTTTAGAAGGTGCTCTTGCTTTGTGTTTTGCCAGGAGACTGAAACGCTTTGCAAGGACTGCTTTATGGCTATTGTCTGGTTTCAGTGCTTCTGAAACCACAGGAAAAAAGCAGCAAGAACACCGGGTTCTTCTGCACACAGAGAACTTGTGTCTGTATAAGCTGCTCCCCACTATCTGATTTCATGTCTGCTATAATTCGGGGGTTCTCTCACAAAGCTATGCTAGTAAATGAATATATTCATCCATCCTAAGCTGTAACCCAAAGGACAGTTCAGATCCCATTTTAAAATCTGACTGAAACGGTACAAGCATGGATTATGGTTAGGGGTTGTGAAAAACAAACCCAGTACAAGAAATACTTCCTACTCTCTTTTTCCACCAAAAAGAAGTCATAAATTTTAAGACTCCAAGATGCCAGGGCCTGAACTTAGGTTCAGTGACTTTTAAAATTTCTCTAATATGCTGTGACTTTCAGGAGATTGCTCTCGGAAAAGTCTTTTTATGGTCTGGCTTTCATTTCAGCTCTCTGCATAAAGATTCTATTTAGAAAAGTTTCAAATGTATTTATGTGCAAGAGGCAGCTTCTCCTCTCTGGTCTTTTTTTGGACTGAGTGGGATTGAAGAAGGGCTGTGTTGCTCAGGGCATTCCTTTTCCTTCAATGCCTCATCCAGACAGACAACGATATGCTGTATTTGTTTTAATACATCTTTGTGTGCTACACAGAGTAGCTTAATAGTGCTGTTTGTGAAGAATGCTTTAGTCTACATTGCTGCAGGCTAGGAAAGCTGTGCTTACAAATTCTAATGGAGAAGGATACAGAGCTATTTTTAGTTTACATATTGCAAGGTTTTGGATAGGCAGTAATACAGTCATGTTAGAGCTTTAAATACCGGTGATAGAATCATGGAAATGTGTGGCTGGGAGCTGTAAAACGAGATTAATTTTATATAGATATGCTTCACTATAGTTATGGTCAGACATTTTCCTAAACACTCCTTGTCATGATACAAAGGGCACCAAAAATCTGTCCCCTTTGAAGGGAACTGTCCCCTTTGTTCTTCACAACATTATGACATTTGACCTTTTCAAGGCAACTGGTGAATAGAACTGGATTTAGAATGAGAGGGTTATTTGGTTTCAAGGCTAGAAAATTCAACTCTTTGTCTATGAAATTTCAGTAAGCTTCCTAATCCACATTTCCTTCTTCCTGTTTATCTGTTCTGCTGCCTTTCTCATCTAAAGAAGAAACTAGATTTGCTTGATTTGTGCTTCGTGATTTGTGTTCAGCAAACCTGAGCTGAGGATTCTTCACAACCTTATTCTGTTGTTGAGGCACAGAAACCAAATGTTCCCAAATTGTCTGTGCTACCTGTCTGAATTATCCAGTTACTCTCACCTAGACTTGGCTCTTCAGGTCCTCATCCTTAATCTTTGATCTCTGCCAGCCTGGTAGGATCTAAATTGCTCCCTCCAAGTTCTTCACAGTAAATGCTCTCGATTTTAGAAGCGGCTTGGACACACTCCTGAATAATACAAGGAAATTCACATGGCTGAAAGTCCGCTTGAGTTAAGGCACCCCCAAAGACTTTATTTTAAAGTCACTGTCTTTGTCCTCTATTACTCTTCTTATAATCGCTTTATTTAAGTGATAGACTTCATGGTAACAAACAGAAGATTAGGCAAACTAGAAATGCCTGAGAAGAAAAACCACAAGTCCCACACACAGAGAAGTTTGCTGTATATGGCTGCCCCAACATCATCAACATGCTCCATATGACAAAAACCTGACAGAAAAACTACAGGAGGAAACTAAATCATGAGCTGAACAAAAGGATGGCATAAATGGTGAAAGACAGAATTTCAGATTATTTCTAAATGTTTAGAGTCCACAAATATTCCCAAAAAAAGCACAAACTGTAATTATAAAATACAATCTATGACAATATATTATTCATATATTTTAGGATTTGACTTGCTCTTTTATTCAGTTCATAAAATGTATTCATGTATTAAATCAATCAGCACTTAATATAGGCCAAGCTGCATAGATTACTAAATACTTTCTCAGTCTTCAGGGCTAATTTGATACAACCACAAATGTTAGAATTTCATTATCCTGAAGCTGAAATGCATAATTGAATACAGCATAATTCTAGATAGAATTTATTTTTAAAAATGAAGGGCTAGATTTAATGAGAAATGAGAGTGGTACCACTTTGCCTAGAATATGTTTTCCATGCCTCTTGGAGTGGTTTTTCCCTATGTTGTATTTAGAAAAATGAGAGAAGTTGACAATACAAGCAGAGATTTTACAGTGTCAGCTGGCTCTTCAAAATAGTTTCACTTTCCTCTACATTTGAAAGGTTTGTTTTTCTTTTAAGAAAAAACCAAAGAAGCAAACTCTTGATGTGGTCTTTTGGTGAAAGAAAGGTTGAGAGATGGGGCACCTCCCAAGACATAACAGAAACCAGAGCCAGCTTGCATTTGGTTACAAGGCGACTGTACTGACTTCAGAGTCACCATCACACACACCAGTACCTAATGGAACAAATGGGGACCTAATATCCATCCCGAATTACAGTCTGACTCATCAGTGATGGAGCAATTGAACATCTATGATTGGAGCCCAACTGCTTTAGGTGCTCCTGCAAGCTCTTTCTGGATGGGACTGCTCAGAAGCTGTGTGGACCCAGACTCAGGCTCACAGCGGCATCCCATGGCAATGTCCCAGTCTGCCTGCCCTGTGCCCAGCCCCCACGATGGAAAATGAGACCCTGAAATACCAAATACCCTCCAAACTGGAAGTGAAACTTGGCATATTTGACGTGGTGTGGTCCAAATGCTCAAGTGCTTCATTTTAAGTCCTGCTGATATGTAGAAAAATTGACCAAATATTACTAAGAATTCAGTATATATGACAATAATTCACAGTTCATTAAGTGGCACTAAGTATCGTTAGACTGAAAATGTCTGCCATTGTTTGTCCAAGATTCTATGCTTCTTTTTTCAGGGAAAGTTCCAAAGTGGGGCCCAGTTTCACAAAACCACTTCTATGCATTGCCTAATAATTACAAAACTAATTACCAAGATATTAAAATACATAGAGGCTTGTAAAATCCAACATATTCTTTTGAAGACTGTTAACAATGTTTTCTTTAGGATAAACATCTTAAATGAATGTCAAAGGACTAATGATGTCTGAACATAACTTACTATTTTGTTGCAGGTGCTTACATCAAAGACAGGTTTTTCACTTTGAAAGTGCCAATGGAAAAATAACTTAGACTTTAAAAACCAACATTCTGGCATTCATTCAACTACTTTGATATCTCAGACCTAGGACTACAACAAGACTAAAATGCTGAAACTAAAATGGAATAAGGCATCAATATGACAGCAGGTAAATCTCCAACCATCATCAACCCTCTACAGGTCAATGGTTTTAGCAGTCCCTAAGTGTTCTTGTGTGTGTGACTGAATTTGTAATTCCTGTGCCATACCTAGAACTGATTCCATCTTCATGGAGGTGAGCGGTCTGATGGAGCATCAAAACAGACGCCCACCTGCTTGTCTTCCCCTAAGTCCAATCAAACATGCAGATACCCTTCACACCTGCAGAATACACACCCAAATAAAAAGCACAGCTCTTGAGCACTCCCTTTCCACAGTGCAAAAGCATCTGCAGGGGATGCAGAAAAGCCACACTGCTCTCTCTGATCCAAAAGCACTGAGGTAGGATGTCTTAACTTCACACCCCCAAATGTCAGTTTTCTTAGCCTTGGGGAGACACTGTCCACACCTATGCTGCAAGAGAGGCTTTCGTGGCTCTCTGTTTAAAAGGAGCCCTAAATTGAAGTAGTATGTGAGAACACAGGTGAGCCTGACATTGCAGCCCAGTGCTTACGGCAGGCAAGGCAGTGGAGAGGAGATCTGGACTAGAGCTCAGCTTGGCCCTGCTCTGAGAACTGACAGCACACCTCATATCCACCACTTACTGCATGAAATGCACCCAGCTGCCAATTCTGGTCTGGCATCAGAATTCTCCTTTTGCCACCACAGTTATTAAATTAACCTCTGGAGAAGGAAAGGATTCATGTATCTCCTTCTTAGCCTGTTCCTTTTATGTTAGGGAAAGGCCTAGAGCCCCTGAGCTGCCCTGCTGTGACCCTCCTCCCCAGCACAGGATTACGGCTGCTGGGAGGACCAAAGGCAGCAAAAGTTAAAGATGCCTTTGTTGTTTCCTGCCATCGCCACCTCTGGTCTCTGCCACTCCACAATCTGGTCTTTCACAGCCTTATGATGTTCTGCAAAGGCCTTTGTCCATCTATGTCTTCAAAGGAGGAACAGGCAATGTCAGATACATAATATTCTACAATGCACTTATATACATGGATGAATGGTTTAAATCATTTCCTACTATCATGACATTTCAGTTCTAAATACCAGCTGACCACAGTTCAGATTTCCTGACAGGATTTTATTGGATAAAGTACTTGCTTATTAATCCCCTTCATCTCAAAAAAAGAAAAAAAAGTGCATTTGCTTTCAATTTCTCCAAATAAGCTAGGAGGTACTACCGCGCTGAAGTATGCTGGTCCAAATGCACTTAGAAGCAGTACATGAAAAATAAAATACAAAGGTATACTTTTCATATGGAAAGATATAAATGGAAAGCCCTACAAAATCTGCAGCAGTATTTTCTCATGGAGCTACTTAAAACAGTCCTAACAGACAACATTTATGTCATCCAATCCTACAATCCTGCTGATAACAATGACCCCTTCTGAAGGGACACGGAAAAATTAGTTGTTGAAGTCTAGGTTTAAGTGTAAAACTATCAGTGAGTTATAACTTTATTATCTTTTTTGGAAACAAAATAAAGTAAAAGCTTTCCTTGTAACTGACTTAATGCTGAAAAAACATTCCTCACACCAAACCAGCAGCATGCAGGCATTCTAGCTCAAACCCTCTGACAAAGTGCCATCCCATTTGAACCACAAAGCAGAAAAGCTGCGAGTCCTCAAACCTGTGCAGACATCTCCAGCAGGTGCCACACAGAGACACGATCAGTCACCACTGTGCTTCTCACAGAGCCAAACACTCCCGGCACACAGAGCCACTACCTGACGTAAAACGAGGAACACAGCCTCATGCTGGGGCACAAGTTGACTAAAGCAACTACAAAACTGAAAAACACAAGAGCTGTGTAAAATCCTTACAAATGAAAATGGGATCTGCTGACATGCCTCATTATTTATCACTGCCGTTGGAATGTCTGAAAACAAGCCATTAAAACCAACACGGCACTGGAACTGTAATGAATTGCAGACTAGACTCAAACACTCCTAAACAACTGCTCATGCAGGAAACTCTCGTGACCACTACAATATTCTCACAATGGAGGTGTTCTGTCTTGGAGTGAGGAATGAGTTTAAAAAGTAAAAAACAGATTAGGGAGGTAGGAAGAAAGCAAACTGCTTTCCCAATTATCTCTGTCAAGGCTAGTTACTGCAAAAAAGGCTCTTCTTAAATATAGAAAGCATGTGGGAAGTAGAAAACTGTAAGGTTTTACTAAGTCTGAAGGTTGCATAATTGAATTTGATAAACTGACATTTTCCAAGGAAGTTTCAAGATTTCAGAAGATAAATACATAATAAAAATAAACCTAGTTCAACAGCTTTTGCTCTACAAAATTATATGCCTTCACTTCAGAAAGAAAAAAAATTCATTTCTCCTGTCTTTCAGAATACAGTCAGTACTCCCTTTCCTGTTTATACTCTTCCTCAATACTTTCAAAAGTTATGTGAGAAATACAAGGCAGTATTAGAACGTGGAAAATACCTCTTCATGTAATTTATGGTTATGCCAATAGAAATTAAATGTAGGGACTGGACAATGGGGAATGGCTTCAAACTGACAGAGAGGCAAGTGCTAGATTAGATATTGGGAAAAAATTGCTCCCTATGAGGCTGGCAAGGCCCTGGCACGGGCTGCCCAGAGAAGCTGTGGCTGCCCCGTCCCTGGAAGTGGCCAAGGGAAGGTTGGGTGGGGCACTGAGCAACCTGGTCTAGAGGAAGATGCCCGTGCCCAGGGCAGGGAGTAGAATGAGATGTCTTTAAGGTCCCTTCCAAATCAAACTATTCTAGAAAGTCACGTGAATTTCATTAATCTGGTGTGACTCTATGGAGTCATAGCAGAAACATGTTTTTCTGCAAGCTTCAGGCCTACCCTATCAAGAAGGAATAGTAGAGACAAATACCACACACCAAGAAACCCAAGGACACTTTTTGCAGTACCTGGACAGCTTCACAATGATTTCCCCCTGTGCTTCAAAGCACATTATCCCCATTTCCACAGCAAATGTACTGAGAACTTCCCATTTATTCAGATCACTTTCTATCACTTCAGGTTGATTTTTTAAAACATCTTAATAACTAATTCCCGTCTCTTAGGTATCTGCTGGTAAAAGGAGAACCAGGCCCATGTTTGTCCATTCTTGGTTGTCATTGCTGCCCCTTTGAACAATCCTGGAAGCCAACCTCTATGGAAACTGCCGGATCAGAGCCAGGACACTGCAGAGCCATTTCTGTTATCGATGTTTGGGTCCCGAAGTGGCAAAGCAAGCCCCAGTCCTGTAATATGGGTGCACATAAACTGCAGCCCAGATCTCTCACCTGGCCTGGCCCTGAGGTGGCTCAGCTGCCTCCCAGGAGTGAATTGACCAGTCCAGAGGCTGGTCAGAGCTAAGTCAGATTCACTTCTTACTTTTCAGGCAGCGGTCTGGACACAAACACAAAGTTGCTGTTAAATATCACTTTTTCCAGTGAGACCACAAGCCTGTAAAGAGGAAATTATGATGAGTAGCCAGAAACTGAAAAGTATTAATTTGAAAGTAAAAAACCCCATACTTTTCTGTATTACAAATGCAGATGAGCTTTTCAAATCAGCACAGAAGCTTTAAATTCCAAAGCTGAAATTTCAAAAGGAGTTTGTTGGGAAATGAGCACTAAACCTCAGAACCTCAATTAGTGTTTAGTCACGCAACTCCCTATGAAGCCAACAAAAATCCAACCCTGAAAGCTGTTTTTATTTCTCACCTCAACAGAAATAGTCTATTCACAATGACACAGATTGAATAATTAGTCAAAGCTACAGAATTCAGAGCTGTTTGCTCTCATGGATGGGTTACATCACATACTTGGTCTGTAGGCTGCCTTAGGCAACATGCAGAACTTTTTCTCCACTCTGAATAAATAAGCAGTGCAGTATCTGGAAAAAGTCTGGCCTTACCAGTGGTGTCCCTCAGAACTAATTTGCTCATCAACAGAGATTTGAGCCTGTCCCCTCTATAATATCAGCTCACAAAATGTGATGTGAAATCATGACTGACTATACTAGCACTAGGTGCCACAGATAAAATACAGGCAACTTTTTTCAAGGAACAAAAGACACCAAGGAAAACATTGGAACCATTGGATACCCAAATGGATACCCATTTGTCAGTAACTTGCAGACAAGGACAATGAAGCCCAGTGTTTGGCCATTTTAAGCTCTGGGATCTTGAAGACACAGTCCAGGAGTTTGAAGCTGCCCAGCCCATGATTTGGCAGAAGTGTGAACAAAAGCAAGAACTGCAGTCATCTGCAGCTCCCTTCCTCATCTGAACAAAGCCACATCAGATCTTTTACCACAAATATTTTTGTGTCTGGCTCATTCATTCACCAGGGCTCTAAAGCATACAGGAGCCATCCCATCTTGCATTTAGCTACCTGTGCCTACGTATGCCACTTATTTTTGTCTCCTTAGGTCTGTAGTGGCTAGAGATGGTCATGGGGCCGTTCAAATCCTCACTGACTGTACAAATAACTAGAACTGAACAGCTTTTACCTCTAGGTAATGGTCAAGTTAGCAGACATAAATGCTTACACTTAAGCAAAAGCAGGCCAACAATTCTAGGGAATTTTCCAGCTTGACAGAGCACCTGAGCTGCAGTGATATAAATGAAATCCATTTCAATTTGATTGATCAAGCCCATATTTTTTCACCGGCAGAGCTAAGAACAAAGCTATTCTTTTCTACTCACAAATGCATCTGACCTCTAGAAACCATCACCCATTGCACAAACACTGCCATACATGTGATTCCTCTCTCTGCTGTCAGTTTGACTTCTTAGAGAAACATATTTTCACCTTTGGAAAGAAGGAAGGATTGAAGCAGTTTTGCAGTCTCTCTAGCAGCCTCCCTACTTAGCTGCCAGCATTCCTCGGTTATGTTCACTGCTTTATCTCTGGGCAGAATCAAACTTGCATTAATAAGCCACAACAATCATAGCTGCAAACCTTACAGACTGTTACAGGTCAACTACAGAGATGGGAACTTTTTGTAGTGCTAATGAAGGGCTTTGAGAGCTTACATTCCTTGAAAGCAAACTTCCATTTCTTTCCCAACTTTCCTGAACAAGAAAGGAAATAAGAATCAACCCCCCTCTTACTGGGCCTAGAGTCAGACTTTAATCTCCCTTATTAGCCATGTTCAGTACTGAGTACCTGCAATACAAATGCAGTTACTTCAGAGTAACAAGACAGTAAATACTAGACTCCACCATCATGATTTTCATTTTAAATCATGTCAGGGGAGAAAAGAGAAAAAAAGAAAAGAGAACCATGTGTATTTTCATGACCATGAATCAGTTTGTTTCATATGATTTAACTGGGAAAAAAGACGGTACACAGCACAATTTCTGACATCAACTGGCACTGCTCAGTTTGTCTCTAAAATTGAGCAGAGTTGGCAATCTTTCTTCATTCTACTCTCCTCCAACAAGAATGGGTTGGCTCAGTGAAGATTTCAGCAGCCCTGCTCTCTGAAAAGATTTGATGCTGATTCCTGTCACACAGCTGGTGTCAAGAAGGGTAGTTAAGCCCTTGAGTCCATGTTTGTCACACCATACCCGTGTTGTATTAGAAACATTTTCCTAATGCCTCTCTCATGCTGCGCTGGCACACTCAGAAGACAAGCAGGAACCTCCCAGGGTGACACAACCATTTCTTACCTTGACCAAAGTTGTCAGCTGGCACTTTTGATTTCCCCATCTGCAGGCTACAGAACACGCACAAAGTGCCCTGTGTGTCCCTTGTATCTCTCAAGAGGCACAAGGGCAGGATGTCTGCCCGTGGCTCTCCCACTCGTCCTGCGATTGTGGTACCACAGAGGGAACCAGGGCTGCTGCTGAGCAGCCCCAATGTAACTGCACTGCAGCAGGGAGCTGCTGCTGCTTTTGTATTTCCAGAGGTGACTGCTTACTCCTTGCATGTGGCTGGAGAGGAAGGTACCTAGCGCACATAGCCAGTGGTAAAAAATACTCAGCAGGAGTGAATTACCCAACTAAGCTCAGTAGCAGGCATCAGGCTAAGGGGCCAAGGAAGACAAAAGCTTGAATTAAAGCCCGAAAGTAAAAATTTAAAATCAACTGACTTTTGTGGTAGAATTACAAGCAACTAAAACCATCTTTTAGGCAGAAAAGTTTCTAGGTTTTAGTTTGGGGTTTTGGGACTTTTCCGTAAGAGGAAATACACCACAAACCCTGCCCACAATGTCTGCCCAGGGAGACAAAGGCTACATCAGAGTTATTATTTTCCATTTAATTTTTTCTTAATTGCTTTCTTTCTAGGAATTTACCCAGACCTCAGTGGTTGGAATGCCTGAGTAAAGACCTGGACAAGCTGTCTGGAAACAATCCTTACGAGATGTGGACTGCTCCACTGATAGTCACAGACCTTTGCCATCAGAGCTGAATTGCCATTTTCAAGGTTGTTTTACACATTAGATGATGAATCATCCACTGAATCAATGTCTCAGAAATATCTCTGGAATGTTAGAGACTTAACAACAAATTCTTCTTTAAGAAGCACATCATCTGAAACTAAAATGCCTCAGAAGTTATGCAGTAAACTCTTACAGTACGGGATATGAGGCAGAAAATATGTACTTTCATTTTATTTTAGAAGAGAATACAGCCATAAATATGAAGTCTTATTTCTTATGCTACTGGTAAAAAACTCAAAGTAAAGAAAAAAACACCACCAAATTCAGGTCCGACTGTATTTGAACTATACTAAGAGCAAACAAATACCTTTTCTGCTAGGTTAAAAAAAATAACATCCCCATGTTATACAAACAGCACTACAAAACAATGAGAAGCTCTTCTTTGAGTGTGTTATGAAGACAACACAAGCCAGAGGCTCTTCAGTGATCAACTGAACTCCAACCAAGATATAATCTAGCAAATACATTTACTGTGGAGTTATTTACCTGAGTAGCTTCCTGTGTGAGCTTTCCATGTTTCTAGTCACACATATCCCTCTACTCCACATTGGTGTAACAGTACAGAAAAAAAAAGAATCCCATGAAGGATTGTTTCCTGTGGTTACTCAATTTATCTTCAAATCAGTGTGAATTTACAGCAGCAAAAGTAGATCTGGTCTCCAGTGTTCCTCAAGGAGGAACATAATTTAAAAAAAACATGATTGACCTAGAAGTCCTTTGGACAAGTGGAAAGAGTGAAGCTGTGGGCTCAATGTTTCTGAAGCCTGAGGGTTGCTGGCTTTCCCAAGAGAAACTTCTCAGCAGTCTCTCCTTTCTCAGGCAGCTCTGTGTAAATAACTTTTTTTCCCATAACATTTCTGAGCAAACAATATTCCTTTCCCATAACAACCTCTCTCCCAGGTGTTGTTTGTGTTACTTAACCTAAGGAGAGAGGTGTCCATCCTGTGGACCAATAATGCACCTTTTTAGTGCAGTGGGTTATAAAAGAGCTGAATGAATTGATAAAGAAGCTTTCTGATTTTCTTCTGCCTGCTGAACTGGAGTCCAGCATCTTTATGTTGTGTCCAATAGCAACATGAAGCTTCCCAATGCCCAATTATAATGTGCACCTTGAAAACCAGAATGTTAAATCCTCTATGTTATCAGCTATCCCTTTGTGATGGGGATACAAGCAGTGCCGGCAGTGTCCCACTGACAGAGGTCCATCCTCACATGGCAGCCAGAGGTACTGGAGGGGCATCCTGGCATTTCTCTAACCAAACCCCACACATCACCCCAATGTGACCCTTACCAAGTCCCTTCAGGATGTGCCAACAGCAAGCTTCAAATATATTCTTTCTGCAAAGGAACGAGACCATAGGGAAAGAATCCCTTTTTGCTGTTCTGGTGTTTTCAAAGCATTTGGTACAGAAGCCCATTCAAAATTATTTGAAAACAACTCAGAGAAGTTCACAAATAGAACAAAACTCTGAACTTCCAACACTCTCTTTTTCCTGCTGTGAGGATATCACAAGACAGATCTCTCCTGGAGCTTACACGACCAGCTCCCATCCCAGCTTGGTCACCTGCTGATAAGACTACAAATCTGATCCTTCTTTTTTCTATCTACAATAATCCAAAGCACTAAAATCCCAGGAACAGTGAAACCCACAGAGCTATTCCAAGGAAGCAATAACTGCAGGAGCTATTGAACGTGCACAGAGATATTGTCTCTTCACCTCTTCTTCCCTTCCCTGCTATTCTATATGGATTTCCAGGTAAGCAAATGCTTTTTGAAATACAGAAAGGGTTAAACAAAAAAAGGGGAGGAAAAAGGAGTTTAAAAACCCCCACCTTTCCAAAAATCATGACAGGAAGTTGAAATAAGAAAACTTGTCAGGGCCAAATATCAGCATTGCTCATGCAGTTACACTAACATCAGAACTGTTGTTTGTAGAACTTGGATTCTTGACAGTTTACATTCATACAGCTTCTCTTTCAGCTGGAAAGAACAGTTCAAATGGCAATGCTTAAGAAGTTTTTGGATTATTAGCTCCTTACGTCTTCCCCTTACATCCAACTCCAGGGTGTGCGTGAGGGATTTCAGTTACCTTTACTACAGCCTCGAGTAAAATCCGAATTACTGCTCTGTACCCATGGTTAATGGGCAGCTGCTGCTCACTGCTGCCACCGCATGGGAGCAGGCACAATCCAAACACGCAGCAAAATCCAGAGGAATTCCCTTACTTTCCCAGTTTGACACTTCCTCGTTGGCTTGTAAAGTTGGGTTTCTCACCCACACGTAAACTTTCATTCTAAAAAAACTATTAAAAATAAAGGCATATAAAGATGTGATGAAGCGTCAGTGAATTTTCCACTTTTTTTTTTCCCCACAGAAGCTTAAAGTCTGGCAAGCACAAAGCCAAATTCTTGAAAACAACGAAATACCCACAAAACATCTTGCAGTAGCCCTGAGAGCAAAGCTTGCTGCCGACTTTCACATCTCTGACGACATTAAGGGAATTGTCCCTTTGGGGAGAGGGCAGTCAAGAAACTGCAACACAGAAAACTGAAATTCAGAGAGGGAGCCCATTTCATATTAAAATAAGGAAAAGAGATGTGCCACAATTTGAATATTGCTTATTTAAATAAATGTTTCTTTGAAAAATCAAAGCAAGGTGAGAATGTTTTCAGAGCAAAGCCTTTCTGAAAATTCCTTTTCAGTTTCATTCATTGTAAACCTGAACTTTGTGGGGTCCAGCCCAGATCTCCACAGTAAAGCAAAATAAAATGGAAAACACATGGATGTAATTAGAGATATCAGAAGATTACATGGATAAAAACAAAGAATAATTTTTATTTTAGACTACAGTACAGTAAAAATTTTAGGAGGCAGCAGAAATTTCTCAGTTCTGAAATCCCAAGTGAAGTCGCAAGCTCCAAATGTAAAGATTTACTGATCAGTTCACACGGGTGCAGAAACAACAGGGAAGAGAAGAAGAAAAGGAGAAGGACCCAAAGACAGAATAAGAAGCAAAGGAAGTGACTGAATAACAATCTTCAGTGGTTTTCCTTCAGAAAAGCAGACTGCAAGGTTACAGTAGGGGGAATCTGATTAACAGAAAATGCATCGGCAAGATCACCAAGGTATTTGAGCAGAGACAAGGACAGGGGCTGAGAAGGATCTGAATTAAGTAAAACAAGATCTTAAAAATGACCTGGACACAAGCAGACAGCCCTAGGAAGACAAGCAGAAAGCAATGTGGTCCTCCACACCAGGGAGTCCATTTGCTGCTACACTCCAAGTCAGCTGCAGCTATGGACAGACACAAACCATTGCCTTGTTACAAATTAATATTTAAGTGCTACTTTTAAGTGCACAGAATGGACACTGTTGCTCAGCAGATGCCACAGATGCTATAAACTCCACAGTGAGAAAAACAGTGCCATATCTGAGGCTCCCTGACATTTCCCATAGGCAGAATTGTGAGTAATGCCCAGGTCCTGCCCACTGTTGACTCAAGCCAACTGCATAGTCTCACCTTTTGGGGTTGCCAGTGCAGTTTGTTGAGGTGCACAATCCCATCGGCACCACTGATGTCACCTCTACTTACAGATAAGAACTGCTTTCTTCCAGAACAGAAAAGCCAGGAGCAGCAATTCCAGCATTACTGTAAAACAGAACTGCACAAAACACATCACAGCTCCATAGAAGAATTAATCATCTGCTCTTCAATTTGTGACTGTCATGTAAAGCTAGCTGGTAAATAGGTAATTATTTTGATATTACTGTCTTGAAGAGACTGATTATTGTCACCTATTAAGTTGTTTTGCTATTCCTTTTGCTCTTCCTTGTAGATGAAGAACAGCTCTAGAGTCTACTGTAAGCCAGGCTCCCCAGGCTGCACCCTCTCAGCAGCTGCTGCTGCCAGATCCACGTCCTGGCACCATCAGAACACGACCACGGCACAATTATTGGGTTCCTGCAGTAAAACCTCCCTCTGATTTAGTGAGTCAGGCTGGCAGCTCATATGTTCAGCTTTCTATATTAGCTGAGGTACAATTATGCAACAGATGAAGTGCCCCTTAATGCAAATGTCACCTCTTTATGATGCGATATGTGTGTTCATTAGAACTCTTGGTGTCTGTAATGTTTTATGAGTGTTATATCTTCAGGTTCTCAAGGAGAAGTGATAAAGTCATAAAAATTCTGGTATTTGCTTCCTTCTTCTCACCTTTCATCTCCTATTTACATGAGGTTGCACTAATGCTGTCAATTATCCAAGCATCATTTGGTTTTGGGAAGATGTACTTTTCCTACTTACTGCTTAGATAAGAGAAACGCTCTGAACTGTATAATTTCAATTCTTTACAGCAGGCATGCAAAGAGAGAGAGAAGTTACTGCTGAATTTTAGGACAGTCCTGGTTTTATTTATGACTTCAGTATTGCTTTTCATTTTCATTTTTAGTGATAATGACTTGCTGTCTTTGACATGAATTTTCAAGGTCCTTTGTGAACTCTTCCTATGGTCTCTTAGATAGATTAAAAAAAACCCCAAACCTCTCAATGCTTTACAAATAAAGCTACCAATTAAAGTCTCATACAAGCCTGTATGAAAGGAACTTATTTCAACTAATTCACAGGGAATATAAGCACTGGACAAAATATAATGAAGGTGTGCTTTTCCGTTGTAGGAGCTTCCCTCCTAGTGAGGCCCTGCTGTGGTACACGGTCACCCAGGCCAGCGAAGGCCTTTGACTACAGACCAGCACTGATTCAACCACTTCTACCACACCAAGGAGCATCAATGAATACAAATGTGCCTCAATATTTCCCAGGAAAGACCCACCAAGGCATTTGATGCAGTCTTCAGATTATCAAGAAAACTGCTCTCCTTAAAAGCAATTCTGGGCATAGGCTGTGATATTCTCACTCACCAAACACCCAGTAATATGTTCAGAGTCTCTGACCCGCCACCAATAAATAATGTTTCCACATAATTTTACTAGCATTATAAAATATTTCAACTTCTAATAAATTTAAGACTCACTAAACTGTAGACAACTTATCCTTTACCTGGATACAAGCATCTTTTCCTGCTGCAGCTAAAATTATTGAAATTCCTCAGGGATTAAATTCAATACTCAATAAAATGAGAAAAAAATTGTCTATAAAAACTGCCTTAACTGGCTCTTGTCAGAAGTGTTGTAAAGGTTCATGATATATTGTCAGTGGGACTTAAATGTTCAACTGGGGCACACTGTAATTACTGTTTCATCTTGACTCCCCAGAGAAATGGCAGCTTTTTAGTTGTTATTGTTGTTACTGGTAGGTTTTTTAATTGTCACTACAGCTAGTGCTTTAAGATAACATGGCCAGAACCAGTAGTAATCCTCCTTAGTATGAAATGGTGTTACCCTGGATTAAATGGAAGTAGAAACAACAGTTCCGAAGGCTCCTTTCTACTAAGACAATTACCAAAATGGCTGAAATCTGGTAGTTATTTCTGAAACAGCTACCACAAATAACAGAAGTGTAACTTCTGGGAGTTACCAAGGGAGTCTAAGTTGTGCAGGACTCCAAAGAGCACGAGAAGCAGCCAGGGAAGGAATACCAGGGGAGGATTCGGACTCCTTGGAGCATGACACCAACTGAGCACATTTTGGCACTGCTGTCCCCAGGGGCAATGCCAGGGCCAAGTTCAAGACCTGTGCTCAATGCACAAGAGGAACAGTGGAGCTGCTGGGACTGATCCTAGTCCCTGCCTTGGCCAGTGGGAGCAGTCTGCCCTCCCATCACAAGAGGAACAGTGGAGCTGCTGGGACTGATCCCCAGTCCCACCCTGGCCAGTGGGAGCAGTCTGCCCTCCCATCACAAGAGGAACAGTGGAGCTGCTGGGACTGATCCCCAGTCCCACCCTGGCCAGTGGGAGCAGTCTGCCCTCCCTTCTGCCCAGGATGCCCCTGGTTCTGCCCTGCAGCACTCAGCCATCAATCCCGGTGCTCAGAGATGCCCGAGGGCCCAGCTGCTCACACATCCCAGCCAGCAGGAACCCAGACACTGACACACTCTGAATGCATCCCTGAGTGACAGGTACGCACCACACAGACAGAATCTCAAAGAAACTCTGTCTAAAAGCAGCAATACACAGCTACTGCCATTTTAAGAAGCCACCAAAAATATCAGTCAGGTAATTCCAGGTATTTCCACTAGGAAATAATGATGCAGCTTTTGTTGAGTAGTTTACAAAATCTCAACACTATTAAGCACCTACCTCGTCACCTTTAAAAATCTTACTCAGCGTTATTAAATCCCTTTACAAAATAGGAATAACCGCTGGTTCTATATTCCAACCCAGACTGAAGCAATTAGTGTAGGACTTTATTAGTTTACAATACCACTGTAATAATAAATTATGTACCTATCTTTTATTAAACTTACTATAGTGAGAAGGTTGCAGGAATTACTACAAAAATGAACAACAAGACCCCTCCAAGTTAGCGCTTGATAGTTTGTCTTGTCATCACTATATCTGTCATCCGCATTGAAAAACACTTCAGAAAATGAACTAAGCACCTCTCCTTTCCAGAGCACTAAGTATGTGGTACACATATAAAGAATAAAATTCATAACGTATTAATGTGCCAACTCATCTAGAAACATCAAGGATTTTTTGTGTTGTGTTTCTTCTACCCTCCCCAACCATCAAGTTTTTTTGATACAGAACCTGAACCTAAGAAAATAACACAAAACCTGCAAATCATTATAATAAGCCTGGCCGAACTGCAAAGGGAATAATTCCAACTTCTTAATTTGTGTTCCTTTTTCATATAGCCATCATTGGATTCAGGTTCTCCACATAAGCAGGCAAGAAAAGAAGCTGAGGAAAAATAATGTGTTTTCTCAGAGAGAATTCAGGGCACCCTCCTCACAATCCCATGCCTTTTCTAACACCCATTCCTGTGTTTCTTTCTCCCCTTGGAGTGTGAGAAGTTTCCTGAAAGGAAGCGAGTGCCAGTAGCTGCTGCTGCCAAGAAAGAGAACAGCAACAGGGGAGAGCTGAGAGAAACACAGGAGCAGCTCACAGACAGGAATATACCCTAAAAATCTGTGGGGAACCAAAAGGATACCAGAGCCAGCTATGGGTGCTTTTGGTTTGCATTGTGGGGTGATCCTGAACACACAATTGAAATGCAAGAACATCATTCTGACAGTAAGCATTTCCTGCAATGGTACCAAGCGTTTTATATCTTCAATATTCTTGACTTCTCAAACCCACAAAAAAGAGACACAAAATTGTACTCAAACCTATCAGAATATATAGCATCCATATTATATTCAAACTATAGTAGCTCAGGCTGACTATTTATATTAATTCATTTTGCTTACTAAGCATCTCTGTATCTTCAAGCCATATTTGGTCACAGACCAGCCAAAACACATTTTTAACACTGACTCTATTTCCCACAGTATCTCAGTGTTTGCCTTCTCCCCAGTGATGGCTTTCTGGGCACTGAGGGTCCTGGTTTAAATAAGACCAAACAGATTCTCTATCTGTACCAGGGCATGTGTGTCAAAGGTGTTTTTGGGGAGCTGTAGAGGTGGAGTTTTTTCGGTCCCTTTTTTTCCTGAGGTAAATTTTTAATTAAATGTCAAATCCAGCTTGGCACTGGAAACACACTGTATGACTCCTATTTGAGGAAAAGCTGTCAGCTTGTCTCTTCCCCTGTCAAACTCCCATCTGCTCTACAGAGATTAGTCTGGGCTATGGATCACCATTTGGCAGGGTTTCATTCTGTGCATGGCTCAATAATACACAATGCAGGGCACAAAAAAAGACCACCAATGTTTTGGAGTTACAGTTCCCAAAGTACTTGAGGGGATTTCAACAATTTGCTATGCCACTAAATCACAATAAATGTAAAATATTGCTTAGCTTTAGAGCAAAAGCACAAAGAGCAAACCCATTCACATCTGCCACTCTTCAACCAATTTTCACTACTAGTTGAGCTATATTTAAACCAAATCCTGCTCTTCCTAGAAGTGACATTTCTATACTCCGGTGGCCTAGTACACAAATAAGGTTTTAAAAGCTAGTACTCCTGGTTTTCTTGAAAACTACTGACTTCACTGCACAGCCTCAAGGAAATCACTTAACTTCATTAAGTCTCAGTTTCCATTCTGCTAAATGGTTATTGTTTTGCACCAACACCTTAACTGCCTTAGGATCCAGCTACTTAAACTCATTCCTAGCTGCACACACGCACTGAATTTCATTAGTTTTGCTACTAGGTTTTGGTAAGACCTTAATTATCTGCTTGAACTTTTCCTTCTGTCTAATTTATCTACTGCTCCGATCAGTTCTACATCCTTTCTCACAGTGCTTACAGAAATGACATAACTAACTTGGAGACCCAAAGAAAACTTGGTCCCAGCTCCATGTTGCCGTGACAGAAGCTATCCTGCATGGATTATTGAAATAGCTGCATGTTGTATCAATATCAGTACAGCTCGTCTCCACTCGGCTATAGATCTTTCTGCCAGAACATATTAAGGTTTAACACCTCTCTTTGATCCACTGGCTGTTTCTCCCTCCCGAAGACCAGAGGCCAGGATCAAGTAAAGACCCTTTAATAATCTCACATCACAGCTTGTGGCTCAGAGAAGGCATCTTTGAAGGGTTTGGCATGAATAAGAGAAACTCAACAGGGACAGCTCATGTGAGAGGAGAATGGAGTCTAATTCACCACTAGCTTCTTCCCATGTGCTGAGCTAATTAAGACCACTTTAAGCACAGTAAATTTACCGTAAAGAGAAGAATCCTGCACTAAGCACAGGAGCCTGTCATAGCCTATTCTGCATGCAAGGGAAAGGCAGAGATAACAGCAGATAAGCTTGCTTTAGGATCCAGTTGTAACTAGGCCATACAAATTCATCCTTGAGCTTTGGCTTTGAACAGAGAAGTTCACCAAAGATCAGGATGAACACCAATATCACTGACACAAAACTGGAGTTCGTGCCAATCGCAAGCTGTTACCGGAACTTTCCCCATTAAGATGTGGGTATGCTACCTCAAAAGTCACTTTCACAAATATTCAAAATAGCAGTTTAATTCTGTTAGTTTACTGGGAAATGGAAATAACTCGGCAGTATTAATACTCCAGTAATGCATCATTTAAAAGAATAAATTAAAGTAGTATATGAATTATATTTCACCAGCCAAAATAATATTCAAGAAAAAAATTTCAGACAAACTAAAGGACAGGAAAACTGTTAAGCAAGTGTGAAAAGAATTTCTAAAGTGAGCTAAGTATATACAGACGCATATATTTATTCAATATTTAGAAGTCAAGAAAAAGCAAGCATCTGTGCCTCAGCAAATGGACTGACACTGCCCATTCCAGAACCTACTTTGAATGAGGGCTCTCTTAGGTCCAGAGCTGAATTCCATGCATGGAATGGTAACACCCATTTTAATGCAGGAACTACTGAACATATATTCTACTTACACAACACCATGACTAGCCAGCTCTACCCAAGGAAGTTTACTCTGCTCAGGATGAACACAAAGGTGAAGGCATTTTCATACCGTACTATTTCCTAATTAATCTTCAAAGTTCAATTCAAACTCCCCTTGAACACCTGACTTCTCTGGCACTGAGTGGATATAACACCACAACATGCAACATGCATGCAACATGCAACTTACGACAGCAGAGCTCTAGTTTGGGGCCAATACTCTAACTATTGTTTTCAAATATTTACTCCAATTTTTTGTGTTCTGCAGACCATAAGCCGTGTGTTAAAACACCAAGGATCTCACATGTTTTTCATTTACAGTCACAATAACTTGTTTTTCTTTCAAATTCAGATCGACAGTAAAGAAATAAACATAAAAGACAGCTGGTTATCCTTTGCATTAGATGTGTACTTCTCTAATCTTCTACCTCTTTGTCCCTCTAACAAACACCAAGTTTTCTACCTTGATAAAGCGGGCAAAAATTAAGATATAGGTATTGCCAAATTGTATTCTCCCTGTAATTAATCTGTAACTAAATGTCCTCAACATGTGCAGACAACACATACATGAAAAATAAGTGAAAATGATTTCAGAAAATGTCCATGTGAGGATAGCCGATTCATGTTTTAACACGAAAACTCCAGCTAGCTCACCACACCGATCACTCCAGTACATTCACTGAGAAAGGATCCAGCTTGTGAAAGAATGCAGACCTCTTCATCCAGACTTGGTATTTCTCAAAATATCCAGCAGCCTCTGAAGTCATGGAAAGCTTCCATGCTGCTTGGCATTCAAATCATACCTGCGGGACATTTACATATGCTGACAGCCTGCACCCCGAGATGCTGAGGAGGAGAGTTGTAGCTTGTAAAAAGCTTCAAAAAGCCCCAGTGTCACACTGGGCATCCCATTGATTGTGCTAGACATATTTTTAAAAAGAGGGCATAACATCAAAAGCAGAAGAAATCATCTGCCATTAATAGTGTGCCTCACGCTGCAGTCCACATTCAGGTCAAATGTATTCTGTTGTTAGGGCACGTATCATCTTGAGCACTCCCAGCAGTCACTCCTGCGTTGCATAAATAAAAATACCCAGGCTCCACTTACAACACTGGCAAGGAGAAGTTCCCTGCAGTTACAAAAGTGGGGCAGCGTGGGGAGAGCAGAGTATTTTCTTTGAACAAGTACAGCACCCCGAGCTGTGGGTTTGGCCCAGGAGGGAGGAGCTGGTGCTGTGAGGCAGTGCTTTGCACCCGTCGTGTCCTCCCAGCAGAGCTGGAGTCCTGCAGTGGCCTGGAGCACCGAACACACTGAGCAAGGACCAGCTCACTCAGAAAACGCCCAGGGCACCCATCCAGCTCCGGTGCTACTGCTTTTCAGACTGAATTCCAGGATTTATCCACCACCTGTCTTTGAACTTTCCTGTGCCCTTACACAAAAGTTACAAACTAAAGATTCATCTCCCAGATTTCAACGCAAATAAATTTACCTTCTGTATGTATTTATTATCAATACAGAAAAAGAGGTGCAATAGCCTGGCCATGTACATCTGTGCATCCAATATACAAAGTTGAGTGCTTTTAATTCTTATTTCAAATTTTGTGACAAAGTAAAGATGTTCTCCTTATTCCAATAACATATTGCCTCTTCCCCTCCTATTTTAAATTTTCTGTGTAAAATGTATTTTCTAAGTCTGGTTTAGTTCTATTGTATTTCTCCCTCCACTCCACTCTTATTTTATTCCTTTTTTGTACAGGGAACTTCTTCCTTCTAGCTCAAACAGAAGGGGATAATGGGAAAGTTCTACAGTAAAACGCAATGACTTTTTTCATTTTGACGTTAAAAATTTTTTGGTTGGTTGGTTTTTGCTATGGGCTTAACAAAAATTGTTGGATTTCTTAAGTTTAATCTCAGACTCTGGTAACATTAAGTCACAGCAGTTTTTTTAAAAGTACTTTTTTGCACCCAGAATGGATTCAACATATCATAATGGAAATGGCTGGCTGGCTATTTGTAGGTGCTTGTTTTGAGTTCAATAAAAAACACTGTACTGAGATAAAATGTGAAACTCCTTAAAGGACTGGGTATAAAGCTTTTATTTCCAGGATTTCAGAAAGAATCTTAAATAAACTCTATGCAATTTTTGTAGCTATTAAGCTGTGACTATCCACCCACCCTTTTTCAGTCACTGCAGGATGCTACCTGTTTAATTTCTGCTGTCTGAGCGACCTGCAGGTCCCAGGAGACTTACGGCTGCTAACGAGATGGCTCCTGCATTTCACTTTTTAAAGAAGTGTTTTCAAGCAATTCCTACGGTAAGGAGAGAATGAGGATCCAAACTAAAACAACTGCTTGCTTCCTGCCTGGGAGCAGTGGAAGACAGAAAGCTTTCAGCCTTGTCACCACGTATCTTGTGCTTTCCAACGCTGCCCTGATCTGTTTTGAAGGGCATTGCCCAGAGAAGAAAGCCATGTGTTTTCAGAGAGAGAATTGAGAGTTTTCAGTGTCTGAGAGAACATTTTAAACATTGCACAAAAGATGAGTGAAGGAAAGCAAGTGCCCCTGGAAGAGTTCATGCCTCTGCCCCGCACCAAAGCCAACATCACTTGAAAGATCATTCCCATTTCAGTGGAGATTCATAACGTGTTCTAGCTCTTTTTATGGAAGCACTGCTATTGTCAATAGAGTTTTTCATGGTAGTGAAGGGCTTCTCCTGAAGGGTTTATTCTTTCTAGGGGGATAATTATTTTGTGTGGCTCTCTGAATTTCTGGATCAGGACTCATTTCAAGTAGAAGAGTGATAGATCATTTCTAGGATTATTCCAGAGGTGTTATGCTTTGGTGGTGGTAACTACCCTCTAACAAAAATAGTTCTTTATTTTGCAAGTGAGGTTTGTCTACTATGGGTAACTGACTGGATGTGGATTTGAACATGAGAGGAGGGAATAATTTAAATTTCAAATTTTAGACAAAGCTTTGAGTTCCTGATTTGTATTTGCAAGGTAGCACTCAAGAGAAATTTTTCTTATTCACCAAGCTGTCAGATTCTTTTCAGCATTTCTTCACACTATTTGTGGATCCAAATCTTACAGTGCTAATACTGCCATTAACTTTTTTATTTTTACTTTTTTAAACATAACTAACAGTGGAATTTTACAAGACACTTTACTAGAGTATTTGCATAAGGTACTTAAGGCTCTTGAAACTTAGGAACAGAGTCTCAGGTGAGGACAATGCCCCACCATTGTCTCCAGATGATTTATCAGCAACCTCGTTATCTTAAGACTCAGAATAAAATACTAAACAGTCACGTTTGATTCCTGGCTATGAGATGCTAATGTATGAAGGTGAACTGTGCATTCACTCTCCCTTCCTTCCTAATCTCTGGCCTTCCCTGTGGCTTTAACACTTGATCAGATTTAACAGCCAAAGAACGGCCTGTGAGCCCTGTTTTAGTCAACTAAATCATAGAATATCCTACTTTGATGATCCTTGTGGGTCTTTATAAGTCCAACACCATGAAACAAGAGATTAACTTCTTAAACATAAACATCACAAAACATGATGTACAAGGACGATGAAGCCATCCCACATAAGCACCTCTCCTGGACATCATTAGCATATACCTTTAAGCAAACACCAGAAAAAGGAGCAAAGGGTGAAAAAATTCAAAGACTGTGTGTGAGGCTAAAAAGCAGAACTAGAACCACCTCAGATCCTGGACCCAGTATGAGGTATAACAGTTTTGCTGATAAGATAGCCAAGAACATTTAAAGTTGAAATTTTTGCATGTAAAGCACCAAGTGTTTTCATTTAAACTGACTGTCAATAAGATGCATTCCTAGTACAATATGCCATTTAATCTTTCATATTTTTGGGATAGGAGACTGCTTACTGCATGCTCCCCGAATACAGATCTGTATCTGGCATGGCAGACTGTCATAAACATTCCCTGAACTTCAAGGATGATCTAATGGTCCGTGTCTGCCCACACAGAAATAAAATATTGCTCCATATCCATTAGTAGAGGGACATATTTGGCAAATGATGGCCAAGCAGAGGGAGGACACGAGTCTGAAAACTCACAGATAGATGAAGATAAAGAATTTTGTGTTCTATATGCAGTAATAGCAAAAATAGGAAAAGGAACATAGAGTGTCACATCAAAGAAAAATATTTTGACAGACTGTGGAGAAATTTTCCAGGGAGATTTCCAATTGAAATGTCACTACGTTTAAAGTGAATGTAGGAAAGCATTAGGAGACAGTCTGAGAAAGTAAAAACTCTGACTTCACAAGAAGTGCCAGCCACTCCCAACTTCTTGAGCTGAGGGTGAAGCACACACACCAGAACTTGCCCACAGAGGCACCTCTGCACCATACCCTGCCAAGCCCTCTCCGTGCTTACAGCAAAGGAAAGGCAAACTGGCACTCACGTATCTGGAGAGGGCTCCTTGAGTGCTGCTAAACATACTCCAATGCCTCAATGTCAGTGCCTGTAAGGAGAGAAAACTGATGTAACAGCAAACACCCAAAACCCCAAAACCTGAGCATCTTTCATTTGACATTCTAACAGAAATGCTCCCTTGTGTAAGCACAATGCACTCCTGAGACTTTTATTCCCATTAGCTATTTTATTCTATGAAAGATAAGTACCAAATTGTATCAAGAGATCAAATTCCTTCCTGGTAAAACTTCCAGTGGTAGCATTATCTCAGGATATTTCTAAGCAGTTTTGCTGACCTGACCTTAAGAGAGGATCCTCTTTGCTTAGCAGAAGTCCATAATAATCACTTGAAATAATGACTTGCTCTTCCTCCCTAACTATTACTTTATTCAATTTCAATCTGGAGTACAGTACCTTGTCATGGTAGCTACAAATAGAAATAAGCAATACAAGTCATTGCCAAATTTTTGCTGTGCTCTTACATTAAGTAGGAATACATTTACAAAATTACATATAGAAATAAGAAAATACATGCAATCACATTTTGGGTTATATGAAACCATTACCATGTTTTCAAAGATAAATGTCTCCCATACTTGCATGGCCTACAATTTATATGGGACCATTTCCCACGAAGCTTTAGGGAGCACTGATGAATTGATACACAGGAAAGTTTGAGTACTTACCATCACTTTATGTAATTACAGTCCACCATCACAGTATTTTGAATCTCTACAAAACAGCTACAACAGAAGAGAGTTTCACAGACACAAAGCTTCTCTGCCTGTCCTTTGGGTGTCTGTGTTGCACAGCCTTGACAAATAAGGACGTCTGGCGAGCCACTGGATGGCAACATCTGGGCTGGCTACATCTGGGCTACCAATAACATCCCTGAGATCTCCTCTCCAGGATTTCCCAGAAGCATCACATCTCTCAAACAGCATTTTCCCGTCTCAGAGCCACTCTCTACAGAGCACAATTCAGACACAGAACAGACACAGGGTGAAAGCTTCTCATAGATTTCTAGATATACCCAAGTCTGTCCCTATCCTTGAGCAGAACTGTGATTCCAGGAGAAAGAATGACAAAGAAGTAACAGAAGTATTGGCTTCAAAACCTGGATAGAATAGTTTTATGGAGAATATGTATATCCATAAATCTGTATTCAAGCCTGTGACAAGGATGTGTCCCTCTTGATCCCTATCCAGAGATTTTAAGATATGTTTTAAAGGCTTGTGAATAACTTCATGAATAAATCTCCTCAATCCAGTGCACTCATAGTTCCAGGATTATACCAGAACAAACATCCATAAACACTTAGTTTTCCACCTCCACATGCCATGCATATGCACATTTACTCTTTCAAAACTCCTGCATATTGCCTTTCATTATCTCATCTGCAGTAACAAAATTTGTGTAAAACCATAGTGACCTTGTGGTCAAAGAGTCAGGCTTTTCTTTAAGACATTGTGAAGAAATTGCTTTCAAATTCCAAGTATTCATACAGATATGCTGGGAAAGCCTGCCTATTCATCTGGGTTTGGGTTTGGTTTGGGTTTATTTTTTTTTCACATCAAGTAATGTGGTTGCCATTACTGTAAAAATTTGAAATTATGGAACACAGAAAGAGGTTTTCCAAAGCAGCTAGAAGAATGAGTCAAAACCCACTAATGTCAAAAGGAGTAAGACATACAAGAGTGTCATGAAAATATCTGAAATTAAACAACAAAAGGAAATACATATTCCTTTAGGAAGAAAAACATCCCACTCAAATATTTAAATATACTGCTGTCTTCAAACGAGTTTTATAGTTATAACAACACATCAAGAGTAATAAAATACAGCCCCAAATATAATGTATCCAATGTACAGCTGATCAGAGTAAATCCCACAGTACAATAGAAGCATTAGTCTTGAAAATTTGTTGTTCTTTCCCTGCTGTAACTTCTGCAAGTTTCAGGTCACACATATTATACATTTGTGAACTGTAAATTCAAACTCACAACTAAGTTATAATCTTACTTTAATCTCTGTTATTTTAAAAGATTAATGAAAAAGCTTATAAGAACGGGAAAATGCAAATCCTCCATTACAATAGAAGCAAAACCCAGGTCTGAAAACTTTTGTTGGCCGCAGGTGATTTACTCTGGATAAGGCAGAGAAGTCTTTCCAATGTATCCCTTGATACAGCTAAATATTATTGCACAAGCTCCAATAATATGTGCATTACTGTCCCCTCGCTTGGCTCCCCAGGCTCATTTTGCTATTCAGCTTGGCCACTTGGCATGCTAATAAGAGCCCAGAAAATGGTAATTACCCTTAGAAACTACATTCAAAAGCTGCCCTTTCCATTAAAGAGGCTCGCTCGTGGCCAAGGTTAGTTCACATCTGAAAGGAAACCTTATGCCATTTGCCAGGCTCCTGAAACTTCCAAAAGAGCATTATTTGATTAACAACCTTTACTTTTTATTGGTGTTGATTCTTGAACCCAGAGTAAATAAAATCACAAAACATCAACAGTGTAATTCTAAAAATAATGAAATTAAAGCAACAACTGCTATTTCTTCAGAGAAAGACTGGAATGCTAAACATACTTTAAATATTCAAACAAATATGAACGGTGGAAAGCTGCCAACTTAGATTCTATAAATATTGCCCAGGTAAAGCCAACCTTTGATCCTGCTCTCGCTAGTAAGGCCATATCCCCACCAAAATCAGCAAAAAAAAATTATTAGTAACATAGCAACCCTGGAGATAATTGCCAAAAGCAGTCTCAAGAAGTAACATACTCAACCCCCATCTACTTGTCCATGGGACTGGAGAAGTCAGGTTATACAATCTCATAGCTATAAATCACTTGCATTTGTGAGACAAATGCAAATTGTCCAAATTTGTCCACGTGGGGATTTTTTTCCAGGAAAAACATTACTCAGAAAAATTGCAGTCATCTTAAACTTAACCTTAATTATAAAATTATAGTTACTTCTCCCATGTAATTCTCAGCCTTTTGATTCTCACACTGGCAAATTTCTAATTCTGCACAGTCAGTACAGAAATGGTCACATCACAAATAAATGCTAACAATTTTTAAAAAAAATACTATTTGTGCTTAAACTTAAAAGCTTTGGAGACTCACTATTATTCCCCAAAAATACCTCTTGTTATCAAAATAATCTAATTAGATGCAATTTAAAATCAAAGTAGACAGAGCTCAGTGCTTTTATTTAAAAAACCTATTATAAACCAGGTTTGCAATGCTCATTTGTGGATGATGAAGCACCATGAGCATCACACAGGTGACTAATGATTACTGAGCACATTAGCTTGGTCAAGTGGGTTATTCAGTGGTTGTCATCTATCATCCTTTATCTCCCTCAAAATAGCATGACTTAATCTTCCATCTCTCATAGCCTCCCCTTAAGTTAATCAAAAGCAATCAAAATGCAGACCATAAAACACAACAGACTAGAAATCAAATCAACACTAACATCTCTCTCAAAGTGAAAGACGTCGTTAAGAACACCTTGTCTCCTTCTAATCTGATTTTCTTCTGAAGCACAGGCAAAATGTACTAAATGATAAATGGTTGAGAAATTGAGAGTAAAGGTGCTTTATGGGGAAGGCCTGTGATAGGTTGTCTCAGGCAAACCAGTTGCCATGAAAAGACAGTAAAATTTGTAAAATAAAGTCCAGAAAGCGCAATTTAACGTGAAACGTAGAGGTGAAGCAGAAAATCACTGATATTGATAAGGTCTGTTTATGCATCTGGAGTTATTTTGCTGTTTTCATGAAATCTACAAGTAAACAAACATATGCTACTGTAGATGGGCGCAGGACAATGACCTGTGTTACCAAAATCAGCAATGTGATATCCAGCCTTCCACAGGATGGACCCCTGTCTTGTTCTGTAATCAGTTCTCTCCTTTTTTGGCAAATCCCTCCCTGTCCTCACCTCTGCCCTTTGGTTGCTTCATGAACTTTCCAGGCTACTCTTTCTCTATACTTGATTCTTTTAAACTATTGAGAACACGCACAGCTGAAGAAAAACAACCCTCTCATTTACAACAGGGATTTTTTTTTCTGCATTCTTATGCAATTCCTTCAAGAGGCCACATATGCTCTGAGATATGAGACCAAGCTCAGCAGAAGCCATACCAGAAAGCAGAACCTGTTCTTATCAAAGATTCGTTTTTTATGATACTTGCCCTGCATTAAACCTACAGGGCAGAGAGGCAGATACTACCCCTAGGGGAATCAGTTCATCTAAATGACCATCCAAACTGCCTCCTTACTGTAAAACCTGCCCAACTAACTCCTTTCTGTTTCCTGTTCCATCTGAACAACACCCCAGTCCCACAATGGGTTAGGGACTTTGCTGCTGTGCTTTGTTGAACTACGCTTGGCAAACCTCAGAAGCAGGATGCTAGGTTTGAATTCTGTGCCAGTCTTTAACTAAAACTGTATTCCTTGGCTTTAGATAGCACTTAGCTGTAATGCTCCTAATGAGCTCTGTCGTTACTGGGTTCATTACCCCCTCAACTGCTGAAGTTTAAAAGTCAAGTCTGCACAAGAGCCTTGCCAACCACTGCTGCCTGTGTCACAAGCAGAACAGAACAGAACTTACAGGACATGGGCTGAGCTTTGGAGCAGGGAACCCAGAGCCAGAAGACCTGAGACACGGAAAGCACCATCAGGGCAGAGTTTTAATGACAAAGCTTCAAGAGTCTCATAAGGCTCTAACGTTTCTAAATGTCTTTAGCAAGTGAGGGATGAGTTTTCCCCGAGGGACTACAGGGTAACTGAGCTGGAAATATCTAACTGACATGATGCAGTGGCCATTGTGAGGAGTTCTTTTGGTTCACTTGGAGGTCTGTAGACAAAGGATACACAGAAGTCAAGAAAACGCAAAGCACTTTAGGAAGCACCTCAGTTTCAAAGAACAGAGGGCTACTACCAAGCTGACTTTGTAAAGAGGTGTTAGTTCCTGGTACCTGCCAAAAGTTGAATGGACTGCCTGACCAAGTGATGAAACGTTAATGTGCACATAAAAGAATCAAAGATAAACATTACTAAGCTGGTTTTAGTTGGTTTACCTATTTGGACTTTTTGATCACACCATTAATAAACCACTTAAAATTTTGGCAAAGACTTCCGTATACCAAAAAATATATAACTGGATCTGTAAGCCCTATTTTACCATAATTTCTCTTCCACATAGTTTTCTTATGAAGAAACTGAAATCACCATAATCATCTCAGCATTCACTTTACATTTATTTTAGCTCTGCATGTTTATCTCCAGATAATTTTGCATGTGTCTGTAAAAAAAAAATTACCATGACAATCTGGTTTTGAATTGGGAACTGAATATAGATCATTGACTCAATTCCTCCATTCAACTAGCGCTTTATTTTGATTCAAAAATGTTAAGTTTCATTCTGTTGTGCATATGCTGTCAGCACAAGCTCTCGTACCAAGAAAACATCTGTCAGGACCATAGGGATTTTACTATTATCCACCACTTCCTTGTTAATGTATGGTCAATACTATGACAAGAAATCTCTCAATAAATATGCAGTGGGGAGATAAATTGCCAGAAAGTTGGGAGTACCAGCTGTCAATACAATTAGAGACAAAGGAGGACTGGAGCTGGTCTCGGAGGATTATACAGCCATTTGGGAATTGATTTCCTTGGGGGTTACTGCTCAGAGCTTTTTATCACAAAATCAGCCCATTTGTTGAGAAATACCATTTGTCAGCTCTTTTCTACATTTACATGCATTATTTCTGCCTCTCCCTGCCCAGGCTACTATTCTCTTTTGTAAGGTTGTCTCTATAAAAATGTACTGAACTGCACCTTTTCTCTACAGCTATACAGACTTTTATTTATCCAATTACAATGGCCCAAAGTATAAGCTTTTAGATGTAAACTGAAAAACAGGACAATATTCTTATGCGAAAAATCCCCCACTTCTCTGTTCTTATATTCACGTCTTTGTAAGGGGAAAGAAGGCAGAAAAGTGAACACAAAATAGAAATTTGTCTCTGGGAAATGATGGAGATCACAGAAAATGCACAATGAGAAGCAGACATGACGAGCACTTCCTCTGTCTCTCTGTCCTTGCCGATTATCAAGCAGGAATAATTCTGCCAGGCAAAACAGTACAGTTTACCAGTTTTCCCCACAGAACACCACTGCATGCCTTCCTCTCTGCTGAACAACTCAATTATCAGACCTCTCCATATTAGCTTGCTTTCAAGGGTTACAGGCTGCACATGTAAGCAGAATAAATCCTCTTGCAGGAAAAGTTTGCTTTGTCCTGCAGATATCAGAGTTGGTCAAAACTCTTCTGACAGAACAGCTTTAGAAAAGCAAATGCCAATTTGAAAGAATCCTAGCATGCTGGAGAAACATATTGATTGTGTCAAAATTCAAATGACATTTACTGGAACCCTGCCCCGTTTCATGTCTGCTCCTCTTCCCACCTCCTCAGTCAATATTTCCAGGCTCACAAAGAAAATGAAATGCAAAAACAAAGTTAAATTAGAGAAAGTTGAGGATCAAAATTGAGGAGTTGTTTAAAAGCCTATGTAAATTATCTCTGTATCTTACGAATGGCATTACTTCAGAAATGATATAGCAGGGTAGTGCACTATGGGTTTTTTACTGTCTCAGACCCTTATTTTTCCCATTTTGGAATTCTAACCACAAGAAAAATTCCCCATTCTGCCCAGCCACCGCAGTTCATAAAACCATAGCAGCCTCCTGTGTCTTTGAGGCTGTGTCCTCAGCTGCTTACAGTCAACAGAGGTGTCTGAGCAAAGCTTCCCATCACAACCTGCAGGGGCACTCGCTCCATAACTAGTCTTGAAAATTGCAGGAAACACCATTCCAAAACATGTTCATCTTGGGACTGCTTCCAAAGGCAGTAAAGAATGGTCACAGGGGGTTAATACTGTTCTTGGTTGTGCTAAATGCCAAACTAACACTTAACTAGGAACACAGCTGTACCAGTTCACACCAGTGCTTGTGCTCTTACTCAAATGCTTGGAGGGTCCTGGGCTGAACTGTTCTGACCCAACTGAGCTCTCAGCTCATTCATCCTTCACGTATTTATTTCTGCCATAAATTCATCTTAGTTGCTTTTTGCTGTTTTCATCTTTTTCTACATTTTTGTAGAACTATCATGTATCACTTCTTGTTTATTATAATTACAAGATTATTGCTACAAGCAATTGTAACAAGCAAACTAAGGAAAATACAAATCCAAGTAGGATCTAAAGTAAAAGACTAAGAAGCACTAACCCATGCTGGGCTAAATGCCACTGATATTAATTAAATTCTCTGTGTTTGAGCTACAGTGCTCTGTGCTTCTTGGAACTGATCTTTTCCAGCTCATTTGATGCTGACTGAATGCAACAGCATGCCAACCATCCCTCTGCTGCAGCACTGATCACCTTGTTATCAGCTGCCATTAAACAACTGGTATACAATGTATTGGGAATCTTTCAATATTTAATTTATTCAACTCTTCCACTTCTGTTTTATACCGCATCTCCTCCTAATGCACCATATACTTATGTGTTTCACTGTGATTACCATTCATTAAAATACAGCACTTGGGTTCTCTTAACATGACAGCCTTGTGGCTCTACATCACTGTTGTGATGCATGACCTTAGTATTTAGTCCATAGCCTCAACTCAGCTTTAGCAGAAGAATCAAGCAGCTTGAAATGTCCGTAATTTGTAAGGCACAAAGTATCAGATCCATCAAGTACATCACGTGCAAAACAAACAGTGGTATTTAGGCATGTGAACTAAATGCCAGCAACCACAGAATACAAATGTAATTTCATAATCCATCTCAAAAGTAGCAATCTAGAACAACATTCCAAAGCCCTCTCCCAGCCATCCTCCATCATTTATACGATCCTATTCCCGCTTCCCTTTATCTTCCTCCATCTGTCTCGTTAGGTTCCTCTCCTCAGCGTCCTACCCGCAGCTCTAAGCTAGGGCACACCAACCTCGCCTGTCAGCTGACTGAACTCCTCTGCCCCCCTCCGAGGGCTGTGCTGCACACGCCGAGCAGGAACACTGGCGAGCAGCAGCACTGCACACAGAGCTGGGCAGGGGCTGCAGCAGAGCCGTGCTGGGGCAGCTGCAGCCTTTTCCCTACGCGGTCCCCGCTCCCGTCTGTTGTGCTCTGAGCTGTCTGCAGCTCATTCAGAGCAGGGCTCTCCTCTCTCGGCTGGAAATCTACACAGCTGTCCTTTAACATCAGAGAAAAGCACATTTCCAAAACACTGCGTTTTTAAAAACAGAGAAATAATTTGGATAAATTGTATCCAGAAGAATCTAGTCCCTTCTCCTGAATACAAAGCTCGTAATTACTGCCTTGTACGTCGGCAATTAAATGTTACTAGAGATGTGAACTTTAAACTGAATTCTGTCCCTGGTTTCTCGAGGATAAAAAACTGGAAATCTTTGTGTGTTTTGAAGATTTTCTAGATTCTGTTTTGCATGGAACATGCTTAATAACAGTTGTTCAATTCCATATATTTCAAGTAGTCTGTGACTGAACAGTTTTCTTAGAGATCAACAAAAATTTTTAAATTCTAATTAGATTAACTGAAAAATAAATCTTGACATGTTTGAAAGCTTTCTTTTAATTGAATTGGGATAAAAACCAAGAAAAGATAAGGAGGCGAAGGGGGTAAAAAGGTAATGAAGATCTGCACCACACAGGACTCCAAAAACCATCCACAACACACCAACCAACCAGGGACCACATAAGAGATACAAAGGATTTATCCAGAGACCAACACGAACATAATTTGGTGATATATTCTACCCCAATAGCAAGTTCTACATATGCTGTCTACAGTTTTCAAATGGTAACTTTTAACTCTTCCTCAGCTTTCCCAAAAACACCAGAATTGCCAGGCAACTAGACTCAGCAGTAACTACTCTTTTCCATTTTAAATGAATTAAAAAACCTCTAGATTTTCCCACAATTCTTCAACTACTTAAATAGCACAAAAAGTTTTGCACAGACTTTTAACAGCCATCTCCAGGTCTTGCTAATTCTTGTTATGCTTTACCCACTTAACTCCTACGATGGACTGAATGTAAATTATGTTTTACTTGCACAGTTTCAGGACCATTTGTGAAAAAAAAAAAAATTTTCCTTAAATAAAATATATACTGAAAATATTGGGAATTTTTCTAAAACTCTGAAGAAACAGTAGAAACCTTATGACTGTGAAATGACCAGGATATTACCTATTTATAGCCTGAAAGACTAAGAATGCTTTTCAGTTATGTAAAGCGATTTCCATAGGTGCTGTTACTCTTCATTAGATTATTAATGATTTTTGTGGTGGTTGATCTATTAATTGCCAAGAAATTAATGAGCAACAACAAAACTAACTAGACAACAATTTTACCATTATTTGCTTGGCTTATCCACAGTATTACACCCAAGTACTGCTATGGAGGTGAATGTTTTACACTCTGTCAAGAACATCAATTTTAGTGCCACTGACAGAATAAAGAAAAGAATTAAGTCTACTGAAACTAAAACAAGAAGTTCAGAAAACACAGGAGTAGCACAACACAGAACAGCCCAAAAGCCCCTAAACAATGCTACGCCTTACTATGGAAAAGCTCAAGACTTGATTAGCAGTAATACTGCATTTTCCTGAGTACTAAGATCTGCATGGATGACAGCTACTCCCAGGAAGAAAAAGATGGAGGAACTGCAGCAAAATACTGAAAGCAAGAGACAACTGATCAAATTTGGGCAATATGGAAACTAAGCTAGCTAGCTGCACATCAGCTAACAAAAAAGAACATACCATAATACTGAGAAGTCTGTGCAGTGAAAAAAACAGCTCTCCGCTCAAAACTTTTTGGAATCAATCGCAATCAGTTTAAATTACACCTGATGTGATTCCTTTTTCCGAAAACTCTTGATATTAACTTCTGCATTTCACTAAATTACATTCAGATACTATGCTCTGCATATGAATCACTTAATGTGATAAGCTGTCTGCATTCATTTAAATTTTATTTAACTGGATTAACACTAATAGTCTGTTTTGACAATTAAAAAGCTTTCTCAAAGACAGAAAATGTGATACATTAAAATGTTATCCTAGCATCTCCAACTTAATAAAGATTACTGTTCATTTAAGGCATAGGAACAGAACATTAAAAAATATTTATCCTCAAGAATATAAAACCACATTATAGATCATAAGAACCAGTTTTGATTTGCACAAACTGTTGGCTGACTCTTAGACCAGCAAGATACCATTTAAGTATTTTTCTGAGAATGCCTACATTTTTTTCCCAAAGTTGAGCAGTTAACTGTAGTTTAGAAAATCCTTTTTAACTTGAAATGTAAGGATTCAGTGGCTGCTAAGCAGAAAATAATTAAATCGGGCTCTGCGTATGGATGTTCAAATGTTGCAGGGTGTAACTCAAACCCAGTATTTATGCAGGTTTGAATTTGCACAAGCACTTCACATCTTCAAGCTCTCAAAGCCAAACTGGGCATCTGAAATATTTTGACAGCAATGATTTGAAATGTGCTTTCCTAGTGGCTAATCAATGAACTGAGTATCAATTTTGGCAGCACTGTGACACAGGATATGGACCAGCAATCTGCTCATCCAGGAATTTCTTAAAAGATCTTACAGAACAAAGGCAGAGTGGTGAAAAAGAATCATCTACACACAGCTATAACTCCAGTCAGCACCAGCTGCAACTCAGTTTATTATTAAAGGATTGTTATCCTGTACAGTCATTGTATTTATACAACCTTTAAGGACATTCAGATTTTAGAAAGAGCTATTAATACCATAGTAAAGGTATTTGCAATGGCAAATCACGTTCAGTGAACCCAAACCCCAAATTTTTAGAATTAGTATAAAAGATGTACAACAATATCTGGTGTCTGGTAACATTTCATCATCCCCTTTTTAAGTAAGGCCTAATCTTTACAGAAAAGTCGCTCTGAGGTCCTGTTTAGCAAAAGGCCAAAGTTTACAAGATTATATTTCTCTAGTTCATCCAAGTACATGGAGAAATGTAGATGGAAAAAAAACCCCCCAAACTCGATGTTTATTTAGATCTACTGAAAACCTGAGCAACACCTTATTCATGTTTAGAATGGTAACAGTCCTGGACTGCAGTCAGTTTATCTGTATTTCACGAAGTGTGCCAGCTGCCCACCTCCCTGCCAGTCATCTCCCAAAGTCCTGCACTCCCAGCACCATGGCAGAAAATGCTGTTACTGACAACCACATCTCCCCATTGGACAGAACCAGAACTCACCTTGTTCCCCTCAGTCTGGCTGCAGGCAGTTTCTTGTTCATTTTCTTTCCCCCCTGAACCAAAAGCCAGCATTACCAGTGGAGTAAGAAAGCGCAATTTTCCACCAGTCTCCATCCTTTTGAATTATGTCAGAAATGAAGCTTCAGGTGCTCACAGGATTGCTAACATGTGAGAAACCAAAGGGCCTCTCTCCAACAACATTCCCTGCTTTAGCTTTTTTATGTTGTATGAAAGCACAGAAGGATTTTTCACACTTATGAACATTTATTAGCTATCACAGAAAGGCATCATATCTCCACGACAAGAAGAACGGCAATGAATTGCAAGATTTTAGGAAAAAATGTTTTGTTTAAAAATATCACTCTTATTCTTGGTCGAACTGCATTTAAACTTACTACAACAGTGTTCTAATCCAAAGCAATAAAGTTTCTAAAAAGGTGCTATGGAAAATGAATAAATGTTGAATGCATGTATTAGTTCATTAAATTTTTACCTCGCAGCCAATACCACAATGAGCGACATTAATCTGTAATTGCTCAGCCCCTTATTATTGCCAGTCAAAGGAAGTTCAATACTGTTCTCTTGGTGCTGTGGCTGAGTCAATGCTCTTCCACCAGCTGTGTTCTTATCTGAGCCGTTACAGCAACAGGCTTTGTTCAGACCAGAGCGTGGAGGCAGCCTACAAGTCCCTGCTCCTTGGGTCCCTCTTGTGCTGCAGTCACACCTGATCCCTGCCTAGAAACCTAAACAGCCTTGGAGAGACTCTGAACGACTCTCCCTCCACCTGGCCTCTCTCACAAGCAGACTGCTGCTCAGCTGGAGCAGCACGGCCTGGGACTCACACTCTCAAGTATTCCCTCCTGATGGGTCTCACCTGAAAGGAACTGTTGTGGATTCAACTCAACCGAAAGAGAAGTCCCCTCCTGCCTTCACAGCAGCTGACCTGACAATCAACAGCAATCTTTCTGAAAGAGCTGTGAGGGGGAAAGAACATAAGAAGTCCTCCTAGGAGACTTAGTTCAAACTTTTATCTTTGGTTCTGATACTTTGAGACTGCCAGATATCTTAACAAAGCACAAAAGAAATGCAAATAGTTTGTTTGCTCTAGTGGAAAAGCTGTGGGGTGATTTGGCTTATTTTAATGAGAAAATCCAAACTTAAGGTAGATCAGGATAACAAATGCAAGAAAAGCATCAGTGAAGTTCTTACAACACTTATATTTTAAATGTATGACACTCAACAAGAAATACAAACTTGATGTGCAGGAGCTAATGTTGCACAAATCTGTAAAACAGCCCAATTTGAAAAATACCTAGAGGAAAAATTTCATCATGGTAATGGTAACTATCAAAGAACAATTTAAGAACATCACCCTGTTTAAGCAGATACATGTAAAGAAAAGAATAAAAGGTACAGAACAGAAAACTTATTACTTTGAAGCTGAGGAAATTATTACATCTGAAGGGAAGGAAGGCAGAATTTGCTAGCAGAGAATCGGGACAGTGGGTCAGCATGTCTGGAAAGTACAAAGATTTCAGAGGAAAGGAAATGTGTAGCCCCTCGAGAATGCAGAAGCACCTGTTGTTACTTAAGCAAGTAAACTAATCCACAGCAGGAAGTCATTCTTGTCTGATAAAACATTACCACCTGTCTCCTCAAAACAGGGGGAAAAAAGGGCAAGGAAAAGCATCCTGGTGAAATGGACACAAAGGTAAAACTGGGGAAAGTGTGAAATGTGGTATGAAGGTACTAAATGGAATTGGAAGAAAAAATTCAAGTTGCAGACCAGCACAGACAAATTCTACTAGGGCTTATATCCAACACTGCACATGGTGAAAATGGAAGAAAACACTTTTCTATGCTTAAAAAACCCCATCACTATTGAAACAGTACAATTTTCTGCATTGACAGTAGCTGTGGCAACTAGGAATAAATGTAGGAAAATCATCTGTACCCACAGCAGGAACAGAACATCTGTGCATCAAGTCTTCAAATTACCAAGTTGTCAGTTCTGAAGATGACTGGATCATTAAAAGACTTGTAACACAAAGAATACTATCAGAACCTGGAAGTTTTCAAATGGCATCTAAAATCCTGCATGATGCTTTGAGAACTAACACCACTCTTCCTACTAGAAGAAACTATAATCTTGTGGCAACATTTGCAAATGCACCTCAAAATACATGAATCAGTAGTATTTCTTCTATAACAACTCTTTCTAATGGCAAAATTACTGTGGTCAGGCTAAACAGTAAACACAGCAGCAGAGAAAGGGTCTCAGCAAAGAAGCTTTACAGGAGACAGGCAGAACAGAAATACCTCTTCTTTACTGAAAACCTAAACATATAACATATTGCAAAATGGCCAGCAGAAAAGATTAACTGGAGAGCCCCGCAGAAATTCAATATGCAAATGTTTACTATCCTTGTATTTCCAAGAAATACCCTAACTTATTTTGCAGTTCATCGGAGAGAGAATATTTGTTACTAGGTATCCCAAGTGCTCAGCAATTAGGTGGCAGCACTGTACTGCAGTTGCTTCCAGCAGATCTGCTCATCCTCTTAACTGCCACTTAAAGCCTAAATGATGTCACTCCTCTGCCCAAATGGAGAGACTCATGCCAAAACAAGTTTTCCTAAAATTCCTTCAGAAACAGGAGCATCAGCTTCTCATTAAAAGTTCTAAAAATCAGAGGCATCACACCACCAAAATTCCTTTATGTCTACACTATCATGAGAGAGAGACTTGAAATTAGATACTAATCCCATTCCTGCTCTGCCATTAACTGATTGACTTGGAGCAAATTAAATGTTTCTGTCTCTGCCCTCTTTTTCATTGACAGGTCAATCCCCCACAGCACAGAGGAACACTGGCTGACGTGGCCATAGTACTTGTAAAGCACACTGATCAATAAACCAACCTTTAGATTATTTTAGTAGAGATTTTTTTTTCCCCCACAAGCCCCATACTAAAAATTCTGAAAACACAGTGATTCCTTTTCCAAGCATTGGGAATCACAAACCATCCCTATTTCCACTTCACTCTTTTTGCTTTATTTCTGGGATCAGTGCATTCCTCTATATGCATCATCCTTCCAAACTGCTCCAGTCTTCTGCAGCCGACAGTCAATAACAAAGTGTTAGAGAAATCAAAGCTAGCTGTTATGTTCATAGGCTTTCAAAAATCAATAAGTAACTCATGTTTTTAAAAGCATTATTGATACAATTAGAATCTCTTCACAGAGATTCCGATGACAGGTTTTGTTTCATTTCTTATTGCCTGGCAACATGACCTGTGTATTTCCTGGGTGAGTGACATAAAATACCGTTTTTCCTGTGAAATAAAGTATCCGGTGTTGGCTTTCCCAGATTCACCTCCAGGACTGTCAAAACTTGTTTCAAACCGGTCTTTGCTTGTTAGTAAATTGATACAGCACCATCCATTTTACTCTACAGATCACATTTAAAAGATTGCACCAGCAGCATAGGGAGTTTCCTATATGCTAAGCACCACTATTGCCACCTAAGTAACAGCTGATTTTGCCTAAAAAATGATCAGGGTTACACATACTGAAGGAACATCAGGAATTCTGAGTATAAACTTGCTGTTTTTTCCTTCTGATATTTTACAGTTTCTAAAATAAAGGTCAGGCTGGAAATACATATCTATTTCTAAATGGCTAAAATCTTACATCATTCTGGCAAGTAAAACTCATCCATAAAATACAAAATACTCCTATAAACCAGTCATGTACCATATGAGCTATTATTGAGGACTGTTCTGCGGTCTGCTCTGTGTTCAGATTATCTATCAGGTCCCAGTTTAATGGCTTGAGCCCACGCAGAGAGGACATGTACTTTAACAACCCACATCAGTCAAACCCTTGTGCCACTGGAGACTGGATTTAGTTGCTCCTTGCCCTCAAATGATTTCAAAATCAGTAAGATTTTTGCATTTAAGGAGCAGTCAAATTTTCTTAAACAAAGCTCATGTACCAAGAAATAAAAGATTGAGACAAAAATGAGACAGCATGGTTTACTGGAATATCCGTTCAGGTCTAAAGCTAGTTAAGGACAATAATGGCAGTTACAACCTATGCACAATCCCATCAGAGATTTTCATGTCAAAAACCAGGCAGAAGCAATAAGGAGTTGGTAAGTCCTCAACTTAAAAACTGTAATAAGCATAATAATTATATACCATGATCTTGTTATAAGCAGAAACAAAAAAGCCTTTTAGCTACTGGCTTCAAGTCTTGGTTTGGTTACTATTAAATCTCCTCAACTTTGAGCTTAAGTCATACCCTGTTAAACAATAGGACAGGTACAGCTGTGACCTGCACGTGGAAGCCAAAATCAAGCCCTCGTTCATTTTTAAAAGTACAAGCTATAATCTGTGAAAAACATGTTCTTTCAGTATTCTGCTAGCACATACCTTCAGTGCAGATGTTCACATTAAATTGGCTGCTCATGTCACCTTGTGTCACCTTTTAACAACCCAAGCAGGAATCAGGACATACCATGCAGTCTCAAGCAGAAATATAAATGCATAACATTCAAAAAACTCCAGGCTGTAAGTTATTAGTAAAAACAGATTCTCTATTCCCACCAATTAAACCAAAATACAACAAAGAGCATGTTCCAAATGAATAAGAAATCAGCACAGAATACTAGGACATGTCAGCACAGATGCACAAAACCCCCCATGCTTGTAAGTATATCCAGAAACTTAAGATCCTAAAAAGCAACGTAAAAGAGACTTGCAAGCAGACACCATTGTCTAAAATAAACTGCACAGACTTCTCATTCAGGCAAGAGCATTTCAAACCTTGCAGTCTAAAGCAGTGTCAGTCATGCATGCCACAACTGCACGGCACAGAGCTGCTCCATCAGGAACAGGCACTGCAATGTGGCACCGGCAGCTTGTGTGAGAATTTCAGTCCCCTTGGTGCCAGATGCTTACTTAACGACTTAGTGTAAGTATCTTTCTTACAGGTGGGTAGGTAAGCTACAGTTGCTAAGGTTATAATTCCAAAGTAACATGTGGCATGGGGACAAACCTCAAGAAATTTGCTCAAGAACTTTTTTGCTGATGCTCGCCTTGGATTTATGGACTAAGCATTCTTGATTTAAAAAATGAGGAAAATAAACAGCTTTACTAGATCCTTACTGCCCAGCTCTTCCTTCTTTATATGCAATATGTGTGTGTCATTGCCACCAGCAATGCAGTCACAGTATGCACTAGTATATTATGTGTCATTATATACACATTGTGCAGTCTCTATATGCGCATGGCAATTCTTACAAGCTTTTAAATGGGAGCTGCCAGCTGAGGCAGCTGGCTGCAAAAATGCCCTCTGCTGTTGGGATGATTCCCTTTGGGACCCCTTCTCCACCTGCTTCTGGCACAGATGTGTGGCTGCCTGGTGCCTCCTGGACCAGGTGAGCTTCCCCTGGTGCTGTGCTAGAATGGCAAGTGGCTACACGTGCCTTGCTTTTTGCCAACACTCTAGCAAAACTCACACCAGCATGGATTTGAGTCATTCTCTACAGCTTTCCCCTGAACTCCTTTCATCGGCAGACTTTGATGTCATTCGTTTTAAAAATTAATGCATTAATGCTGTGAGCAAAAAGACCTTGGCAGGGAATAAAACTAGCTCCAAGGTTCTCTCATGCTCATTAGCTTCTTTCTAAATATTTCCCATTATCTTGTGATTTTGTTAAGTACAAACCCTAACGCTGCATAGAATTACTTTATATCATCCCTTGCCTATTAATAGGATTATAATTATTATGAAGAACTAAACCATGAACTATCAGTTAGACAATGGCCAAGAGAAACAAAAAAGACTCTTCTTCCTTTTATCCTGAAAAGAAACAACCACTATGAACAATGAAAGCAACTAAAGGCTTTAAAATTTTCTATACACACCTATAAGGGGCCAGATACCCAACGAAAATCCAAATTGTTCCACAACACTGTTACACACACTATGCAGTTTTTCTGGCTAAAAAACCCTCCAAATTTCCATCAATCAAACTACTCAGGCTCACACCTGAATTCCAAAGCACACAGCCAGTTCTGACAATAACTACCCAATGACATGAGGTACCCAGTAAATAAGCTGGTGCTTAGGAGTATGTGACACCAAGAACTGATGTCATCTAACATGCTCCTAAGTACCACCTAGTTGCCTCTAAAATGCCGCTTTGATTTCACAAAGAACGTCTGTCAATATTTTAATAGTCTGTCAGACTAGCTTTCAACAAAAACCAGAATTAGACCTACTATGTGTTTTCCTGAAGAATCTGACAATTTGAAAGACTTGATACTATTGAAATTTAGAAAGCATCCCCTGTTTAGCTGTCCAAATGTACTATCTCTATATGTTTAACCATATTCTTTCAGAAACAATCCATATTTCACAACAGTCCTATTGTTCCAAAATAACTTAATATAACACAGTATGGTTATTCAGAAGCACAAAGACAAAAAGATAAAACCATTCACTGCCTAAGGGCAGTGATAGCAGTGCAGGGTTAAAACTGAGCAAAACAGTCCTCTCAGTCATCTCTGCTGAAACTAATTCTACTCAACTGCCCACAGGATAAAAAAACTCAGTAAACAAATTATCATAACAATGACAAGTGAATGACTTGCAGCTAATGTCATTCTGCTGTAGTGACCTCTAAGTCTTAGAATCTAGTATTGCATGGTCCCAAAAATGCAACAAGTAAAGACACTTGCAGCTTTGTGGTCAGACCCACATTTTGCTGCTTTTGCGGTGAAGAACAGCCAAGATGATACAGTGAGAAGCTCCCAGTCCTCCTGCCCTTTCACAGTGTACCAACCCCTCCCACAGCACCTGCACAGAGGAATGCAATGTGGCACAGAAGAGTCCTTCTGGCAGGATTTATTTCTGACCTACATTAAGCTGTGTACGAGATGATACCTTGGAAGGCTGAGCTGAACAGAGACTGGACAGAACTAGAGAATAAAGTAGTTGTTTATTAAAAGGCCTTTAGGATACACCTTGGCAGCACAAGAGCCTGACCAGGGCTGTACCCAAGGTGGACCCAAAACGGTCACAAAATGGACAAACGGTCACAGGTCCTCACACTTTGATAAGTTTTGGTCCATTTGCATGTTGGGTTAATTGTCCAATTACAGCCTCAGGTTATGAAGTCCCATCCTTCTTGGTTTTTTCTCTTCAGCTCCCCATTGTTTATACTCTTGGGCCTGAAGCTTGTACCAGTTGTCCTTGGTCTCAAGCTAGAAAAGGATTTCTTTTGCGTCCCTGCTCTGTGGAAAGAACTTACTGGCACTTAATATGAAGCTCAGAGCTACACCCCTAGGCAGCACAGAATCTGGAAAATATGGAAGCTAAAATTCAAGGCATCAGAGACAGTTCCAAACCCCACACATTCTGGAACCATAATTACTACTTGTGAGGCTCAAGGAACAGGGTATGAATTCTGGCTGGCCAGAGGAACCCAGCTAAGCTTGCTTTCCACCTATAAGGCCTCCCTCCCTGCTTCCCACCTTGTCACAGATGACACGGAAAGAACCACATGAGGACACACTGGTGAGCAAAGCAGGAAAAGGGGCAAGTTTATTTACACAACTCAGTTTTATACATTTCCTATGGGGCCTGTGGATTGGAGGATGGAATTCCACCTCTCAATCCACATTGGTCAAGCCAACTGTCAATCAACTTTCTCCTCTCACCTAGAAATAGTAGACAATGAAAGACAGTTAGCAAAACATGGCCATCGTTTATAGTGCAAAGTGTGATAAAGCAAAATTTCTGACTCCAATATGAAGAACATTACAGGAGAGTGAGAAAAGTCTTCAAAACCAGGGTGACACCACCTCTTCCAAAAATAGGCCTGCAGAGATACTTCAAGTTAGGTTCAGACAAAACTTTCTCTGGTTGTGAGGAACTCTGCATGCAGCATTCTCTGCTCTCTCATCTGAAATGAGAGACTCATTAGGGCATAGAACAACACTGAGATAAGGGCCCTGTTCCTAATGGCTGACAGCTCTATCAGATCTCTCAACCTCATGGCCATAAGCATAGCAGATACTTGAGGTTTTTAACACAGGTCCCTGCAGATTTATTTTGCTACGACTTGAAGAAATTAATGTGCAAGTGCCTCTTGTCAAAAATTAAAAAAAAGCCAAGTTGGGTAAAACTGCATTTGCTGAGAATAAACTTATTGCTAATAACAGTTGGATTTGGGTAAACAAATATTTCTCTCTTGTACCTATAATCAATTCTCCACAGATATACTAAAATTCAAAATTGACAAATACACTCCAAGCCAGCAACAGCTGATTATGTTGCATAAATAAAAACAATATACTAGACGGCTTATAGCACATTACTACCATCAGCAATCTAGTACAATTCAAAGGTAACAGTCACTGAGAGCAATTGGAGGTGTTTTTATCATAGTTTGGCTTCTTCCTCTGTGCAGAAAACATGATTAAATTGAACTTTATTTCTACACACATTACTAGACCCACCAAAGCACAAAGGAAGTTCTATTAGTAGAGCATTCTCCAAGCCATCCAGAAGAAACTCTAGGGTAACACAACTTTATTTTAAGATTCATTTTAAGACTAAGTTGTAATCACATAAACATTCCAAATTACATTATTTTTATTTGCTCTTTTCTGATATTCCTTTCACAGTCTCAACTGAATCACTAATTACTTCACAATTAAGTACTCTTAAAGGATAAACTAATAAAAAGAAATTGACTGCTGGGCAGATGCAAGAGCTAAACCTCAGAGAAAGGGCAGAGAGGCAGTTTCACAGTGAGCGTTAAAACAGGGACGAGAATAACCTAGAATGAGACTGTAAGGCCATACAGTTGGAAATACATCACAAAGCATGAGCAATCTCATATCCAAAGGACACACAGAGTGAAGATGACAAAGCCTGCTACACACGCACTAAGGGCCACCTGACTAACCTGTACCTACTGAAAAGTTCCTTTCCTTCCTGTGTGTGGTTGACCAGCTGGCCCACAGACAGCAATCACCAGCTTCCTGCACTGGGCTCCCTGAAGGGGCAGTAGCTGTGAGAGCAGCTGCAGCTACACTGCACTCTCATACACAGACTTTACACCTTTGTGGTCGCCTGGTGACTTTTCAAGGAATGAAAATTTGTCCTCATGCTTACCAGAGTCCAGAAGTGCACTGGTAAGTTTCCTAAAGGTGCAGATGCTTGCACAGGAACAAAGAAGAATAAGACTTGAGGAATACCCCCATTTGATGTACACAAATTTATTTACTTGCATATATTTATCCTGGTTAGTATTGTACCACAAAGCTAACCACTGTATTGGAAATTACATTCTGCTCTTTAAGAGGTTGCTTTAATAAAACTAATTCCTTCCTTACATTTTCAATATGGCTGGACTGGAACAAGCGGTATCTGTCTTTAGGACAGCATCCTGAAAGATAGGAGAGAGCTCCTCTGTGTCTCTCAAGATTCATCTCAGACAGGAATATGACATGCAAGTGTAAACAAAATGGCTCTGCCCCATCCAGTGCTTATTGGAAAAGGACAGGTTTACCAATTAACAGAATCTAAATCCCATACTCAGAGGAGCAAGTGTTTAGGAAAAGACAACACAGCCTTTCACCTGCCATCCCTGTGCTGCCTCTGTGTCCTCTCAGTTACAGGAAACAACCATAGCTTGTGAAGGAGGCGGGCACAGACCCTGCATTCATCACATCAGCAGAAATGGAATATGTACTGTGATACCCACTCTGCTATAAACTCTTATACACACCTACCAGGCAACAGATTCTCCTGGTTCTATCAAGCACCACTAGGAATGAAGTGCAGTACAAACTTGTAGATCTTTGCTTTGCATTCACAGACAAAGCTACTGACAAGTGTTTAGGCAAAGGGACTGTGAAGGAGGGGAAGGGAGCTGTGCTCACCCACACCCACTGCTCACACCAATCCTTACACAGTCTGCTGTGATCAGCAATGTATTTCAAGCTTCTAAAGGGACACTTCCACTACAGAGATACTGAACAGTTTGGGCAGACGTGGACAGTAAGAACACACAGAACCAAACTCAGAAGAAACATCCTTATATCAAATACAGACATGCATACACAATACATGTTCAGTAGAACTCTTCAAGCAGAGTTTGTCCTCTGTCTAAAAGTCAGCCTCTGAGGTAACTAGCTCACAGCACCTCAAACCCACTACTATTGTGGCTACAAAGAATGATTGTAAGAGAACTATAGAAAGTGATCTCACTCAGCAGTGTACTCACGAGCTGAAAAGAACTCTGAAGTCTTTTTACTGTAATAAGCAGAATATACTCTGCTGTAATTGCTGGGCTGTTCATTTTAGTCCCCTGGTGGCATTTACTGAAATGCCATTAATTCAAATTAGTTTTCATAAACTCTGCAGTCTGGGACATTGAAGCAGCATCCTCTTCCTAGTATTTTTTTCCAATAAGTAGCAAATTCATTAACTAATATCTGATAAAAAATAAAAAGCAAAACAAATTCTATTTATATAGAATTCCAAGACAATTAATACCATTACAGAAACTGCACTTATTAAGGTTTGCAAATACACATTAATATGATACAAAGTTATGTATTTGTCACATAAACACCATGACGTAAAACCAAAGCAGTTCACAGAAGGTATCTATCAAATAATCTCATTCTAGCACAAAATATGCCCCTTAAGCCTTTCTCTCTCTCAAAAAAAAAAAAAAAATCCAACCCCCAAACTAAAAAGAACAACCTCCACAGAAAATCCCCCCCAGCTGCTCTCCACTTTTTAATTTGAGCAACACAAACCAAAAGCCACAGACTTCTAATTTCATTCAGAAGATCAACAGTAACTGCTGTTAAAATCTTAGCCTGCTGAATTTGAGTTTCACAATCTAGCTCCGTTTTCTGTTTTATTTCTCAATTGTTCCATGTCACAAGGAATACCCTTTTTATGCACCTGTACCAGTGAAATGAAAGACTACTGGGCTGATTACAAGAATCAGAGACTACAGAACACTGACAAGGCCACAGAAGACCATGCAGTATTTACTGCTGACAAGAAGAATGACTTCAATGTCCCTATGCCACCCTCCCCACCAATTTCTCTCCACCAAGGCCATTAATCAATATGTGTCACTGACATGGCAGAGGCCGTCACCCCTCTTGGTTGTTACACTGCTGCAGAAATCACCCAGAGCTGACCCCTGAGCTGAGCTCTGGGAACACTGCAGCAGTTGTCAGTGGAGAGATGATTGAGACCTGCCTGCTTTGCAGCACCTACCCCTTCACGCTGGCTAAGACACCTCCAGTGATCCCTTACAAATATAAGTGAGTTTTGAAATTTTAGTTCCCCGTCGCTTAAAGATATTTCCATTACTACAAAAAACTCCTTATTTCCCTCTCCAAGAATGATTCAGTGGGTCAGAAAAGATGCTTGAAGATCAGTCAAGCTGTATGTTGTGATAATTTCCTACAGCATTTGGCATACAAAATTTCAGGTTTGTTTACTCATACCACAATTCCCCAAGCATTCGTATGACCCACTTCTTCCACTGGGTCATAAATTAAATAAAACACCATTATCATCTTCCTCTTTGGAAGACTGAGCAAAAATATACCAGGTGACTTGCTACAATTGCATCAGAAAGTTATGGCACTCTCTGCAATAAAAATTGAATTTAACAGATTTCAAACTTATGTCTTCAATACTAAGTCAGCTTCCCTCACCTGCTGTTCTTACTTCTTAGCTCAATGACCCAAACTAAACAAGTCAGAAGTCATGTCAAACCACATCCTGAAACTTTGGATCACACGTGGGCAGGCAGGCCAAGAGCAGAGGAGGAGAGTATGGCTACAAACTATGTGTAGGACACTCTAGAACTGAACAACAGAGTACAGTTATTAGGTCGAACCTCACTTACGTAGAAAGCAATGACAAAATCACAGGAAATTTCAGAAACACATACTACCTAAAGAAAAGGTTCTTGGATCAGAAAAGTAAATTCTGGAATGAGAAAAATCTAACTTCAACTGCAATTAAAAATTGCCAGCTCAGCCTCTCCTTTCTTTGGTCCTACTGGTAGGACCATTTGGCTGCAACAAAAAAATTCACAGCCAAGTGAAAAAGGCCAAGAGGCTTTACATTTCCCTGATACGTTGCAAACATTTTTTTAAACTCAGAGTAATTATTATTACCTTTGAAAAGAAAAAAAACACAGCACTGACAAGAAAAGGAACTGTTATACTGCATTCCCACTTGCATAACTTAAATGCAGGCCTATGTTCCTGGATGTAAATACAGGTGTCATCCCAATATATTTTTCAAGTCAGATTACTGAGTTCTTTCCCTAATGCCTTGAAAACAACTTAATCTCAGATCAGTGTGGGGTCTGCCCACCCTCCAGAGTTCTAAGGTAACATCCAAACACGTCCAAAAACGTCCTTAGCCCCTCTCACAGTGCACCAAGACAGCTGAATGAGAAAGCTTCAGTGGTAAAGAACATCAGCAGTAGCTGTTTTTATAATCAAATACAAGGCATTATTACAACACAGGCTGTGACAACAAGTGAACTGTAAAATACAGAGGGAAAGAAAAGCAGAAGACAGTAACTGGTAGTTACTGAAGACAGCTCCTAGTATGCTTGTGATCCATAATCAACTTTAATAAAATTTCCTTAAAAAGTTTAAAGATTTTTCAGTACTTCCCAGCATGGTCTCACAAAATAGGTACACTTCTCCTCCTGCAAAATCCAACTGTTGGCACTCAGAAAACACACCACCTTCTATCAATTTAGAGGCCTATCAATCACACAGCACAGCAGGTAGACAACTGAATCCTGCCTTTTTCCTCACTCCTTCTGACGGAGGAACAATCTACAAGTAAGAAGAGTATTGCTTCACTCTGATATGCAACAAACTCCAAATATAACAGTTCCATTTCCAGCATTATTCACAAAAATGCTCTAAGCACAAGAACTCACAGCTTGTCAAAGGGAATGACAAATAAAAGTCCTTGACACTCATCATTACAGTCCCTTCTTCTGTTTGTGGCTTAAACATGGGAATACACACAGCTACTCTCTCAGAGCAGCTCTGGAAGGATACTGCTGATTACTTGATCATTAGGTACCTTCTAATTTAGAAAAAGCAAGATTCCACACTGCTGTAAATGAAGTCTTAGCTCAACAGCACAGAGCTTTCAAAAAACAGCAGAGCCTGGGCAAGTTATGATCAACAAAATTTCTTGTGGTAGCTGACATCTGGAAAACAGGAATTTGAGGACAGCATATCTGCATTCCATTAAAGGATTGGCACTATGAAGTGCTTACCCATGGCTGCATCATGAAGTGCTATGTAAGGGAGCTGGAGGACGAGAACCACCAGGTGTGTGAAGTGAAAAGCTTAGTGGTGATAGTATTCAAACACCTACAGAACCTTTTTCCAAGTCCACTGGTGAAGAACAAGACCAGAACTCTGCCTGTCCAACAGTCCTACAGCGGTGCAGCTCCACACACTGGAACACTTTAAGCCACATCTTTGACCTTCCTGTACATAATCTAGCCCTAAGAGTGCACATTTTATTATTTGACATAATTACCAAGAGGAAACTAAACTCAAATGAATATTTACTGTGCTCATGAAAATTTATGCAAACTGTTATATAAACTTCCATTACCTGGTAACACCAAAACAGCCCAAAGTGTTTGCTGCTTTGCTTTTCACTGAGGCTACACTTCTATTGCCTGCTCATAATTGCATTAAACTGTAAAACACCGGGCAAGAAGACCAGTGAAATCCAAACCAAAAGAGATTTAAGTAGAGGAAAATATACAGACATAGGAAGAACTCCCTTTCCAATCCTCTGCTGCTATTTTTTGTTACATGGTTGTGGTTTCCCACCCTGCTTCAGTCTACTCAATCAATACTGGCCAGGTGCTTGCTGAACCACTGCTTCTTCAGCACCTCCTGGGCTACAGCCTCAGTTCCACCAAGCTCAGAGAACTGCTCCAAATGAACACTGCCCCTCAAGGCAGCCTTGGCCCTGCTCCTCAGGGGTGGCAGCCCTAACACCGACAGAAACCGTTTGCTTTCTCCCAGGGTGACAGCAGGAGCTGCAGTCCAAGTTAGGTAGCCTGAAGCAGTTCTGGAGTCTGGTCCTTACCTATCGTGCTATAGAATCTCTGCCAGAGTGAGAAATAAACAAAATGGATATCTATAAGCTACCTTTCCCCACAGTTTGGCAAGGTTACATTCAGTTTGGAAATTGTTTTTAATAATTACTGGAAGGCACTATGGAAAAACTTCGGAAAAAACCCCACTGTCCACTGCTACTGTTACAATGCTTGCCCACATTTATTACCCTGAAATATCATTAGCAGTACTTGAATAACAACATCTTCAACCAAGTACATGACTGTTTGTTAACAACATTCAAACATGAATCTTGCTCTATAGACATGCTTTCTAAATAAACCAAGGTAATCCCCCCCCCAGCTTGTCCCCTCTATAAACAGGGCAGATGCAGAGCTCCTCAGAGGCCACAGTCTTTACTCCCACAGTTCATCTAAAACATAGCAAGTTATGCTTGTGCATGCAAAGCTCAGGAATTACATGCATGATATCTGTGCAAGCCAAATACTTAAAGATGAATTTCAATATTGATTTACACAGTATAGTTATTCTGGCTCTCTGCTTTATGTGAATTTGGCAGACATGAAGTTTGCACCACTACTTTACCATTTTTTATCAAACCTTAGTAGAAGACTTTTAGCATGTGAAAAAACAGTTGTGGCCCAAATATCTTGGGCAAGTGAATGCAAGGCTGCTTACATATTACATATAATGAAAAAACAAACACAGCTCTTGGGAAGAGAAATTAAAGGCCTCCAAAAAACTGTATGACAAGCCCCTTTGCATTTAACTGCTAGAAAAGAATTTACTTTTTTCCTCTCACAAATGATTAAGACAAAAGGCTGTGAATACTTGTTACGTAGCTGGTGTCATATCAGAAATTTATTCCTCAGCACAGAAATTGTGCTTCTATGTCATAAGTGGTTTAACTTGCAATTATTTAAACAAGCTCCTTCTGTGAGCTCATTTCCTAAGCTATTCAACTAGATCTTTTATAATAGTTTACTTCATATTCAAAAACCAAGCAGGGATGGATTTTTCATGACTGCCTTCCTGTATTCAGATTATTTGTTTAAAGACAGCTGTCTTTCACCACTGCTTCCCTCAGTCACACATCCAAGTGATGAACTACTCTGATTTGTTACTTCACATTTCTCTTGCATTTCAGATCAGCTCAGGATCGTTCCATTTTGGCACTGCAATTCAGCTTGTCCTAGTTCTCTTGCCCTTTTAGTTAGGAATGGGTTATTAAGCCCATCTCTTACACAATGAGATAAATAATAGCTGTCGATTTTATTATATTTGAAGGTCATTTTTCACTCCACCTTCAGCAATGTCTGTTCAGAAGCTGACCAACATCTGTTCTGTAGAAACTGTAAATTCTTTATGGGGAAATAACTGAATCACTAGACAAAAAGAACACCAGTATGAAATACATTGCCATTATTTCCCTTCCCCACTTCCTAAGTTCACAGTCTGCTGGGAGAGGTTTGTTAGAATGATGTATGTATTTAATTTAATCCAAATGGGAAATACAATAGGTTCCAAAATGTTAAACATACTATGGCCATTATTACCACATATTAGCTATGATCCACTATATGACCCCACATCTTCCCGATAATATAGGGATTTCTCCCCATAGTTTATTATTTCTTTTCTTCCATCTTAATTCACCATAGCTGCATATATCTTCATTATACAATATGAAGAAGAGAACACCTTGTTCTCTGTCCTGGCAGCCCCCATGACTGCTTTCACACAAGCAAACACCAGAGATCAGTGTAGGAAAAAAAGTTGATTACTGCTGTAAAACTCTACCCCTCGAGAACAGAGCTGCTTCTGTCTCTTGAGCTGCTGGACAGTGACAAGAAACTTAAGAACTCTGGCATCCTTTTATAATTAAATAAGCTGGGCCAAAACAATTCCTTAACTCCCTTGCACACTATACAAGCAACAGTATCCTAAGACTGCTCATGCCAGTTCAAGACCAGTTATTGCTTTGCAGCTCAAGCATAGAATACATCAGCACATGGTGAAGTCACAGAAAACATCAGTAAACATCAGAAGTGTTTGTGCAGGTAGCTCCTATTTTTAAAAAGCAACCCAAAATTTGCCAAACTGACAGCAAACCACAGGTTTTAGGGCAAACATCACCACAAATCATGAAGGAAAAAGCACAGGAAGGATGGATGACCAGTGGATTACATATACTTTTCCTCATGAATCTGGGATTAGACAAGAATGTAAAGCCCATCTTAAAATTAATACTGAAATTAAACATATCAGGCTACATGTAACTGATTAGCATGACAACAGAAATGCAAATGATGTCTTTTTAAAATGAACTCTCACAAATCCTTCAGATCCAGAACACCATACTTTCTAAAATGAACTCTAGAGTCCAGAGGGACTTTGATATGCATCAGCTGCATCAGGATCTCATCAAACACTTCTGGGTCGTGTTGAATGAAAAAGCAAAGAGCCTGGAACAGGGACTGCCAGAATTCTGAGGAATACCTGATGGGGATTCTGGCTCAGGAAGTACTGACAGAGGACACAGCAAGGTTATCAAGCCATCTGGCAGCTCCAGAAAATATTCAAAGTAAATAATATCAAGCTCCCTATGCTGAGGGCAGGGGCAGGGAAAGAAAAAAAGAAATATTTACTAAAATTAAACCACAATGGGCTCAGAAAATAGTATTCCCCTCGTGCCTAACAGGACTTATCAATAAATGGTCCCACAGATAAAATGCTGAGGAGATAAAACAAAAACCTAAAGATGCTTTGGGAAAATACAGATGAAAAATGAAATAAGCTATCTAGTTGGAAGAGACTTGGACAAAAGGAACCACTGGAACAATCTTCAATACCACTGCAGATACTGCAAATGCTCTGGGCTAAACTGGTCCATGTTTGCAGGGATGAACACAGAATCACCACCACCCCCTTCATATGAAGCCAGGACAGGAATCGGTGACTTCTTGCTTTTCTGGAGAAATTACCCAGTTGAAAGGCAGCCAGCACAAGAAAAGGATACCTTTCACACAAATACAGTGCCTCCCCTGCCCAGGGAGTGATTCAAAGGCCTTTCAGAGCCCACAGTGCCCCACACAACCAGAAACGTGCCTATGCCAGAGGGAACTCAGATAACAGGATTTGGGCCTGCTCCTATGATGACACAATACAACCGTAGAAAAAGATTCTATTTCATGTGCTGTGTCTTCTCCTTGACACCACTGCAACTGCTGTGTGATCAATTATTTGAATTTATGGGGTCCTGAGCTGGCTCACTCGGCCCAGACTCAAAACACAGTGCTTGTTCCCGGAAAAGGCAAAAATCTCAGGAGGGAGCTTGGAAAAATATCTGCGTACTCTATATAATTAATCTCTTAACCAGTATATTCTCTTTCAGACAGTATTACTGTCTCAGTAAGACTCAAGGTAAAAAATTCTGATGTTAAAAAGGCAGTCTCAAGCTTTAACTATCCAGTACCATGAGAATCTGATCATTTTCTTCTGAAAACAGGCCAAAGCAGCAAAAATTCGCATTTTTCATTCTATCCAGAAATATTATTATAATAGATTAATAACCTTTTCTAGGATGAAAAATAAACCCTTTCATTTCAAAGCTGTTCTTGATGTTAACTTTTTTCTAAAATTCTACTCAAACTTAACTTTAATGAGAGTGGGGGTTTTGCTACTCATATTAATACATGTTGGATTAAGAGCCACGTATTTCTAAATAAGACAGGCTATATGTGAAGATGGACCATTATAATTAAGTTTAATAAGGAACTAGAGCATTGTTCAAATGATTTGGTTTAGTGTGTCTTGGTCACTGATGAATCCTTGTTTTCATGTAAAATACAGAGCCACAAACAAAAGTCACCACATTTAAAACCTCACAGATCTGCCTGACTGCAGGCAGCATTGCAATCCCCTCACTGCAAGCTCTCGAAGCCCTGTCCATCTGTACAGCTCTGTGCTCAGCTACTCCATCACTCATCCACACGGGGAGAAATGAGAACTGTCAAGAGCTACTGAACACAGAATGTTCACAGTTGGTCAGCACATCAGGGCTCAAAACAGCTGTTCTTATAATTGTGGTGCATTGAAAAAAGCACATCCATTAGCCTCTAACTCTTTTATGCTGTTATCACGTTAGGCTCTTAAGTATCTAAAATTCAGAGGTTTAATTTCTTACAACTAATGTGACATGTAAACCCCAAAACACAACAGACTCACACAGTTTGCACTGCCCAAGTTAGACAACCTCACCATTCATGAAAATAGGTAAGATTTCTGAGAATCGGGATGCAGGAGCAAGACTCAAAACCAACACTGAGCTCATATCTACTCATACTTGTGAGGGCACGGGGCTGCTGTGTTTCTCCCATCCCTCTTTACTCCTCACTATTATAATCATCATACAATCACCTTTCCTCTATTAAAAGCAGAACTTTTCAGTGTATATCTAGACCACAAAACACACCACAGGGAGACAAACTCCCAACACACTGAAGGCACACACTCCTAAAGAGGAGGGTCATGGAAGAAGTCTACTTCTGAATTCCAATCCACCCAAACAGTTCTCAAGAACTCAGAGCTCCTGAAAGAGAAGTTAAATTACTAGTCACTGGGACACTACTGCTTCCCCAATAGCTTCCTGTTTACTGATATAAGCTTTCCCTCCTTTATGTCAAAAAACAAACGATGCTTAACACAACATTATTTTTAACAGGACAGTCCTGCACACATTTTCACTCCTTTTGTTTGGACACTTTTCTAAAGGAGGAAAAAAAGAAATGTGAATACCTAATAATCTTGAATCTCTTCAGCACTGCACACACTATACAACTGGTTATAGTTAAAGTTAAAAAAACAAAATTAAAAAACCCAGCAAAACTCCTCAAAACACACCAAAGAATTCCAGAAACTGTGATAGTGATATCAAAGGTAGGATGATCTCTGAGTGACAGATGAACAGCAGCTGCATGTTCATTAGGAGCTGATGAACAACTTTTCCTCTACTTCCAGAGGGTGAGACCTGCAGATCTGGCCATCTTTGACACTCTATTCCCCTACAGCAGCTCCTGCAGGAACAGATGTTATGAGCTCATTTTGTGTGTACCGGTCATAAAAAATACCAGATGTTTCAGAAGGAGGAAGAACAATTTAGAGAGAATGTATTTCAGCAAGGACAGTGTTTGAGACAGTGAGCATTAAGGAGATACCAAAACACCGTGTGGGTCTCAGCTGGGGAAGAGAAGAAGGTATGACACTTATTCCTGCAGCAAGGTCAGCACGGTGCAGAGCAGCTGGCCCACACATCCTATGGCAGGAAAGCCTGCCAGTCCTTCCCTTCCACAATCCCTTTTGCTCCAGTATCCATCACAGAAGCAAACACCAGCCAAGGATGTTTCTATTTTATGCTCTGCTCCCTGCACTCCTGTCAGTACTGACACATTGTGACTGTGCTTTTTTTTATGAGCAGCCAATGGGAATGTCATTAGTAACCTCAGAGCTCAGCATAGGGAAAACCATCATGATTCCAGGAAAAAAGACATGGGCCAGCATCCTAAGCAAGTACTCTGGGTGACAACTCCCAGGCTATGACAGTCAGATGACAGTGCTGCACCAGACAAAAGTGATCAACAGCTGCAAGTGACCCGGCTTAGACGCTTCAGCAGCCACTGGCTTCAGCAGGGATGCCATCGATGCACAGGAAACACAGGATGTACTGGAAACCTGCCACAATATAACTACTGCATTTCCTCCAGCCACAGATACTGTGGATTCATGTATAACTCAAGTGTAACATTGCTCATAATGTTTAAATACCGGAATAAAATTTCCTTATCCTAGTGAACTTGAAGGCTCTTGAGCAACAGATTTGGCTCACTCTTCTGAGCTTTACCAACAGGAGAAGCTCTACAGTGCTGCAAAAGAGAAGGTGCTGGTAACAGACAACAGCTGCACTCAGAGGAACTTGGAGAAAGCTCTGCCTTTGACCAAAACAAACCAGGACCAACGCTGAACTCCACACATTTTGCACCAACAACTCCATTTCCTTCAAAGCTTTCCTTCTTCTCTGAAGAACCACCTGTCATTTCACTTTCAGTTTATGATAAGCCCCCGTAGAACAAGAAGCTTAATGTTATCCATAATTTATCTTTTAAAATTTCAACTTGGATAATGATTAGAAACCAGTAGTTTTATGTGGGAAAAAAACGCAGATATGAATTTTACCTCAAATAGTGTAGAAACATGGGAAAATGAAGTGGAAGAGAAAAAGAGAACAACCATCACTGAGAAAAGGGAATTTCTCTCCCCTGCTGTTTTGTATGCCTCTCAAACAGTTTCCCACCTCCTCAGCTGGAAAAACGCTTTGCAAGAAAAATAACCATTTCCAGTGCATATTTCAGAAGACAGAAGAGTAGTATTTTTTTCACAGTATCGCAACCAACATCAGCAGTGACTATCACTAGTAGAAACATCCGAATTCACAGGAGATTCTCTCTCACTTCTCTTGTTGTATCTAGGGGATCTTGAGCATTCGAGATCTCAAGACTGAATTTCTGGATGCAGTCTTGTTGGTTTGTTTAGAAATATATTTTGGATTTGTTTTCCACACAGCTGCCAGATTTCCTTCTCTTTGGCACAACAATCAAACATGTTTTCAACAGGGTCCAGGTTGTGCACAATGACAATTTCTGTAATGGCTGCCACCCCTCTTTTTGGTGTTCCATCCATCATCCTTAAATCCCCGGTTCCCTTCAGGACCCTGCAGCTCCCCTCAGTGCCACTGAGCCCTGAGCCCAGCTGCCCCAGCAGTGCTCAGGGACTGTGGGTGGAAGCACAACTATTCCAAAGCTGCGACTGCTCACTGGTCACAGCAGGCAGCCAACTGCTGTCACAGGGGAACGGGAACCTTTCAAACCGCCAGCACAGCACAACCCTTCACACTGGGTCCAGGTAAAACTCCTGTCTGCCCCCTTCCTCTGTGACAGACAAACTGCTCTGACAGAACTGACAGCAGGGCTCTCAAGAAATAAAGCTAAGTGCTTGCAAATGATTACTTGTGCGACAAAATGGACTTTTAACTGTCCTGTAAGTCATGCTGTTTGACCAATAATTAGAGAAACATGCAAGAGAGACATTAAAGATTCACGTTACCCATTTTAACAAATACCAGCCTGTCAGAGGTGCTAGTAATGTACATCTGCAGAAATCTGGCAGTAAACACATAAATAATACCTAACAAACAGCCATTTATCCCTACGTGCCTAACAATACAATAAAAGAAAAAAAAAAAGGAAAAAAAAACATTCTTCCCCAAACTGGGGAAAACAGGAAAAAATAATTCAGGGTTGCACTTTTTTTCTCTATAATGTTTAAACAGAAGGAATCTTGCATTGCTGAAATACTTCTAATTCTAAAGCACACTGTACTCTTCATCCTCCCACTCTCCAAGAAAAGAGCTTTGGCACTAAAATTTAAGAAATCAGTACCCAGCAGGTGATGATTACAGTGGCACAAAATGCAAGAACCACAATATTAAATTGTAAGCTGTGTTCAATCAGCTTAAGAACAAACAAAAAGCCCCTCACAAACCACACACCTAAAAGCACAAACCATACCGATTAAAGTTTTTGTCTCAGCAGAAGAAACACTCTCAATACAGTCCTCCCCACTAGACGTTTAAGACCCATTGAACAAGAGCAGCCTCCTCCTACTCCTTTGACAGTGCAATTCAGGGTCAGCTGTGCACGAGAACCATCTAGGGACCACCAACCTTTTGTTTAAAAATATAAATGCATGAAAACCTGCACAGTTTGTATAAATGTGTTAATTTGATACTCCGGTCGGGCCCTTGCTAGTAAGAGGTCAGCATTGTCATGCTGCGCGTACTGCTCGCCTCAACTGATGCTTACCAAACCTAGCAATCACTACAGAAATAAATGAGACTTACAAAGTAAAATAATGCTGTGTAAAATACACATATAAGTAAAATGAATATACAGTCATTCAATTATGGATTTTATCATCTTAGCTGCAACAATTTTTTTAAAATCTCCAACTTCTGAGAAACACAATTTGTCTTGAAAACAAAAAACAGACTTCCATCGTTCAGTGTCTTGGGCCACAGGTTAGCAAGGTCTGCTTGAGTCAAAATACTTATGTGCCTATTTACAGTTAATGACAGACAATTACCTTTGCAGAATGGCATCTCCCGTGCCTGCACGATTCTGCAATAAACTAAATACTTACCACTCCAAGGCATCAAGCTTCCTGAAATTTGTTTCATCTCCACTTTTTTCCTTTACACAAATCTGTCAAATTTTGTCCAAACCAAAAGGTATGACACATTTAAAAAAGCAATCAATTTGTCTGTGGACAGAAGAAGGCTTTATTCAATGTTTACCTCATTCTTCAGCACACACTGACCTTCCTGTTCTTTACAGGTTCTATGCATGTTCCCATAATTATTTTTAAATGTTCTTGAGTGCTGCTGGCAATCTTGCTCACACTTCTCAGTGTTTAAATGAATTAAAAAGAGTAGTGACTGCACATGGTGTGCCTCATGGGCTGCCCAAGTAAACAGTGGTAGTGCATATCCTGCTAGAGATTGCCACACACAAAAAGAAAACTCCATTAAAACCTCATATTATTTGCTCTTCAAAAGAGGTTTCATGTTTTTGTTCTTCCACGTTTTGTTCATCCACTATTTTGTCTGAATATTTACCAGAGCACTTAGCTCACAGCGTTTCTGCTACCCTCCCTCACATATTTGGGCTACCCAGTCCAGTATTCTAGCACATCTACGTTTGGATTTTGTTTGCATTCTCCTTTAAAACTAAAAGAATAAATTTTAAGTCAGAACAAAATTCTTCATTACTGCTGTTCCAGAGGGAAAATGAAATTCCTGACTTTAATGCTTAATTGAACACTAAAGGTTATCCATGCTTTATAACACCTCAGACAACGAACACAACCAACAAAACCTCACTTATATTCCAAAGGAAAACCAAAGCCATCTCTCACTGGTTACAAATCTGGCCGAGTTTCAGAAGTTTCACCAGAGTTACAGATGAGGTTTTCTCTCCTAAACACCTTCTATTTTCTTATAAACTAGCTGAAAGTCTCAGCTTTTTTATTATTATTATTTTCCTTCACTTAATCAACTCTAATTGTAAAAATTGTAGAATTAACCAAACACATTTATTCCACAGCCGTGGTGGAGTGAAGCAACAAGCCCCTCAGTAAAGCGTCAGTCATTGTCACTAACCTTCATTTGTTTTTAACAGGAAAGCGTTTGGGATCTGCTCACTGCACTGCTGTCTCTCCCGCCACCTCCTCTTCTGCTCTGTCCTGTCCTTCCACAGCACTCGGAGTGGGAAAAGCAGCTCCATCTCCTCCTCAGAAGTAACGCTACCAAAGTCATTCATTATTTGTCACTGCCTTCCCTTAATCATATATTCCCCAGCATGTTTCTCCCTCTGCGGCCCGCATAGCCTTTACGTCCTTTTCGTGATCAACGGTCCCTCGGGAGAATTATTTATTAAATAAACGGGCGTCTTGTGTCTGCCCCCTCCCAGCATTTACACGAAGTTTTTCAGGAAGTGCAGCCCTCAGGTGCCTGCCGTCCCATGGCGCCCCTCAGGTGCCCGCTCCTCCCTGATACCCCTCAGGGGCCCGCCCCGCCATGGCGCCCCTCAGGTGCCCGCCCCGCCATGGCCCCTCGCCGCCACACAATGGCGGCAGTGCCGGTGTGAGGGGGTGGCAGGGGCAGGAGCGCAGGCTTGGCGCCAACGCTGCGGCGGGAAAAGCCCTCAGCTCCCCACAGCGCTGCTGAGGGCCTGAGGCACGGGCGGGGCTGTTCTCTCCTCAGGCTCTGACAGCCGAGACCTCACTGCCCGAGAACCGGGACCGCTCTCCATTTCCATCTAAACAACCGATAAACACGCCTCTGGTAATAAATACCCCTCAGCAAAGCTTCCACGTCAGTGAAAACGTAAAATCAGTGAAGACGAGCCATGAGATTAGTCGTCTTCCATTAAGTCACTTCAAAAAAGAAAGCAGGAAACACATAGGCCACAAGTTAATCCAAGTGGCCAGCGATGTTGCTGCTTTGCATCCTGAGGAGGCTGCTATGTAACACAAAGAAAAGAGGAGGCTCTGGGGTTTTTTTAAGCACCATTTTGGCTACAAGATACACTCTTTTGTTGGGAAAAGACCACTCTATCTGCCAGCCCCGGGGGAATTGTAACCATGGCAGTAACATAGTTCTGCTCTCTTGTACCAAAGCACATCAATCACTTTTTGAAGGCTCTGACAAACCACTCAAGGCGAGTCTCCTTCCTCGCAGAAATGGCTGGGCCAGCCCGGGGAGGCAAACAACATGTTGAGAGTGCAGTATTAATCTCAGCACCGAGAGGAAAGGACAGATGGACTCACTTTTCCTCTGAAGGATAAGTGTGAGGTTGCACCAGGCGGCTTAAATAACAGAGAGGAAAAAGCAACAGAGATGGGGGAAGGAGAGGAAGCAAGATTGACAAGGTAATTTACTATCTACTCTTTGTGTTTCAGGTAACACACCTCATCGCTCTCTAATAAAGCTTCCAAAGTATCCCAGATGCTCTCAAATGGAATCCTGGCATAAACGGATTTCTGTGCATGAGTGCATTATTTTCTCTTTATCTGCTGTATGTTAAGGACAAACTAGAACATGCTCTACCAAAGTTCCTACCTGCTGTCATAGGCATAGATGGAACAACACAAAGTAACACCTCCCAACAGTAACAGCCTTGAGGAGAAAAGAAGTAGCAGAGCAACACTAAGAACACTCAGTTCATTTCTCCCTGGATTAGGCAGATTCATGCCAGTTCAGCTACTGTTGCCTGTAGCACACCACTTCCTGGCTTGCCCTTCTCGTTTTTAGTCCTAGCAGGATGAGAGAAGATATTAAAACAGAGGAAAACTGGACTCTGTACTTCAACAGATGGCATCTTTCATCCTGAGTCCGGGGCTGACCAGGGCTCCTGGGCCGTAGTTTGGGGCATTTGGGCAGCAGGACTTGCCAGCTCTTCAACAGCCTGAACAGGGACAAACTGTTTCAGCCACTAGTGTCCTTGGAAATGTCCGTGTTTTGTTTGTAAAAGACTGGCAAGAGAAATGTTGCCTCAGCTTGGGAGTCACCCAAAATGGGCAGATGGAATCATGTCACTTCGCTTACACAGTGATTCACACCCCCCCTTGGATTCAGCTCTTCCTTCCTTTAACCACAGACTGCAAAGTTGTGTTCCTCAGCAGATTCACCTCACACGGTTAGACCCATTCCCTGAGCTTTATGTTGACGGTTTGTCCAGCTCCTCAGGAGCATAACACAAGATCTTGTCAATATTTCTTTAGTAAAAGTACTGGTTTCTAACCATAAATCCTAAAGCTATATCAAAGGAATATAACAATGTCATTTTCTTTTGGTCAGAGCACATGACTCCAGGGAGATTTGTCTGCAGAAGAAGTCGCACGTGTAATGTGTGCAAATTCAATGGTTTTGTGTGCAATTTCATTTTCCAAAAGATATAGAAAAAAATTGGTACCCCAAGTAGTTTCAAATTTGAAAATATATTGACTGCAGTAAAATCTGTCTTTACACTGCAGAACAAAAGATGCAACATATTTTATGTGTCTGATTGCAGCTCAGGAAAAGATCACAAATACAAGGAAACTGACTGCAACAAGGAAAGGACAGGCCCCAGTAGCCTGTTCACTGTTCACTGAAGAAAGCCATAAGATTTCCCCAAGGCACAGGAAATTCTGTAGCACAGTGACTTGACCTTTTACAGGTGCTGTCACAAAGCCAGTGGACACCTGGGCTTTTTGTATACTTTTTTCCTATGAGTATTTCTGCTCCAGGAACATTTGGGCACCTCAGTAAATAGAGGGTCACTGTACTTGCATCTTCTGATACTGAGCTAGCTACCAGTAAAGTGAAATGGAGAAGAAACAAATCCTAAGATTCTGCTGTTCTATCCTCTGTTCAAGGTCATGTTTAAGAAACTAAGACCTAAGCAGACATCATTAAGACCATTCAAGCATGTCCTGGGCAGAAGACATCACTTGGAATTAATGCAACTCCCTGAGAAGATAACCCTTTAAAAAAAAAGCCAAACCAGCCAACAAAAAACAGCTACAACATTTTAAAGGGGGGAAAAATACTCTGAGTAGAGCCAATTTTTAAAATTTTCAGTGTTCATCTCTGAGCAGGAAGAAAGAGACTTTCATAGAAATGTGGCAGTATTTCCACAAAGATCAGAACTAGAAGCTTCAGTTACTTCAGATGCTCTGCCCACAAAGAACCTTTTCATTTTTTCCTTTATTGTTTGTGATTACAAAATGAGTTTTTTGAAAAAAGAAAGTTATTAAGAATTCAGTTTGAAGTTCTACTTGGAAATAATCGTAAATTATAGCACTTGTGATGGAATAATTATTGACTACATATTAATGTATTAAGTTGGATATGTTAACAAGATTTTGACACAAAATTGTTAAGAGTATAGAGCTTGCCATTCACTATTGATTTTCACAAAGTACATATAAAGCAGTACTTCATAACTAAAGCTTTATTTTTCTTACAGTAAGCTTAATTTCTTGATTAAATTTCAGATGGGTGCACTGTGATCTCTCTCTCCTGCCTTTTTCTGCCACTAGATCTCAGAATCTTTTGGAAATGAAACGTTATTTTAAAAGCTAAACCACCTACTGGGATTTGTTCTTAAGTATCTGCTTTCTGCCAGCCAACAGGTCACACTTCAGACACGGCTGTGATCTCATTAAACACCACTGCACTGCCTCTGTTCAGCCAGGAAAGCACTGCAGGGATACACACAATAGAAATATTTTCCAAAAATCAAGTTGTTCCTAACCATTGATGGATATTTCAGGCGGTATCCATCAATAGTTAATATCGATTGCAAAATACTGCTCTCCATGCTAGAGCTGTAGAAGAAGTGTTGCTTTAATCTGGGTGATGATGACTCAAGTCCCTGTGTAGGTTTTCCTCACTGCAGTTACTTGGTTTTCACCCCTGACACGGCTCACACAAGGCTTTAAAGGCAGTCTGGCCGTGTTGTCTGCTGGGAGTCACTGCAGAGCAGCAGTAACAAAGAGCAGCATTGCAGCAGCGCCTCAGAACACCAGGGAGGTTGAGATAGGCCTGAAATAAAAGCCTAACCTTAATAAATTTGAACTGGACTAAACATGTGCTTGTGATGGGGAAGGCAGAAGTGGCAAGCAATCCGTCTGGGGAGAAAGTAGATTAATCTGGGAATGAGCGCCAAGAAAAAAGGCACAACAATTATTTCAAATCATGGAACAAACAAATTGGCAATCCCTCAAACACATGCAGAGCAGAGGGGCTTGCCATCAAACCCTTGTCCTGAAATTTGTGGCTCAGTACTGTGTCTGTCACTTTAGTTTAATCCGGGTAACAAACACAATAGGCTGTTACTCTGTTCTCCTCCCACAGCATGAAGGACTGGGTTTCGTGTAACCTTCCATGAGAACAAGGTGACTAAAACTTTCCCGAAGAAAGCACTTTTAGCTACCTTGGGGACTAATAATACATTTTATTCTGCTTTTGGAGAAACTGGCTAAAGCTCCAGTGCCATTTAGCATCATCTTTCACAGACAAGCAATTGTCCTGGACAATTAAACTCCTGCAATACACAGCCTGGTGAGACTCCCTTCACTGCCAAATGTCTCTTTCACTGAGCAAACAACATGTTGAAAGGGTGAAAAAAGTGATTTCTTGGCTCAGAAGAGCTCTGCAGGTCTCTTCCTTTTCTTTCCTTCACTTTCACAGCTTGCTGCTACTCTGAACAAGGTATTGACAGGTGTCTCAATAAAAATGCCATTTTTCTCCTCAGTGGTAGAAATTATATTATTATCTGCAAGACACTTGCCCTAAATTCTATTGGGAACCTTCACAGGGGAAAGAACCAGGATCCTGTTCAGACACAAACAGAAAGAGCCATAAGCTATAAATTTCTATGTAGACCTGAAACTTTCCCTCAGCATTGACCAGTAAATATACACATCCCTTTCTGCAAAAAGAGGTGACAAAAATCCTGTCTTTTGCCCCAAGCTGAAAATTGGGCTTCCATGATTTTTCTAAAGTTTGTGATTTTAATTAGACATTTAAAAAAGTGATTAACATGAAAGACTACTTCTCTAATTATAATAACCTTTCCTATTCTTTCAGAATAAATTTTGTTGAACACTTTTCATGTGATTTGCTTCATTATCTTTTCATTTAAATCATCTTTGATGACACACCATTTAATTAGGTTTATTGTGCAGGTAGGGATGGTTAAACTTGTGCATTCAGCACATGCATCCCATTTGACTAACGTAATATATCTTATTCATGCCACTGTCACCATCCATTACAAAAATTAACACGGCATCATCCAGTTAAACTAAGTTTGCAAAATGTTGTTTATGAAGAATTTTTCTTTCACACTATTATAGGATCCCTTATGGATGACTTTGCTGCTGTTCTGTGATCCCAATCATAAATATTTACTTGTCAACATAAACTGTGAAATGTTACCTTCCAGGGAGTCAGCCAGTGTTCTCCTCTAGTCATAAATATGATTCCCTTTGATGTAGTATTATTAATGTTGCATTTCTTCCTGTTAAGAGATTTTACAGCCAGGAAAAGAAAGAAAATTGCCTAGTAGTTAATAACAACCATTTTATACACACACAACCAAAATCTCACATAACTTACAAATATGCTTTGGCCTGCAGCAAGAGGTATATATTCACATCTTGTTAAATTTACAGATAAATATGTGTTCCTGTGCACAAACTTGTTATTGTCAGGATAAATTGTTCAATGGCTAAAAAAAAAGAGTACTGGCACAATATCTCAAAGAATGCTGACTGTGACCATTAAGGGTCCTACAAAACCCCTTCTGCTTCCATGACTTTTAACAGCTGCTTTTCCCAATGAAGCGAGATGTGCAGGCAGGGCCCTACGCTTTCTGAGACCAGCTGATGAACTGTCAGCCACAGTAAAGCCAGCAGGGCCTGCCTGCTGCTGGGCCCCTCTCTAGGCTGATCTGGTGAGAGGACACAGGGCAGTCACACTGAAGAGCTTCACAGGACAAAGCCCTGCTGGGCTGACATCCCACCCTGAGGGCAGTGCTGCCTGCACCTGGAGGGAGCTCACTGAGGCCAAAGGCTTCCCCAGGAGAAGCTGCTGCTGCTCCGCCAGCCCAGCATTCCGAGATGGCTGACGGTTTCCCTGAACTAAAAGCTAACTCCTCATTGGTTTAAATCACTGCAGCCACAGCGCCTCTTCTCCAGAAAAGTGCTTCCACCACTGCTCTGGGCATCACTGTAAAATAGCTTCACTTCCAGCTTTTTTCCTATAAGCTGCTCCACTCAACAAAGAACAGAGGAATTGCAGGGACCACAGCAGAAAGGAGCAGTCTGGTTCATGGTGGGTCTCTTCTCCCAGGACTGTGTGTTCAGAGACTGTTCCATCAAGGAATGTCAGGCAGGGGCTCCTAGACAGGCTCAGATAAGAACAAAACCAGGCATAGAAGAAGATCTTTTTAAGTCCTGCAGAACATCTGAGGAAAATAAATTAGAAGGGCCAAGGACTGGATGCTCCTTCAGAATAACAAAGCTACTTTGTAGGCCCAGCTCCTGCAATGCTGTAGAAAGTGCTTAGGGGATCAGATGTTTGAAATAAAAGCCCACAATGAACAGCCATGGTTGCTAAGCACCCACTCTTCCTGCAGGTAAGAAGACAAAACTATATTTTTATTCCAACTATAAACATCAAGATATGGTTTTTAAGATCTCTTCGCAGGGTTTCAGGCTGTGTGGCAGTAGCCAACACGGTCATGCTGAGGCACCAGCAAATGAGAAGGTCCAAATGGTTTGAAAGCAGGTTTGAGAGAAGGTGTCAGTCACAGGCAGTGACAGTAAAGCTGCAGCAGCTCCAAATGAAAAAACAGACACCACTGTGTCTAAGAGTCACAGGGAGATTTCAGAAAAGTAGAGATAATGGCTAGAGCAGAACAAGAAGATGAGCTGGGCGCCAAACCCATAAAAACTTTGATTGTGCTATTTCCTGAGTGCTCTTTTTTCTGCAGCTACCTGAATGAACCAGTAGCTAAAAAATATAAATATATACTTAAAATAAACAGAAAACATGGTTTGAACCCACACCCTATTTTTCTCTCTTGCTTTGCTGCTCTGATGGTAGCTTGATCTCTGAAGTCTATACATGGACATGCAGCTAAAATTCTAATTAAAACTTGTGCATTTTTAACATTTAAAACTGTATAATTAAAGACCTAACAGTAACAGATACATGAAGAAAGAATAAAAACTGTCTGAGATGTTGAATTTCAAGGTTCATGACTTTTCAGCACTTCATTATGCAAATCATGTAGCACATGCTCCATGATTAGCACAGCTTTCTCAATGGAATATGTCTTTCTGCTATTAAATTAATTTTCTGTGTCTGCTTTTTTTACATTCTCTTTGTACTCGCTGTCCTCAGCATAAAACATTAAAATGTAGGGTCAAACTAAAAATCCATGTATATAGACTTAAGTCCTGTGCCCAGAGAAAGAAGGAAAAATAACATGCAATGCAAAGTTTATGCCCAGTGTAAACAAGCAACTATTATCAGTGCTTATGAAAGTTCTCAAGGACAAAAGCACAACTTCTATTTTTGTAACCTCTGTATTTTACTGCAGGTTGAGAAAAGATAAAAATCTCTTGTCCGTGGTAAAAACAAACATTTGGGGCTATATTTTATAAATGGAAATAAAATGGCTGACCTTAAAGTTTTTAGTGTTTTTTTCCCTTTATCTAGATTTTCATGCAGCGCTGTTCTCCCTCAGGATAACTATTTTTTTCTTGGCTGGTCTCCCTCTCTCTCCAATATATTTGGTTATGTCATAGAGACTGTACTTCATGCAGCTGCTTTTATTCTATCAGCAGCAATAGCAAAGAAACACTGGATTATTTTTTTTAAGACTGAAAACGATAATCAGCATCTGTAGCCATTGTTTTATTTGCAGAAGACTCTAGGCTGTACAGGGAAGGCAACAGATTTGCTGTTTACCCTCACATTATGTTAAATATTTACAGTTTTAATAAAGAAAACTATGCTTGAGTACAGCTGGATCAAAAGAGAGAAATTCAATGCTACTGGTCCCATATTCCAGAAAAGGGATTTGAGGTAAAATTTAAGTTTTGGCCAGACAAGTAAGCAACCAAAAATAGCTAGAATGCTTAATGTCATCTGTGTTTTAACAAGTATGAGAAAAGATAGAAGACAGCAGTGGAATAAACATTACAATAAAATATTGTATTTTATATTTACTAGTACAGTGAAAGCGTAGATGTTATCAGTATCCAAAAATCACTCACAGTTCAGATTTATGTCCCTCCAATGTGTTTTCTCCAAATGTCCCCTGTGTGCCATTTACAAAACATACTTAAAAAGATCTTTCAGATGCTTTTTTGGTCCATTTAAAATATATGATTTTTATATTTAAAGTGTTGAAATATTTAATTCTTGGGAATTTAATTTTTTCATTCACACAGTTGTTAAAAAAAATTGTGGTTAAAAAAAGGAACACAACAAAACACACAGTATTTAGATGAAGCCATAAAACCAGTGTGAAAATGTAAATCCCCCATGTCCTTAATCCTTGTCTGGCTTAGTTTAATGAAGAACACTGACTTCCAGACCAATGAAAAGAAGCCTGACCCTGATATCAGCCACAATCTTACTGCTATTCCTCTGGCCTTCCTGTTGTTATGTCAGTGGAAATATGTTTTGTGCGCTGCCATACAGTTTGTCCTGTCCCTCCACTTTTGTCTCAGAGAGGGTTTTTCCCATTTCCTCCCACCCACATCACCCTTCTTTGGTTCTGACAGCAGGTCAAGCAGTGGGAATACACTTAAAATGCCATTCTTTCCTTAAAATTCCCTTTCCTGTCACTTAATCTGATATTTTTGGGGAGGGATACTCCACAGCAGATCCAAGCTATTAAAGTGCTGCTGCAGGACCGAGTCAAAATGAGGAAAAGAGAGATACAAATGAATAGCTTCCCCTCGAGGACATGTTCAAAAGGGATTTTTGTGTTACCTCTGGTCAGGAGCAGGAACCGAAATAACACCCAATGAACACAACCCTTAATCAGCAGCATCTGCAGCATTAATCTGGGGGTTCACTAGAGCACAGCAGTACGGATTTGTTAAACAGGGTATGTGAGCTGCTCATGTGTAAGGAGAGAGCTGAAATAAAAGGCTAAAACAAATCTGAGATGTGGGCTAGAGTTCAGGTGAAATTATTAAAATGAATGCTTCGAAAGATTCAGTGAATCAACTGGACTATGTTTCTTTTTGTGTGTGTCTCTCACACCTAAGGCTCCAGAGTAGCAATGAATAACAATTAAGAAAACTCCGAGAGAGGAGTCCTGTAACACTTCAGGTGCCTCAATTCCTTTCAGCCCCTGTTAAAAGAGCTCCAACTGCCCCCTCTGTCCCCTGTAATCCTCACCGTTCTGCACCCAGAACACTCGCCTAATACTAAGTTATTCATAAGGAAATCTCAGTAGATTGCAGCCATTTGCCTCCTGGATACCATAACACAAGTTTCTAACCTCCCTCTTCGTCCACAGCACGTTCCTCTCAGTTGCAATTGCATCCTCCACACGACTGCAGCTGAAATGGATGCGCTGCCTGGCCACACCCGAGGCTCACAGAGCCACCAGCAAGTAGGGCCCCCCAAAAGTGGCATTTCATGTTCGAGTGCTTTGAGCACTGCCCCTGGAGCAACAGCCGGGAGCTAGGAGTGCATCCCGGGAAGCACCGTGCACGGGCACACTGACATTGCGCTCTGCTTCCCACATTCTTCCCCACACAGAAGTTGGGAATGAGTGTGAGCTGCCCCTGTGCTGCCGTGCACCCGAGTTTCCGTGGCTTTGCCACTCTGTGCAATGGATTTGCACCGCAGGATTTGTTCTCGGGCATTTAAAAGGATACTGCAGCCTTCAGTGCCACTGCAGGGGACAGGCTGTTTGCTACTGCCGAGTTCAAACAGCCACAAAAACACCAAATGACCTTCACAGTAAGGCTCAGCCATTTAATCATAAAGTCTATAATCAAGCAGGCTACTCAGCTGAGAATGCACATGGAGCCAGCTGGGAATAGAGGAGAAAAACAACCTAAGCCTTGTTCAAGACTGTAAAGACACAGCACAACCTTCAGCTTCATCCCCCTTCCCAGAATTCATCCAACATTAACCTAGAGCTGAAATTACTTGGGGAAATAGTTTAAAATCTCATAGATACCATAAAGCTTGTGAAACACATGGCTATTTCACCAGGATGTTTCACAGACATTGCTCAATGCCCGTTGCTCTGCTGTTTCTTCCTGTAAACAAAATCCTGACAGAATGCAGGGGCAGGCAATGGCAGCCAGGTGATCTATAACTGGTGAGGCTTTTTCCTTCCACACCCCAACTATCCCTCCTCTTTCCCAACTTGCTCTTGAGGCACTTGTTTAAATGTGATTAAGCAGAATTTGATGGATACCTGCTACGTGCAGGTACATATTTCGAATGGCATCTCATGTCATTTTTCTATAGGTGACAGCAGTGGATGGACACAACTCTACCTCATCTCCCAGGAATTCAGTAATAACAATCCTGAGCAGGGATTTTACTCATCAAAAGTATTTTTTTCAAACCTATCCTTACAAAAAGCCCAGAAGGAACACTTGAAAATAGCCCACTAAATTCTTTGCAAATATTGTCAAGGATGTCACCATAAAAGACAATGCATGGTATTCAAGCTGCATAGAGGATGATGGTGTATTATTGCATGAATTAGACTTGATACGTCTGATTTTGAGGAAATATGAGCACTGATGCATCATTTCTTTTTTTGTCTCCAAATCATTTAGAGGAAGAAAGAACCACACAAATCTCATATGCAACACAAATTTCTATTCAACTAATCTAAGTTAGTTTATTTCTTTCACTTGTGTGATTTAAGGGCCAGATTTCCCTGTCACAGCACAGCCCCCCTTACAGTTTCACAGCAATACAAATAGGTCTATTAAAAGGAGCAAGGAGGGATCCTGAGAACACCGTGGCACTGACTCTGGTGGCAGTGTGGTGTACCTGAGTTAGCAGTCCTCATGCAGAGTTTCTTGCTGTACTGCTTAACAGCAGTAAACACATCCAGCACATCACAGATTCGTTGTGCCCTTAACCCTCATGGATGGTGATCCAGAGCTCTGAACAGGATCTGCTCTCAGGTGCCTGACAGGGGCAAGATTTTTCCTGTTAAAATTCAGGTTATTACACCCATGTTTCACACAGTTGATCTTCATACTCCTGTGTCACCCCTTCAAACTTTTAAAAATTCCCTGGAATAGTGCGAGTAAGTTAAAGCCAGGATATATTGTCTGGTGAGAGGTGAAGTATCTCCAGAGCTGTTCTGTGGTTTAAATACCTTTCGTTTGAGACTGATACTTTTCTAAAGGGAAATAAACTCCTCCTGCTTTTCTCTGTGTGATACATATATTGAGGAGAGGTGGGGTTTGTATGTGTGTGTTTCTTTTAAAGCTGCATCCCCTCCAATACCTCCATAAAAGAAAAGTATTTCTTTCCAAAAGGAGAGCAGTCAGCTGCTTGCTAAGACCTTTGGATCACAGAATGCTCAGCGTTGGAAGGGACCTTAAACCCCATCTTGTTGCACTCCCCTGCCCTGGGCAGGGACAGCTCCCACTGTCCCAGGGTGCTCCGAGCCCCTTCCAGCCTGGCCTTGGGCACTTCCAGGGATCCAGGGGCAGCTGCAGTTGCTCTGGGCACCCTGTAATAGCGCCTGGACAACTCAGGTAGTAATGCTCTTCTAGTTCTTTAATTCACCCCAAAGTCCTTTGCAGGAACACTTCAAAAGATACAAAATATGTCATTTTCAGAGCGGCAACATTTGTACCATACACACAGATAAATTTTTCTGCAAGGTTTGTCACTCAGGACTTTTTCATTCCCTCAGTAGATCCAACTGGTTTTACCATGTTTTATCATAGCCATTTCTGAACTTGATGCTTCCTCCCCATTATGCCTTTCACTTTGGGGTGATTTAGACATGTTGATTGTGAACAGCTCTTTTCAGTAAAACAATCTCTCATTCTTGACCACACTGATCATCAAGTGCCAACAAAGAAACCCCATTCCCCTGAACTCAAGACCACATTATAAAACTGCTCATTTTTCACAAGGTCAGTTAAGCTAGGCTTCCATTTGAACTTTGTTTTGTGTTCTTATTTGTGGGCCAAGTGCTATTATCTTTCCTCATCTGTCAGACTGAGAAAGAAGGCTGTCTGTCCTTGCAAGTAATTAAAAAAAATAACTTAATGGATATCATTCTGTAAAATCAGTTTTAGTATGATGCTGGTGTAATTTGTGCTTTTGAGCAGCTGTGAAGGTGGTTTCAAGGGTGAATGGTGATGTCATATATAAAAACAAAACCAAACCAGGTAAACAGCATTAACTGCTGAATTTTAAAAAGCATCTCAAAACCCTAAGCAAATGACTATTTAGAGACAATCCTTAGCCAACCATTTCAGATGACCATACATTTATGTAATTACCTTGGTTACTGGCCCCGTGAGGTAGCTTGAAAACCATGAAAAAGCAGACAAGGAACCCAAATCAAATATCTATACAGCCACATACTTGGAAAACATTTGGGCTAATAGCATTTGGGTAAGTTTCAATTTTCAGAGGAAAAAAAAAACTCTAAGAGCTCAAAAAATATATGGTTATTATTTTGACTCACAGAATCTATCAGCTAAAACACTTCTTTGCATAGTGATGCATACAACATCTCTTTTTATGTAAGTAGATCAATGTATTATGCATTATTGTAAGGATAGCAGCTGAGATGACCTGAACTTTGTGTCACTAAAAGGAGCTAGACAAGGAAAACTCTATTATCCACTAAAGGAACAGATTTCCTCCATGTTTTCTAAATGCACTCTATTATATAAACCACATAAAATGTCAATATGACTCTCACAAAACAAGGAGTGTGTCACTTGATGTTTGTAATGATCACTACAGCAGTTTTTGAAGCACCAACTTTAAGCATCCACACCTGCATTCAAGATATTTAGTGTTGTCCTGTAGATCACTAAGGAGGGTGGCAGGATGAAGAGTGTTAACTAAGATGATAAAAATTAGCTGAGCAAGTATTTCTCTTATAGTCCAGAAAATGATACCTCCACTGAGTCTTCGTCATCAGAACGACTTTTGACAGGAATGATGATTCAGGTTAGTAAACCTGAGTTCACTGAAGGCAGGGAAAAGGAAAGGATTCGAGTGAACAAGTCCACATTGCCTGCAGCCACCCAGCAGTGAGCGTGTGCTGAAGGGAGGGAAGGGCAAATGGCAAAATGAATTACCATGTACAGGCATCTGCAGAAAATGCCACAGTGCTGGCCGAGACACCACGCCATGGGAAATGACAGGAGCGCTCAGGGCAGAAGAATAAGGAGAAAAAAGAATGCTGGTATGACCAGGAATAAAGTGTTTGCCATAAAGCCAAGTGAGTTTTGGTGATGATAAGCCCCCTGACAACCCCACAAAGTGATCACAAAGTTTCAGGGCATGATTTCAAAACAACACCTAAACTAAGGCACAGACCATTTTCTTCCTAACAAACTCCGCTTCCCATATTTGAATTCCACCCAAGGAATTCATTAAGCTGTATTGATTTATTGATACAAGAACCTGATCTAATTTGCATGTGTAAATTAGCAGGAAGAACATTTCCCATTACTTTGCTATATGCCTGGGATGACTGTTTACTTAATTTGCCGGCACACAGCCCTGGTGCTGCAAAATACATTTGCAACCAGGGATGTCATCTCAGATTTAGTTACATGTTACACATGCTTCAGAAAAAGGTGAAGCAGTGCAAACAAATATCTGGGAATTACAATTTGCTACCAGGCATAAGGCCCTCAAAACAGAATGCATCAATCCTTCAGAGCACTTGAGTTTTTCTCTGTACAAGGACTAGAGAAAGCTTATTTGAGTCTTTAATTTCTCTTAAGATGAAAGGGTTTTCATTATTTTTGGTATGATTACCTTTAAATCCTCCTGTACACATCTTAGTTCTAATAGTTTGTTTATCCTTGTAGGAGGCAAGAGATAGAATCTGCTTGAACAAGAAATAACACATCTACTTTAAAGCCTTTTTTGAATTTAGAGTAATGGGGTTTTGGACCCTGCTTCTTGATTCCTCTAACTCAGTTGGACTCAACAGAGTCCAAATGAGAAGTTACCCTCTCATTGTATTGCTCAGGTCACTGAACAGCTCTGGCAGCACTGCCAGCTTCCTCCCAGAGCTCCAGAAAGCACAGAGGCAGGGAACCCATCCCAGTGAGGATTCAGGCAGTGGGCAGGAGCAGGGAACCCATCCCAGTGAGGATTCAGGCAGTGGGCAGGAGCAGGGAACCCATCCCCCTGAGCACTCAGGGCAGTGGGCAGGAGCAGGGAACCCATCCCACTGAGTTCTCAGGGCAGTGGGTTTGCTGTGCTGTGCAGGGGGAGCTGACCCAAAGGCTGCAGTGCATTCCAAGGGTCTGCTCCTTCAAAAATGTGGCAAAATACAGGAAGGGAACAAGCTCATGGCAGAAATTAACTTCCAAGAGGAGACTCTCTTTTTTAATCTGAGATGTGTAACTGCAGAACTATTTATTTATTGGTAACTTGGAAAGGATGAATAAAAAAGTGAGATAGTTCTAGGGCTGTGACTTTACATTTTAAGTCCCCAGAAATCTGTTATGAAAACAATTTAAATTACTGAGGACACTGTGGCTGTCACTGTTTGGAGAGATCAGTGTGATCTGTCCAAAACCCAGCAAGGTCACATTTGCTCTGAAGTGAAAATTGAACAGAACCTTTTTTTTTTTTTTCCTGTACTGGGAAGCAAATCTTTGAATGCTTCATTATCTTTTAAGTAAAATTTGCTAGGGAGCCGCAACAGAGAAGAAACTGTCCCAGAAGACAAAGCTGCCTTCCACAAGCAGTGTGTCACAGGAGCTGCAGCACACCAAAGTGTCAGATCCAGAGTCCGTGGCAGCATGAACAACAGTCAAGACACCAAATTCAGGGAGTTTGCATTTAGGGATTAAAAATGAAATCATAGTTATTTATGCATAGTGTGCAACCTCATGCTAAACCACCCTGCTGGCGCAACACTAGGAGATGACTAGAAAGACTTTTAAATATAACTTTACATAAAAAAAAATCCCAAATTAATGTTACTGGTTTTTATTATTACTCTTTCTCCCAACTGATCTGAAATCAGATGCAGGAAAATTATTGGAAGCTATTAAAGAAACCCAAATTAACAAACCCACCATAAACTGAATCTATTACACAGCAATCAGCACAGCTTATATAAATGTATCAAAACCACACTGATTACCTATGCAGCCAAGAGCAACACGTGTAAGAGAGGTGAGGACGGCCAAAAGGCCTCCTACAGGAATCTTTAAAATGTTTCTAAACAGAATGAGCAGCCACGAGAAAGAAGATCTTCACACGAATAGAATTGCTGATTAAAAAAGGAAGATACTGAAGGTCAGTGTAAAAGCCATTTCTGTCTCCAAAAAGACATACTCAGCAGAGTCTTGCAGGATTTATGAGAGGCCCCAGTGTTCAGCGTGATTTTAAGCTATCTGAAAAAGAGCAGAGTGTGATGACAAACTTTCAGGATGCTACTGTTACTCATGGTGGTAAAGATAGGAATTGACTGTGAGGAAGTGCAAAAAAACCTCGCAGCCAAGGGATGGGGTGAGATAGTGGCAGATGAAATTCAGGAAAGATTGTTGTAAAATGACGCACAAGGGAAAAAATCATTTTAGCTCCAAGTGATAAGGCGGCCACTAATACGTAGGGACAGCATGTTAAGGTCAGGGTAGGGAGTGCTGTGAAAACAAATCCAGTAGCCAGGAGTGCAAAACCAGATGTGAATATTAGCAATGACTAAAAAAGGAGCAGAAAGGCAAACTGAGGTGTCACGAGCTCCTTGTGCAAATCCCCCTTGCTGCCACACCTCTCAGACTGGCTGCAGGCTTAGTCCTGCCCTTGCATGAGGGTAATTCAGGATCCAGAATGAATCCCACTGGCTACCCCAGCTCCTCCTGTACCTCAAGAACCGTGGCTGTTAACAGCTGCCCTTTCACTGCTGCTGTAAAAGGGGGGGAATCACGTAAAGATTAGAACTTCTTTCAGTGCTTTGAATGGTTTGCTGAAGTGCCGAGTCTTCTGATTGTGATAAGGGAAAAATACAAACAGGCTTTCAGATCTGATGGTAACAAACAAGGAGAACGACTGCAGTTAACTGAACAGATACTAAAAAAAGACAAAGCAACCACTGTGCATTAATTTTTTTTTCCACCCAGATGAAAAAAGAACATATTGAATTTATGAGAAATGGCATTTAGAAATTACTAGTAATCTAATATTTTATTTCTCTTACTTATTCTGGTTAACCTGTGAAGCTGGAAGAGGAATGATTCCTTTGACCTGCAGGGAACAGCTATAAAGAACTTAGCAGGAATTCAGAAAAATAGAGATCAGGACCCAGTTGGATTTAGTTCTGCAGGGAATCAATCTACCAGTGCAATACAGCAGCACACAGGAACACAGTCTCAAGAACCCAAATGTTTGGGAATTAACAAAGTTAACAATCAGCTTGCAATGGGAACTTTTTCCCTATTGGAACCAGCAAGCTGGAACAGAACAATGTAGATTATGAGGTAATCCCATTTATCAGGCCCACTCAGGAGCAGGAGTAACTGCCCTGCTACACCTGCTGTCTTCTCTGCAGTCTGTCATTCCAGGGCTCCTCCACAAATGCATCCTGAGAGTATCAAGCTGCATCCAGTGAAAAAAGCACTACCAGGGATTCCAGGAAATTTAGAATTCCTTTCCCTTTTAACCTAAACAACAATCCATTTATGAAATAAAAGAACGTGTCCTGTAGAGACACCCCATAGTTCAAAAAACAAAGTGTTAGTATAAATCAATTATTTTAATAAAAGCTAATAGCTAGAGCAGCAATTTCTTACAAAGAGACCTAATAAATTGAAATCCATGTATAATACTGTTTTTTAATAAGACATTATATTAACAAAGGTAATAACAACTGAAGAAAGCTAAATGTTCAAATCGGGAGTGAAAGCCCACTATGTAAAATGTGAGAGGAAAACAAAGCACCCCTCAGCTCACTGAAGTTGGATGTTTTAAGCTTCAACAGTCAATGTCACCTTTATTACACTAATAAATAGATATATATGTATATATCCACACACACAGAAGCACGCTAGCAAATGATACATGTGCTCTTCATCAGCTGACTTCTCCATCTCATTAAAGAGACTACTTCCCTCTCTCTAGGTGTAATGGTGTCCCTGCCTTCTGGCTAGGTGATAATTAAATCCACTAAAGAAGTGGCAAGTAGATGGGAAAGAAACTATTTATGCTTATTCAAGGGGGAGGGGCTCAATTCACACTTAATTTAGGAACTCAGCTATTAGAATTTTATCATAGCTCAGGTGTAAACTGAGCTCCCAGCTCCGTCCATTCCTCTCCTGGTTGGCTTGGTTCTTCCTTTCAGGTCCCAAGTCTCAAACAGGAATTCCTGCTTGGACACAGGAAGGTCAAGGCAAAGCAAAGCAAAGATCAAAGGTCATAACACTAAAGTACCTTGGAAGAAAAAGATGCAAGGACCTGCAGTGCCTCTGTTCAGGTAGCTGGGAGTGTTACCAGGAATGGAAATTCAAATGCTATTGATACACCTCTACCTGTTCAGAAGCCCTGAGAGCATTTGAGGTTGTTGTGCACCACAGGAAAAGTGCTTCCTGCTGCTCATTACCACTGATCTGGGCCCCCACAATGAAAATCAACTGATTAAACAGGATTTGTAATTAAAATTGTTCTTATTACTCTCTCCTAGCCTTGGAGTAATTCCAGAAAATTTCACTTCTGTGAAGAAGATTGGTGCATTTTTTTTTTTTTAAAGTGGCTAAGAAACACCATTGAATTAAATATTCTGTATACAAGAGGGAAGAAAACCAGGTTTTGGTACAAAAGATAAAGTAATTAATTTAAAAAAACAAGCCAACCAGTTTCCAGGAGCATCATCAGGGATTTGCATGCATTACCACTGAGCAAGCACAGAAACATGCAAGCAGATATTGAGGTTTATTGGCCTAGGCTGGTCTCACCCAAGCAACAATAAATTACTCTGGTCCTGATAAGAAGCAGGTATTAACCAAACAGCAATACAGTTCTTTAAACCCCTAAGTTATTCCAACTTGGCACCTTAAATATCATAAACAGCCAAGAACCATTATTCAAATCTTAGTCATTGGAATTTGCAGCAAATAGACCAATTCTGCTATCAGAAATATTGAAAATACAGATAGCAATTACTAATCTCCTTGGCTTCCTTTCTTCTGCTGAAGTTGTTGAATGACAGACATAAAAGAGTGAATAAAATCTTTTCAAGAGTATCTCTCCTCTGAGTTGGAAGGGTTAAGGTTAATCCTCCCATGGGTAAGACTAAAGATCCAAGTCACTTATCACAAACCTAAAATCTCACAAGTCCTGATCACAGGTTTCATGAAGGAGCTTTTCTAGTCAGGAAAAAAAGAGGGCAGGGGAAAGAAAAAAAGCTAGTGGTATTCTTCTGGTCTTTGCTTGTGTGTGGAAACCAAAACCTCTAGCTAAGCTCCAGAGGTTTGGAAAGCTGAACGTGCCTAACTGAACTCCAGCAGGAATTGCCCTTTCCCAAGGACTGCCCAGACCCCCAGACTGTCCCAGGCCAAGCTTCTCTCCAGAGCTTTGAGCAAATCCCATCTGCTGTCGGGGATCCATTCAGACAAAAATCCCCCGTAGGAAGGTGTCCTGGAACACTGAGTGTCTACCAAAGGGTGCATTCCCTTTTCCCCTGGGCACACGGAGCCACGCTCGGAGCTGGAATGTCTGACACAGGGCAAGGGAAGGATTTCTGCACAGCAGGCAGGAGATCCCTTTGCCTGCAGCCTCCCCTGGGGTTTGCAGGACAGGTCTGACCTGTGCCCCCAAATCAACGTGACCTCCCCGAGCAGGGACATTAACAATAACAAGCGGTGACGAGCGCTTTGCAGGCTGTCACACCGCCGTGCCTTGGCATTTACTGCAGTGGGTTTTACAGCACTGACTGTGCCCACCTGCTGGCACAGCCCTGTGCATGGGTTTTCCCAAAGACAGAGGGGCCACGTTTCCAGCTGGGGGTGCAGCCCGTTGTTTTGAATGGCGAGACAGGAAAGGCAGGCGTGAGGAGCACTGCCCCCTCTGGGTGTCCGAGCCCCGAGCAGGGGGGGGTTTGGAGGCAGTCCCTGCACAGCTCTCACCCTGTGCAGCAGCCCTGCAGCAGCAGTTCTGCAAGTGTTATCTGGAAATCAGACTGCAATTCCACAGGCTCTGGCACACCCAATTTAAAACACAGAAAATTAGTCTCATTTAGACTGCAGACCTTTGGTAATGCTTCTCAGGATCATATTCATTAGTTCTAAAAAAAAATAACAAAATTGCTGATAGTGATTACTGCTAAGGAATAGGCACCTGCTCTTCTGGTCCAGTTTAATCAAAGTGTCATCAATTAGGAATAAATTACTTCTATCACCTGAAGCCCAACACTCCATCTTTGACCTGATATTCAGCATATTAAAGGCTTGTATAGCTATCTTAAATACTCTTGAAATTATGAATATCAGGCAGATAATTTTTATCTGGGTCCCTTGACATCATCCCTTACAAGTTGCCTTGACCATTTTTCTAGTCAAGAATTTTACTGTCTTCCTCCAAATATTTATCTTGAAATACTCTCAGTACAGCCTCTCAAGAAAAATTGTTAACAAATAGAGAAAACAAATGACTCTGACTTCTTCCAAACTGTAAACTCTTGACTTGACCTGGTTCTCCATGAGCTGCACATGTGGAAATGATTGTGGTCTGCTGCCATGAGATGCAATTTTCAGATCAGAGACTAACCTCAATTTTAAACACCTTGATGGTAAAGAACTTACATAATTCTGAGATCTTGACAATCTGGTGCTTTATGTGTAAGAACAAAGACTTTCATAAAAGTAAAAACCCCACTCATACATACAGCTGATGTGTAAAATCAATGCCACTGGAAGAAGTGAAATCTGTGTCATTGCCACCATCAATAGTAATTTTTAAAAGCCAGAGAAAAGACAAAGAAGATTAAGAGTGACCCATTACTCTGTTACTAAGGCATGGAAACCACATGTTTGTGTGGGTTGTGTCTTATCTTCCTTTAACAAAGGAAAGCTAAAAGGAATGTTATAGGAGGCAGTTTTACAAAAACCTGCAGGGAAAACCTAGACTGAGGCTAAAATGGGTACATTACTGGGAGATGATTTCCAAATACCAAGAAATATTTAAAGCAAAGCTTTGACACCACTTTTACAGACCAGTAAATCAGCTAAAACCATTTTTACTGATCAGTAAATCTGTTAAAAGCACTGCCTTTTCTTTTTTTTTTCCTGTTTTAATGAAACTACTCATTGAGTAAAGTCACAGTTACCTCGTAATCCTTAAAAAGACTGATTGACTGCATGTTTAAAGGGTGGGACAGCTTTCAGCCAGGCTGCAAACACCATCAGCCATCGGGTCCTGCAGTAAGCAATGCTGCCCCAACCCTCCCCACCCACAACAGAACAGTCACCATCAGTTCCAAGAGATGGCAAATGCTTCTCAAAACTCTTATTCTGCAAACTCATTTTTTTCCTTTCACACTCTGCTTAATCTCATCCAGTAACAAATGGGAACAACTCATCCTGTAATAGTCTCACCCACAAGAAGGTTTCAGAAACAGCAAATATGATACAAAAAATGGGAAGACAGGAAGTAGAGAAAAGCTAAACAAACAATTCCAGTGTTGGGCTGCCTCTGTACTGTGCAGAGGACACAGCTGAGAGAACAGGCTGGCTGCTCAGATAAGCTCCTTCTCAAAGCTGCTCCTGATTATCCTGTTGGACCTTTTTAGATTATGTCAGGGTTGCATACCAATTTCCACAAGTGAATGGCCAAGTAGCATTTCTTTCATTAAACACACAAAATCCTCCTTTGCCTACGAGGCTGGGTAAGGGCAGAATGCTTTTGTGTGGAGGAGAAGAATAACAAGGACATGAAGGGAAAGTTTTGTAGCAAAATGAAAGACAAAGGGAGAAGAGGAAAGCAGCACTTTGGAAATTGCCTCCTCATGCAAACTCTGCTATCAAACTCAGGTAACACATCCAGAACTGCCCTAAACAGCTGCTTTTGTGGAATAGAAAAAGATTTACAACTCCCCACCACCAAAAAAAAGTGTTTGAAAATGGAAAATGAAGAGATTTTCCTAACTATTGCCCTGGCAGGAAAGGTATTGCAGTGATAGCTCACTCTCACACAACAACTGGGTCTTTCATCAATTTGTAATTTCAGTAAGAAACATCATTCCTGACAGACACAGTGCCCTAATCACCAGATAATTTCACAGTTTCATGCCTACCATTGACTTTAAATGGCACACACGTTTATTTAATTTACTTTTAATCAGAGCTTCCCTCGGAGATGCATTTGCACACTAAAGGTGTAGATCTCAAGTAAGAGGCCCAAAATCTCGTGTGCCCCGTAGGTGGGTCACACTGCTGAAGAGATGACACCTCTCTCTAGGTTACAATGAAACCTACAGTAAAATCAACACACTGGCAGAGAAACTAAAATCCTGTCATGTAAAGAATGTTTCTAAATGCTTGAAGAAGTCTTTTTTCTCACCACTGGTTCTTCTAGTACATGAATTTAAGGGATTAGACTGCCTAGAGCTGGAATTGAAGCAAGTCAGTACTGAATCTCAGGGTGAAAATATATAACTAATTTTTTTCTACTTGATTCCCAGTCATCTAACTGCAAATAGCAGTGCATGAATCTAAGGCTGCTTCACTTTCACATCTGGGCATCTTGTAATGCAATACAAATAAAGCTTCCAGCAACTCATGTAAAGTTTAACATGCCATTCTTTAACTGCTGTGGGTTTCATATTCAAATTCTTCCATGACACTCAGGACATACCATTCAATATCATATAGCCCTTGGCCTGCTTAAACAATGCTTAAGCATATTTATAAGAAAATCAGATGCTAGCACAATCATTTTTCTTGTGCCCAAGCAGTGTAAAAAGCTCGATACTAATACACAGACCTCATCACATCATTTTTACATGATTCCACTTTTCAAAATGAGCTTTTTGAGCATCATTTTATCATAACAAAGACAAGCAAGTTCTATACTAGCAAAAATAAGTGTAACAAGTTTAGAATTAAAATAGCAGAACTATTACACATTCCTAAATTTCCTTGTGAGGAAATTTTCTGTACATTCAGATGTGGTATTTTAATAGGGGATTGTACATTAATATAAATATTTTGCTGCATATATATGCATTTTGTGATTAACTAATACATAACAGAATGGCTTAGAGCAGAAATTCAAAGTACTGCAGAGAACATTGTTTGCAGAAAAGGCTCTGCATGAGAACAGTGCAGTAAATGCTGTTGAGCTGCACCTCCTCCAGGGTTCTCCTACTGAAAGCACTGCCAGGTAATTAAAGGCTGTTGGTTTCTGTCCTCACTCAGGTGACTGCACCACAGGCTGGGCTCTCAGTAAGTGACCCCGGGAGGTGACAGGGCTGCACAGCTCTCCCCACCAGAGCACAGTGCAGGGGGTTTCTGCTTAGGCTGAGCTTTGTGGCAGAACGAGCAGCTGCAGATTCAATTGCCTTTGGAGGCTCAGCTCCAAGATCAGCTGAAACCCTACAGAAGGCTTTGGGTCTGCCCTTGCTCCTGCAGAGCCAGACCAGCACTGCAGGCCCAGCTCGCTGCGGGGCTCCCTGGCCAGGACAAACCAGGAGGGGCTGGTGCCACATGGGCCTGGATGTGCCACACAGGGCTGCAGAAACGGCTCAGGGACCCCTCTGAGTCACTGCCTGGCAGGTCTGAAAGCAACGAGGGATGAGCTTCCTGGCACTTCTAATGCAGCATTGCTAGAGGTTGTAAAAGGCTTTTTCTTACTTGCATTAACCCAAGACCTGCCTGGCTACATCAGGAATGCCCAGGGCAGCTGTTTGGGTCTGTGTAGTCACCTGGACACCTCCCCTCACCTCCAGGGAGCAACTTGGTCAGGTATTCCCAGAGACACTGGGGAACTGCTGCTCTCCAGCATGCCCTGCCCCTGCCAGGAACAAAACCAGGGACGTACAAAGGAGAGATGTGTTTCCCTTTGAATCCCAGGACTGTATTTCAGAAAAGCCTCTGTTGTACAGGTCTGCAGCAATGTGGCTCAACCAAACACATTTCCTTCTAAGAGGATCAATGTTACATAATACCACTTTCACAAACAAAAGAATTAAAGTATTTTATTTTAGTCTATTCTCACTCTTATACATTAATTCCTTTTTTTGTCTCCATTCCTCTCATTCTTTTATTATGTACCTCAGTTTTGGCAGGACCACAAAGTAACATTAAATGTGAGTGGCATTTAAAAACAAACAAACAAAGTAAGACAACAACCACACTGGCAGGAAAAACCTCACTTCCTGAGCCAGAGATGTAACTTGGATGGAAGTGGAAGAAAAATTTATTCATAAAAGAGCCAATCTTAAAACCAGCAATATCTAAAGGTACTACAGTCTAGTACATAAATCCTTACAACCCACTTTTTTCTTATATCTTAAAGAAGGAAAATCCCATTACAATCAAAACCCCTGTTTGTTGTGCATGAGCCCAGATTAATAACTGAAGTTCTTACTATCACATTTCTTTGGAGCAGACACTTCAAAGTTGTAATCTAAATTCTTCTTTGGAATTGCATAAATTACCACTGTAGAAATGTCTCTTTCAATCTGCTCTGAAAATACACACAGATTCCAGAGAAAGATTTTAACCCTTTGAGATTTTAGCTCAGTGCTGCTTCTTCCTGTGCAGTCTGTCATTTGAAGACTGTAATTTTGTAATGAAATCTCACTAATTCACAGCCTGTTGAAAATGTTTTTCTATCAAAAAGGCCAGTGGTGTTTTTAACTTCACTAGTGCTATATATATATGAATATAACTGAGCAGCTGGACACATGACCAAACTCAGCTCTCTGCTCTCCTTCACAGTTTCTAACACACTCTTACTGCCACACAGCATGCAGGTCTGTTCAATCAGCACATTTTTTACACAAAGAAAGGCTTTCCAATGCCAGCCTTGCAGGCGTCAAGTGATTTTGGTTTTCAGCCCTTCCCAGGATTTCCAGCTCTTTTGGAAGCCAGGAGAGCTATCACACAACAGACAGCTTGTGGCCAAGGGGAGGCTTAGCAGGTACTTGGAAAAATGGTGGGTTGCTAAGTAGAAAGAAACCAAATAATTTCAGAAAATCTATTCTAAAAAAAGATGGAAATGCAGGGATATCAGAAGAAGTGTCACACACTCCTGCCCTGCTTCACTCTCTGCTCTGCACCTGCCTGAGGATGCACCCTTGCATCACCTAGGCTGTACTGGACAATTAGTTGGTTGAAAAGATATTTTGGGGCAAAAACAATAACTCAATGTTTTTTCTACCCAGTTGTGTTTTATTTTCTGTTGAATTTTTAGAAAATCGCTAAGTACAGCAACAAAAAAGGGGAGGTAGGAGCAAAGAATCCAAAGTGCTCCATTGGGTGGTTGAAGATTACTTTCTGTATAAAAACACTGGCCAGGCTTTTCTTGTTACCCTCAGGTAAACCACAGATGAAGGAAGACAAAAATAGATATGGTACTTATAAAAATGAGCTGCACTCTCACTATTGAAGGCTGTAATCTTCTGGTTTAAACAACTGGAAAATTTTATCTAGGTTTAACAAGGCATCTCCAACTTACTGAAAATTTTCACAAAAAATAATTTAGGAGTCCAGGACTTCTGAAATCTAATGCTTCTCCAATATCTTTGGTAGAGGTCAAAAGCCATTTTCTCCATTACACTTTGATTCCATTGCCTCTTTTCCTGTCCCTGGAAACCACTGAGAAAAGCTCTGGATTTATACATCCACAACTATCCATGTTTTGGTGATACAACCACATTATGTTACTGTGTATCTTCTAGGATGTGCCATACAGAACCTTCTGCCAACAAGATGTGTCCCCAGCCCTCTCTCCAAAAAGCTGAACAACCCCAGCACTCTGCCTCTCCTGATTTCTCCTTTGCTTCAGACCCTCTCATGATTTCTGGTGGCCCTCCACTGCTAGTTAGGGAGAAACAACAAATACATTTTCCAGTAAAATAATTTTCTAGGACAGGCTATAGGGAAGGAGGGAGCTCTTCAGCCATGGAAAGAGCAGCAAGCAGACCTGATGGAAGTGTCCAAGGAGGCAATAAATTAAAAATCCTTTTTCCACATTGTTATAGATACATATTATAGTACTGGCTTTTCATAAATATTAAAATGAGTGTTGCATGTGTAATGTTAAAATAACGCTGCTGTGAGGATACAGATGTTATGGTTTTGCTTAGTCATGGTTTATAGTCACCCTTGCAGTGGAGCTGTTTGGTTGGGATAACATCCCAACATCCCATGAAGGTGTGAGGGGGACCCTGCTATTGATCTATTGGCACCTGCCTGCTGAGGAAGGCGTGAGCACAGCCCAGGCTGGAGCTGACACTGGAACCACAGCCAAGGAACAGGCATCCTCTGAGGAGTGGACACAAGGGGGGCCCTGCTAAACTGTGCTTGGAAAAAGGTGAATGTGCATAATAACCATGCATGTGCAACAGGCTGAGGTAACAGAAAAGGTGTTTAAACAAATTCCCCAAAACAGGAGGGTGTGCTCCTGGCTGAACACCAAGACACTGCCAAAGGTCAACCCTTTGCTTTCTGTCTCCTAACGCTCTTAATTTTTAATTAAATCCATTTCTTAAAATTTACCAAGAAAAGGAACCTTGTTTTTCACAACGTACAGTGCAGCGGCATCTTAGGAATTTTGAATGCGAATGAGAGCAACCTGACAACTGCACTAAAGCCAGAGTCATAGAGAGAACCTGTATGAACGGCTGAGTAACAGTGCACAGAGAGAATCACCTTGTTTTGAGAACAGGGAAATACTGTGGCACACAAAAGAGCCACGGAGCAGTGGGCACCACTGGAGACAGTGGGGAAGGTACCTGATGGCCCGTGGGAACTACAGGGCATGGAGGAACAAGCTCTGTGGGACTGTGCAGATACTGAAGGTGAAATGCATCCTGAGAAATAAAAAGAAGTGAAAAAGAAGTCACATGCAGAAGACATAATAGATATGCAAAACTGTCTTTGTAAAAATGGTCACAGTGTGAACTAAAATGAGTGCCAGGATTTAAATGAATATATAATGTGGTCTTCCTTGTTCTGGAAGCAAGGGCAGGCAGGATCCTGTTCTAACACAGTGCAATTGGGTTGGATTGTAAATAAAGGCCACCGCTGGTTCCAAAACTTCCCAAGAGAGGGACCTCTTTGGCAAGTCACAGCTATATGATATTTCAGGCTGTGACTGCAAAAAAGCCACTTCTTTATGGTGATGATGAAACACCTTTTCAGAATCTGTCTATGAGAAAGGGAAGACAAATAAAATCTGTTTAGAGTTTAACTCCAGACAACAGGAGGGGTTTAAAAGTGAGGGAAACAAAGCAGATGAAAAGAACAAGCAAAGAGATAAAGCAAGCCATCACAGAAGGGGTTTAAAATAGACCCAAAATGGCCAATTAGCACTTTGCAGAAGCTGAGCAAACACACGGCTTTCAAATGAAATGATTTCTCCACAATGCTAGAATTTTAGTGAGAAAAAAGCCCTCGAAATACTCCATAATTTCTACTTTACAGGGCCTGGCAATTCCTATTAACTTGTACATGGTATTCAATTGATACAGGCAAGTGTCAGTCCACCTCTACGATGACATTGAAGTTTAATAGCACAGGCACTGTTAGCTTCCATTATAATTAGTCATCCTTGTGACTTAGTAGATTTACTTATTACAATAAACCTATTTAGCTCCTGCAAATAATGACCTCACTCTGCCAATGACCAGGACTAGGATCAGGGACAATCTCATGTACAACAGGAAACTCCTGCAAGCACCTGAAACCCTCTCACAGTTCATTTACCTCTGTGCATCTTGAGGGACAGGATGCATTTGTTACCAAACCACAGCTCTTCAACACCTTCCAACAAATTATCAGCTTATGTAAGTATTTCTAATGCAAGAGTCACAATTCTCAATTGTAATACCCAGGATCTTGTAATACCTCCCTATAAAGTAGGGAGGGGAGAAAACATCAATTAATAAGAATTAGTCAGATAATTAATGAAGGCTAAGCAAAAGCAAAGCAGAGCCAGCTTGGAAGGAAAAGAGCAATTTGGGGATGAAGCACCAATCATACAGTTTATTACAATCAGACAAAAAAAAGAGGGGGAAAAATTTCCCACAATCCAAGACTGACTAACCAGAGAAAAACCAGCTATAGAAAGAAAACTATAGTAACCTATAGTAGAGAAAAAAACAAAGCTACCATTGTCTTATGACAAATAGTTGATAACCAGTTCATTTATCATCTTATCTCTTACTACCTTCTGTTTTAGTAGCCTGAAATAAACCATCAACCCAGTAAATTTGTATGTGTCTCAGAATGGGAGAGAAGAAATTTTAATACAGAAATACGAGTCTTTTTAAAGAGCTTTTTTGTTCTACTGCATAGAAGTTGCCACTGATCCATGTGGACAATTTGTAGCAAGTAAGCTAGTTTTCAAAAATTAACATTATTTGCAAGTGGGACAGCTGTAGTCATGAATACTCAGGTACAGAAGACAAGGAATACAGGGACATTTGCATTTATCTCAAGTGTATTTTAGCTGAAGTCTGACTGCAGTGAAAAGCAATATGCCTTGCACAACACTTCTGGAACTGCTGGCTCTAATCCAGCTCAGAGCCAAGCAGAGCTGGCAGAGCTCTTTCTATCTGCTTGCTGTCTTTTGCCCATCATGAGTGAGATTAGGAAAAATTGCAAACAAAGAGTAACAAAGTGGCTTCTTACATTTTTATTACATGGGTAATCCATCATGTTTTAATGTAAAAAACTTCCTCTTCAACAGACGAGTCCTCTTGGTCTATCAGCTAGCAACGTGCAATTTACTTTTTCCTTACAGTGCCAGCTCCCATTTCCCTTTTGACGAATGCCTCTGGGCAAAGTTCAGCCAAGAGATGCTTGGCTTGCCCTCTCTTCCCAGGAGCACACGAAGTGCCAGCCAGCACCACCCTCCCTGCCAGCAGAGGAGCCCGGCCTCAGGAGGCAGCACAGCCCACGCTGCCTCATCCTCCTCTCCACTGAGCTTTGGGGCTGCCCGTTCAGGCAGGTTTGGATTTACCGGCCACAGGACCCACCCGGACTTCCATGAGCAGCTCTTTGGATAAACACGCCAATGCACGGCCATTGGCAGGGCTTTTTCGGGAACAAGCCTATATCATTTATTTCTTTAAAATAAAATACATCAAGGGTTAGTGTGCAGGAGAGTCATCAATGGTCTGGTAACAAAATTTTAAGTGTAAGCCACAGTTTTCCTGTTCCCCCTTCTCTCCAGTCCTGTTTGCTACTGCTTAGGAGCCATCCCACATCTTCTGCTCTCAAGATATTCACCCCTTCCTCTTTTATTTCATTTGCTTAAAAAGCCAAGGAAGCTGTGCAGAGAGCCCTCAGCTCCCGGAGCTGGTGCCAGTGTGAGGACTTGGGACAATCGAAACTATTTCAGGTCTCCTGTTCTGGGAGAGCTCAAGCCGTGCGAGCGCTCTCCCGGTCCCGCAGCCCCCGGCAGAGCGGGCGGTGCGGGAGCGGCTCGGTCCGGCAGAGCCGGGCCCTGCTGCAGGGGGAGGCGTTAATTGGGAAATTAAGAGAATGCCGGGGTAAAGCGCTGCACCGAGCACTCGTTTTCAGGGCCTTCGGGAACGGATGAGAGCTGCCGGGAAGGAGCTGGACGCACCGCTGCGGAGGCGGGAGCCAGCCCGCATCTCTGGTGCGCCGGCAGCAGGCCGGCTCGCAGAGCGGGTGGTACTGCCAGGGATATTGTTTAATTAAAGAAGAAACTTTATCTCTGAAAGGTTACCTAATTCCCTCCGCAAAACTGCTGAGTTTAAAAGGCCAGCGCGGCTAGAACAATCAGGATTAAGCACTAAACGCTTACGTCTAACGCCATTTACATTCCTGAGTGCCTGGAATACAAATTACAAGAATTACACTAACAATGAAGACTGTTGCTTAAGCCAAAAATAAAGACTGACAGCTCTATTCATTGGCTGTGCTGCTATGACAGGTGTGTAACCTGGCTGTTATCCTAGATGGCCTGAGAAATACTTAATTTCGGTTTTATTCTGGCACTTGTAATGATTTAAGTGTCCTTGTTCATCTGCATTTCCAGCCACACAAGTCCAGCTGCCATCAGTGTCTGCAGTGTTTCACACTGGAATTTGTGGCATTGCACTGCTGCTGGCAGCTTTGCTCCTGCAGAAAAAGTAGGTTAAGAACAACAACCAAAAAACCAGTTCCATTTTTAGTTCAGTTTGGGCCCCATTGCAGAGGAGTGGTGATTCATTCCTTGTTTTTCCTCCTGGCCAAATGCAAACCCCAGCTGAACACCTTCCCCTGTCCTCTCTTGGCTGCACTTTTCTAGTCCATGCCCAACAGGGAGAGGCATTTGTGCATGGATAAAACCCCCAAAATTTGACAGTGTCCCCATAGAAAACTGCTGGATCTGAGACCCAGGAAATTCAAGACAGCCAATATGAACCAACACAACTCCCCAGCCTCCACCAAAAAACAGATCAAAGCTCTTTAATATGAGTCATTCAAGAAAAAAATAACATGAATTATGCAATAAAGTGAATTTCCCCCCTATAAATGAAATATGCTCTTCTGTGATACTTAACTCTCAGATATTAAGCAACACTCTTCATAAAAACTTTGGCGTATCTCTTCCTTTTAAATTACATTCAGATTTAGTTGGGTGAATTTGTTAGTAATTTTAATTTTCTGCCTTTAGGTTACTTCCATTTTCAGATAACAAAATGTATTCTGTGTAAATTTAAAATATAGTTCAGTAGTATTCTGTGAATAAAGCAGCCTGCTAGACTAGAGTCCTTTTATTTGGTATGATTTGGAAAGAATTCCCACTTCCCATCAAGTTCGAGCATGGATCAGTGATAAACAGTTTCACAAATTTTTACCCCAATTTAAATCCGAACTGTGACTCAGAAGACAAAAAATTCTTTTGGACATCAAACGAAGTAAAAAGCACAAGAGACATTTGGAAGCTGCTGATGGAAGCTGGAGCTGTTCAGCTGTTTCAGCAAGAGGAGGTTTATGTGAATATTCAAGAAAGTTGAAAGTCTGACATCTGTAAACGTGGACAGCTGCTGCCCTTGGTTCTGATGACAATTACATATAGAATTACATATAGAAATCCTACAGAGGTCACTGCCATGTGTGAACCAAGGACTGGGGAACATCTGCCAGTCCCACTCCCAAAGGTGGTGTGAAGTTTTCACCCTTGGTATTTTTTAAAATGTAAGACAAGTGTCCCTTTCTCCTTCTAACTGTTGGAACATTAGAAGTCTCTGAACACACAAGTGATGACAAATAATTTTTGCATGTACCAGTTGAAGATAAATTCAATAAGTCATGTATATTGTATGACTCGGGGAATGCTCAGTAATATTCCCTGCATGGGCCTGGGGAGTTACTATCACCCTTATTACCCTAGAGCACTTATTAATGGCCTGTGTAAGTGTTACAAAGGATTAAATATTTTACTTACATTACTTGGCAAAGAGCTGCCAGAAACTTAAAATGCCTCAAGTTCTCCATATGAAAGAAGATCAGAACAATTAGAGAATATTAGTTTTTGCTCTAAGCTATTTCCCTCTCATCCTTGCTCAACACTTCTGTTCAGCAAAAAATTATTTCCTTTTTTTTTTCATTTGTTTAAAGCAGATTTAAGAATGGATGTATAATTATTATCACACAATATGAGGGAAAAGCAGAGGGCTGGGGTTATCAAGGACAAAAGAGAGCTGCAGCTGGAGTGAGGCTACCAAAGGACTGCCAAAGGAAGGCACAGCCTGTAGATGTAGCATATCCAATCTTTGTTGTTTCTAAGTGAAATTTAAATATTTATCACTGTATTGAAGACAAAACTGTAAAACATGTTTCTTACTTTCAGGTGAGCTGCCAAAAAACCCCTAGAATCACAGAAACTCTGGGTTGGAAGAGACCTTCATGATCATTGAGCCCAACGCAGCCCTAACACCTCAGCGAGTGCCACATCCAGGGATGTGACCCCCCCGCCTCCCGGGCAGGCCATTCCAGAACCCACAAACTGCAGAGCCTAGAGGAAATGAGAAAAGCCCGATTCCAACAGGACCTTATGGCAGTATGTCCACAGCAAGCTACTGGGATTTCCAGCCCTTGATGATCCCCTCCTGTTCCCCTAGATGCACTTACACAGCCCGATGCAGGCTCAGGCTGACGTGCTGGCTGCAGTGGCAGGGCTGGGAGCTGTCCAGAGGCAGAGCAGAGGATCTGCCAGCACAGCACGGGATCACAGCTCCGGGGATTCCCACCAAATGCTGCCCACGCCTGAAGAGCTGGAGAGCCGTGAGAGCTCTGCAATTCTCACAAATGGTACCCGAGAACACCCCCGGCAAAGGGGCTGGTTTGTCTGAACCTTGGGTCCCAATAAAGGACTGAGTGCAGTGACAGAAGGCAGAACCCAGCCTGCCCTTCAGCTTGCAATGGAAGGAAAGCCCTGAGAGCCCGGTTGGGGCACAGGAGTGAGTGTGTCACACAAACCCCGAGAGCCCGGTTGGGGCACAGGAGTGAGTGTGTCACACAAACCCCGAGAGCCCGTGGGGCACTGGAGGCAGGAATGAGTGTGTCACACAAACCTTGAGAGCCCCTGGGGCACTGGAGTGAGTGTGTCACACAAACCCAGAGAGCCTGTGGGGCACTGGAGGCAGGAGTGAGTGTGTCACACAAACCTTGAGAGCCCCTGGGGCACAGGAGTGAGTGTGTCACACAAACCCCGAGAGCCCTTGGGGCACTGGAGTGAGTGTGTCACACAAACCCTGAGTGAGTCAGGAGGGGCACAGGGACTCGCCGGGATGCACTCGGCACACCGGGAAAGGCCAGCACAGCCTGTGCCCTGCTTCAGCTCCATTACAAGGGACACGGCAGCGCTGAGGGAAGCACTTGCAGCTCTTAGAGCCACATTAGGAGGTGCTGATCAATTATTTACTGAACAGAGGCAAGCAAAAAGGCTTTCACCGCACTTGTGCAGTGCACGTCAAAGCCTGGCTGCTGTTAAGGCAGCCTCAAGAGCTGGGAAACAAAGCACTTGCTCCTGACCTCAAGTTTTTCCACAGAACTACCTTTTGTTGTTTACTTCTGATTTAAGGTTAGCAAAAATCTGTAAATAATTTGCAACTGCATTTTGAAATTACCTCACTACATGAGAATGTATGGAAAATAATCTATGGCTTGTTTCACTGATGTACAGATTTGATAACAAAAACTGATTACTCTACAAAAGAAATTTCTAGTGCTAAGTTCAACTCCAAGTACAAACCTCCCAGATGTCCTGCCTTCTATTTCTCTGGTTTAAATCTGTGCATTTTCTGCCTTTAAAAAAAAATTAAACTGGTTTACATCTTTGTTGCACGTTAAGACAATTCAGCACTTCCAGTCCTCTCTGCAGCACTAAATCCTTCATTTCAAACACCCCTGGAGCACAGTGCTCTTTAGGGCAATACATTTCCTGTAGCTGGGATGTCTTTTGCTTCTTACAAAGCTCCTGCCCAGGGAGGTTGCAGAGGTTATTCCAGTTCCCTGAGTGGGAAAGCCCAGCACGACCCACCCTGATGGGAGAGCTGCCAGGTCCCTACCACCTCGGATTAACCCATACCTGGCCAAAGACATTTCATTTCCCTCCCAGCTTCCACTTGGCTGTGGACTGTGAGAGACTTGGGACACACAAGCAGGGCACCAACACTCTGTAGGCAGTAACAATTGTCTGGTGGATTCCAACCAGGAAAATGTGTGCCAGATACTGAAATAAACATCACAAACAACCCCCAAAACAATGGGGAAACAAACAGGTTTTTTCAATCAATTAATCAATTAAATCAATTAAAAAACTGCTTCAGAAGAATTGTATCAATTTTAATGACAAAACCTGTGAAGGAAAACACAAGTGTTCACAGGATGCAACTTCTAGAATGACAACAAGCCCCAAACTAGAAATGTTAGGCGGTGTACAGCACATCATGAGCAATGCAATGGAGGGAAGAAGGAGTTATTTTGTTTAAGCATTACCTTTTCTCACCTATATTTATCTATAATCACCTACTACTGTTATTTTGTAAATCTTTCTCTTTACAAAAGGAAAACTGGCACCCAGTTATTGACTTTCAGAAACAAGATAGTAATTTGTTAAATACCAATTCTTCTTGCATAATGTCTATCGATATATGTCAACCAAAGGAGCAGAACAGACAAAAATGCACTTTTTGGCTTCTAATATATATAAATTCTTGGATGCTTTATATCCTAAATAATGGATTTTTCTTTTTGTGTTTATTTCTCTTGACTTTCTTGGCTTTCTTCTTTCCACAAGGATATGTAAAGGTCCCCTCCAGCAGGAGAAAAGAGTGAGGCTGACAATCCACAGAGCCAGCAAACATCTCTGGACAGGCACAGAGGAATGAGTCTTCTAACTCTGTGGAAAACAGAGGATTTAAGCAGCCTCTATTTTACCTCACTAGAATCCCAGCACTCTGAACTAGAAAGCCAGCCTTTCAAAAAATGCATATTTAGCTATTTGAATGCATCACACTTTGGCCATCTGTTCCTCCTCTACCTCTCAATTTGAAGGCTGAGAGATCCACCTTGTCCTTCCAAAACAATTTGTATTTAGTGCTCCCAAAGCTGGAGATTGTTATTCACACTCTCTGAACTCTCTCAGTTAGGAATAACATAATTAAGCTAAGCTGGACCACTCACAGTAATTTAATTTACAAGCATGTCAGAGTCCTGCTTGACTCATGCAAGATCAATGGATTTATGCTGAACTCCTGCATTGCTGATTAGGTGCAGCAATCATGAGAAGCTCTTGGCTGGCAGGAAAGTCTTACCCCAGACAAAGCAATAGAAACCCAGCAGTGACCTGGTGAAGGCATGCAAGGCACAGTACATGAAAGCTAATGCATTTAAAATGCATGGCACTTAGCCAGAAGAGAATTATGCACCACTGTGGCTTCTCATAACAATCAGCCTGATTCCCAAACCTGGAAGTGCCATTGTTATTGCAGGCAGCATCCACGTTTGAAATCTGCACCACTCAAATTCCAGAACCTTAATGAATTTTGACCACCTTAAATTTGCAAGAGCCAGGTCTGCAAGGAGCCCGAGATGTGTGTACTCATCCATTTCAGTAGATGCATTTTTAATTGCCTCCCTCCTCCTCAGGCATGGAAGATGATCACAAGTGCTGCTTTGGACTACGTTGTTGCTTTTCCCTGATACAATAAGACACTGAACATCTAGTACTTGAGTACAAGATTAGGAGACAACATCAAACCTGGGACAGACCAATGACTGGCACGGAAGCAATGGGCTATTTCAGAATTGTGTATCAATTTCCAGCAAAGCTGAGAAATTCAGAGCTACACTACAGCAGGATTCCAGAAATGGAGAGAAGGAGAAACCAAGGATAAAACCACAAGAGGAGAACAAGAAAATACAAGCCCCCCAAAAATACCTTTTCTGCCCCAAAAGACTACCCTGTTGAAGTGTATTTATTACTTACTACATTTCTCAATTTTATACATTTTATTGTGGCAGAAGCCCAGAGGGTTGCTTGCTGCATTAAAGAACTTTTGCTACCATCCTCCCCACCCAAAGAAAATAGAGGGAGTGGGCAGACTTCTTCTACAACAGCCTGGACAAGGACTTCTGGGCTCTCCTCTGATTCGGGGGCTTTAAGCACTGCTGTCTTTCTTTGATAGGAATACAGTATGACCTCCTGGACTGCAGGTAGAAGAAAAAATTATCTTATCTGAAACAATGACAGGAAAGCAGAATTCTTTCCTCTATAGTCCATTGGGACCTTGTTTTCTATTATGTATGTCTCCCATTTTAAAGGAATTAAATAAAGTAGCCTTTACAAGCAATTAGGGCTTCCTGATCCTGACTGCTGTACAGGAAAAAGAAGAGATTTATGCTTATGTTTTCATAATCCAGAGTTATTTAACAGTGCTTACTATGAGGTGCTTCAAGTGATCCACTTCCAGACAGAACCAGGATTGCCCAACGAGGATTAATCTCAGTCATTGAAAAGTGTCTCTTTGCCATAACCTCATTTAAATCTTAGCCAGAGAGAAGAGAAAGTATCATCCCATTAAATATCTTTGTGACAGTTCATGTAAAAAAACATGAATTCTCTTTTGTCCCTTTTTTTTCAATCTAGTTAATTACTCTTGTAGATTTTATCTGCTCACATACAGAGAGAAACATTACAGCCTTCTCAAACAGCTCAGCAGGGTAAAAAGTGTATTTTACTGGCAAAAAACACTTTGACAAGCGTCAGTCACATCCTGAAAACCACTTCAAAAGAAGGCTGAAAGCTCTAGATACAAATGTCATCACAGTTAGATACACAGCCTTTTCCTATCACTCATGGACAAGCATTTTATTGGCACTCCTACAACCAAGTAGGCTGTAATCCATATCATTATGTGCATTTGTTTTTAAGGAGATAGATTATATAGTCAGAGAATGACAGGGAAAACACCCTTGTTCTATGTTGCAAGGCACTAATTCTGTTTTTCTCTTCTCTTGTACAAGCTTTTTCTAGTACAAAGTAAGCCTCAGATCACAAGTCTATCACAGCCTAAATGCACACTCAAGTTGCTGTAGTAGGTTGGAACAGCAGAACACGCAGGTTGTGGTTTCTTGCATGCACATTTCTTTTTCCTTGCTCTATCTCACATGGGGAACCTGCTCTCACACAGCTCTGCAGTGCCTCTGACAGACAAATGCAATCCACTCTGAATATGTATCAACAAGGACCATTTGATTTTCTTTTGGAGACACAAACAGCAATGTGACTGCTAAGCAAGGCACAGTCATGAAATCTAGTTAGGTATCATATATGTCAGAGAGCATAATTCATTTTCTTGGAGACTTCCTTAGAATTACTGTTCTCCATTTAGAGCTGACACACCAGCAGCAGGCTCTGCAGCCCAGCTGGACCATCACAAGCCTGCAGTGTGCTGCACTTACCATTGCTTGTGCTGGCAGCCCAGTAAGAGATTATTGACACATTTTCCAAGCGTATTCTGAGGTCAGACAAAATGTCAGCAGCAGGTTTCACAGCAGTCTGGAACAGCTGCCATCCACATGTACACCCACAGGTGACCACCACACTTTGGCCTTTCAAAAAATGAGTCTTATTGAACCGATTATTTCTAATTTTCACCATCTTATCCTGTCTTATGGAGTCACCACAGACAGTGGCATCTCCCTAATGCACGTATAAAAAGATGAAGTAAGGCACCCTCAAAAATGCACATCCCTACAGATAACAAATCTGCAGTAGACACATAGATAAAACAACTGAACTGATACAAGCCTTCACCCTTTGGCATCCTCAGAGGACAAACATCAACTTGGATCAAGCTTGCAGACTGAAATTCAAGGAATTCACAAAGAATGGCTACGATTAACTTGCAGCCCACTGCTCATGAAATTATTATTATACAAATTTCTGGGGTAAAATTCAGCACAAGGTGAAAACTGGAAAGCAGTTCTGGCAAGGAAGGTGTTAAAGAAACAGAGAGCTTAAAGAATTTTAACAGAAACTGAAGAAATCACACAAATGATGTTTCTGTAAAACAAACTCACCCAAGGACAAGGATTTAACCTGATTTAGTGTAGCTGGAGGATCAATCTCTTCGAATGTATTATTCTGTCACTATAGATTGGTGGATTGATCACATCTTGAGCTGAGCTTGCCTGGGCAGGCAGCCCCCAGTCCTCTGTCCAATTGGTTTGTGTGGCACACACTCCCTGTGCACTAACCAGGCATGATGGGATCCCCTGCAGGGCACAGCTCCTGTTTCCAGCCTGCTCCAGGCCTCCCCAGTGACAAATCCCTGTCAGTGCCGCTCTGCACTGCCCTAGTGGGCACCACACAGAGCACGCCCAGCCAGGACTCCCATGGGACACCCTCAGCCTGGCACCTCTGGGAATTCCCTGCCAGCTTTGCTCCAGCACCAGGAAAAGGCCTCTGCCAGAGGAGTCGTGCAAGGAGGATCTGACTTGCATGCTCAAGTTTTGCAGGCTACTACTACTGCAATAAGATATCTATTATATAAGTGTGGTTAGTCCTACTGCATCTCAAACCCACAGTCACAACCACACCAGAAAAATGCCTGTTACTAGGATATTTCACCACTGTGTATTTCAGAACAGACCTGAATGGGAGCTGCCAGGCTGCACTTCACAACAGGTACAAAGTGGTGGTGATAGTGAAAAGGGAGAGGAGCAGCAAAACTGAGACAATAAAGTTATTTAGCTGCCGAGGTGCCTCTTGGCATTTATCCACAGCATCCCAAACTCAATCTGCTCCAAGAATGGGACCTTGGATCTGCTAGAACAGGATCTGGGTGTGGCTTTTGCTTTGGCTGTGCCACTCAGAGGCTTGTGGTGGTTGTTTTTTGGAGTCACAGAGTGCAAGGCAGGCAAGGCAGCATCTTTCCTCCAGCTACTTGGAATCACAAGGGAGCTCTTGCTGCAGCTGAAGCAGCAATGGGCTTGTGGAGAAAGGGCTTTGGTGACCTAATTGAAACATCTTCAATTAATTGAAATGCCAGAGCTGAGTCGTTCAGAGCAACAAAGCTGGATTGAGAAAGATTTTGTCAGGAACACCTTTTTTTGTTTGTTTTCCCCTCTTTTATCCAAGACTGAGATAAATTGATTCTTTCAAAATGCTAAGGCTTCAGTGCTATGGGAGGGTTTCACTGTGGAAGTGACACTCAAAGAATAGTGAAACTGTAAGATGGGGGAAAAGGTGAGGAAAAAGTAAAAACTTTCACCTATCCAAGATGAGTCTACAGGTTAGTTCAACAAACACCAGAATGAAATTTTACCATGAAATGCAGTTCTGGAGCAGTGTCTGTACAGGGGCCACCAGAGTGGGGCAAAGAGCATCTCTGAGTTCCAGGGCTGTGGTGGGGTCCCAGCCCAGCCCCGGCTGAAGCTGCCCTTGCCAAGGGTTCCTGTGCAGAGCTGCGCTCAGGGCAGGGGGAGCACTGGTGATTCCACCCTGTGCTCAGCCCCAGGGCTGGGGAGGAGGGGCTGCACTCCAGGCCTCACTCTCAGGAGATTGCTTTGGGAGAGGGACAAGGAAATGGGGGCCTGTGCTTGGAAAAGACTTGGAGAAGTTCCAGTCAAAAATCATTACCCAAATCAACCACCACCCCTACAGAAGTCCCAAATAAGCTCTTCTAAAACAATATTTGTATTCTTGGGTTTCAGTGAGATGAACTTAATTTTGATCAGCATTGTCATGAGTTCCTCAGTTGTTTTTTCCTTCCAAATGTCTTTTCAACTCCAAATAAGCACATCCTACTGTGATAATTAGGTGGATTATTTTGCCAGTCACTCAGTTCATCTGCCCTCAGATGTGAGAGGTAACTCTTCAGTTAAGGCACCACAGAGGTGAGTGGCATCACATAAGGGGAACTAAATTTAATTCAAAAGAGGCAGCAGCAGTGCCAGGCACAGAGGAGGACCTGCTGTGCTGGAGCCAATGGATTCTGGCTCTCTCACCACAACCAAGTCCAAGTGCTCCAGCAGCCCAGCATTCCCCTCTTCCAGCCACACCACGCTGGTTTCAAGGGATGAGCTGCCAGTAAACCACACAGGGGCTGCAGAGCCCAGCTGACTACTAATCATGTAATAATCTCCTCCTAGAATCAGTTCCTGTAACAACTACCAAAAACTTGAAAAACTAGTATAGACAAAATTGAATTAATTTTTTCTGTCTCTCTCCTTTTCTCAACTGAGGAACCTTTAGAAGCCTGCTAATTTTTGGTGATATCTCCAGGAACGAATCAAGATGTAAAAAGTCCAGTTCAGCAGTAACACACTGAATGGCAAAACAATGAAATTACAAAGCCTTTGTCCCTCCTAATTTGTGTGTGATAAGAAATGAAATCTTACATACAATAAACATATTTTTACGTATCACATTGCTTTTTGTGATCTAAACAAAAAAAGAACGTAAGGATTCATCCAAAACTGCTGATGGAGAAGACTACTAACCACCACACCATTAGCTCTTGCATCTTATGTTTGCAAATAAAACATGCTGTGTAGAAGTGATTGCCTTGGAAGTTATTGGTACATTTGAATGCAAACTACCAAACCATGAAAAACGAGGCATCCATTTGCTATAAAAATAAATTAGGAGGCAATGCTTTGCTGGCAAAGCCATTTGAGTACCACAGTTCATAACTATTCATGGTACCATTAACAGATGTCTTTGCTTGTACTGTGAGCAGCCTTATGATATTGTCATATTCAGCAGTACTTTATATTTAAAGTGAGTGCAAGCAACTTTGTTTTAGAATATAATAAAACCTTGCCTGATGTAGAAATCCCTTGGGAAATTATACAATAATGTTACCTACATAACTAATTTTCTTCTTATGAAATCATGATTCCCACTACACTTTTAGAGCCATTCCAAGTATTGTTTAACATCACCATTTCCATGTTAATATCTCAATAAATCACAGAAATACAATACTTCATATGAAAAGTGAGCCATACATTCGGGACCATAAGTTTTCCTTCTCTAAATTAAAAGGGGAGTGAAATTGATGCTGAGCATACTGGATGTTGTTAGCAGGGTAGTAAAAGCCCCAAATATTCCTAACAGAGCAAGGCTACACACTCTGCACACACACTCGCACCAGAGATTGTGGAATATTGCTGAGGGATGGAATTCTGCCAGGAGAATGGGGAGCAGGAAAAACAACCCTCAGCACAGCTTCCTCAGAGATTACTCATAACCAAAAGCAAATGAACCCACATGAACTGCCCACCCTGAAGGCACTTGTGAGGCTGCCATTTGTTCTTTTGAAGAAGGATTACTTGGAATCAGAAATGGAGCAAAGGCACACCAGAACACTCGTGCTTCTTAAAAAATATTGAAATAATGGTGCATGATTTTGTCTTGTGTCTCAACCACAACTCAGGTGAAAAACTCCTCACTTCAACACCAAACCTTGTTGGCAGCACTCACCCCGCTCCTGTGTCCATCTGCACGTAACTTCTATACCATTAAAATAAAGTCTTCAGTGGGATTAATTGTCCCCCACCCCCCTTCAGACCCTCACTGTAACTCCCATTCACTGCATGCAGATTTGTAGTTAAAACTTAATTTCTATCCTTTCTCTACAGCTTCTAATCAATGTTCCATTCACCAGTGCTGTTTTCCAGGCAGGACTCAGCTGGTGAAGGCTTCAAACAAACACATAAAGAAGAGCTGTACATACATAAAGGAAATGTATTTTCAATTTGTGGAAGATGATAAGCGCTCATTTAAGCTTTGTTTCAGTTTTGTTTAAAATACTTTCCAGCCCTGTGTGCTCTGCTGATCGTCTCTGTGCTGAGTTACACAAATGCATCACAGCCACCTTGTTAGCTTGCAGAGGGACACCATCTTTCCCTTTCTGGACTTTTTAAATAAAAATCAGAAGCCTAAGTAATAGCTTTTATTTCCACAGTAAGAAAAAGATACTCCAATTAGTGTGATAATTATGGCTAAATGTTGGATGGGTGATTATTGCCATGGGCAGGGAGAAACACTGTCTTTAACCAATGCATAATGCCTGTAGAGAGTGTTTCCTGCTATTTCCATAAACCACCCTATTTCTCCACAGCTATTTTCAAAGTAGTACAGAAGTGGGAAAGCAGCCACGAAGCCAGGCCTGGTGGGGCAGGGGTGGGCACAGGGTGGGTGCCCTGGCCTGAGCCTTCCTGGGCTCCCAGCCCACGGGCAGACTGAGCCTGGGTGTGTCCCCAATGGGGGTCTCAGGAAAGCTACAGCATTCCAGTGCCCTCTTTGACAAGCCAGGGCTGTTGGCATTCCTCTCCTCACAGAGCTCTTATTCCTTGGCTGTGTAAATCCTCCGTGGCACTTTGGCAAGAGATTTTGTCCAAATGCTTTCCAAAATGCTTTCCAGTTAACCAAGCAGGCTGTGTCAACTGGATCAGGCTTGGCAGCTGCCTGAGAGAACTCTGAAAGCTTCACATAATTTCTCTTTCCATCAACTATTTTAAGAACTCTTCCCCACACATATTTACCCCTGTGAATACTAATTAAATTATTGCATATTCTATTTGATGGTATACCAATTATGGTGTCAGGCACAGGCATATTGATACATACCAATGAGGGTGTGAGGCTCACTGGCTGCTTTTTTGAAGCTTTGAAAGGTCTCAATGTCATTCACACCAGCTAAGGGATTTTTTGAAATTAGAGAAGCTTTTTGTTGTGTGTTAAAACAAATTCTCACCTAGCTAGAGCATCACATCGTGTGAAAATGGCAGATTTGAGTTGAACACCGTGGTGCAGCCAGGAAAGTGGGGAACTGTGAGGCCTTTGGCAACCTGCCAGCATCCTGCACCAACCAAAGTAGTTTCCCTCTTCTCCCTCCCTGGATGCCTTTATTTTCTGCCTGGAACCAGGCTGGGTCAGTTTGACCACATGCACTGGTTGTTATTTAGTGAGAGAAAGCAGCACATTATAGATGGTTACTCACAGAAGTGTCACACAGCAAGGTCAGTAGTGCTCACTGCACCAAAAGCCACGAGGCACAAGTAAACCTGCCCTTAAAGCTCCCCAAATCCCAAAAGGGATATTTAAACACACATTTAACATCAAGCTTAAAATATTCACAGTGTGAAATCTTAGACATATTGGCCCTGATCACTTAACATTTATATTTTAACAAATACTCTAGGGTAAAATATTTATCTTCACTGAAAAAAAAAAAAAGGCACAACTATGTTGTTTCTGCTTCACACATGAGTGCCACAAGGGAAATTTGTCCAGAAAAACCATACCCTGTCTCCAGGTTTATTTTCATTTCCCATAGAATTTGTCTGAAAGACCATGGCTATGCATCTATACCATCCAATTCATCAGAGTAGACTTCCTTATAAAAAGAACTCTCTAATGAAAATAGTCAAGGAACAACCACTATCTAAGGGGGAAAAAAAATGAAATAAAAAGGACTACACCAGAATCTTTGTGATTTTTTTTACATTAACGTCCATCTTGCATGTTTCAAGACCACCAGAAAAAGCTATGGATCAGGAAAATCAAAATGAGTGGTTCACCTCAGTTGGTAAGAGTAAAAAATAAATAAAAAGAGTATTCAGGCAGATTACTCAGAGGTGTAAATATATTTTTTCACTTGACCTCAAAATTATTCAGGATTAGAAATGCAAGAAACATGCCAAAAAAAAGAGAATACATTTGAAGCAGGATGAGAACTTTTACACACAAGCCAAGCAAACACTACACTTGACATTAAAACAGATGTCAAACTTTAACCTGTTATTTTTTACACCAAATTTATAGCCTCAAATTCCAATTTCTACTCACTTCCAGGGCCCAGGTATTCTTTGCCCACTGGCTGTTTTCCCCATTTTATTTCTGTTTCTCTTATGCCATTTTACCTACACTTGGGCAGGTTTATCACTTCATAATGCCCCAAAATTTCATCTTGCCTCCTGCAGTCCTCTCCTTTACACACACCTGAGGCCAGCAACCACAAACCTCACTGGCTGGGTTGTCTGCTTAGTGGAATTATTTCACCTTTGTATCTTTTCAAGCCTCTGACTGCTCCATTTGCTGGCAGCTGTATGGTAATACACAGATAAACAATTGCAGAAAGGCCTTTGTTGATCACCTCAATGAAACAAGCAGATATTCCCCCACTCAGTATGTCTGTAGCCCAGCTAAAAATCTCAGGAGGTTAAAAACTTACTGACCTTTTTCTGGAGCCAGGAAAACACACTCCCTTGGACACACCAAGCAGCCAAGGACTCCTGAGCCAACACTTCTCTGGAAAAGCACATAGTAGGCTTCTCTTCAAAGCCAGAAAGAAGCTAAATGAAGAACCATAAATAGCTTTTACACACCTGATACTGGTATGAGTCAGTGAAAAGCTACAGCTGGCTCCAATTCTGTAGTGTTTAAAAAAATCAAAGCAAAATGAGAGACAGCAGGAAGTCCTTTCAGAAACTGAGTAAAAGCAGAAATTCTGTGAAATAACCTTCACCTGGGCTCGCTGTGCTTCCTCTCACCTGGAAGAGGCATTAATGATGAGTTCCATGTGCATCTCTCTTTGATGACCACAGGGATTTGGGAGCTGTTCTGCCCACTAACTTTCTGTGCTTTTCATCAGAACAAACTCCCACGTGTGCCAAACAGGACACACTCACCTGTCCACCAGGTTTTTCCAGGGTGAAGTCTGAGTTGAACACGAGACACAGGTACTGTGGGAAACCAGCCCTTCCTCTGGAGCACTCCATAGAGAGAGAGCAGGAGAGACTGGAAAAGGGAAAAGCAAGGGAGAAATGGAAGAGAAAGGTAATTTCCACTTCCCTTTCTAGAGACATACTTCAGGTCTCTTGATACAAAATTTCCTGTAGCATCTAGAGGAATGCCTCTCATAATTCTTCCCTACCTACAAATTTCGGAGCCATGGCACATCATGTTGAGAAATATCTATAGATATAATAGACATAGAATCAAACAGTAATAATTTAATTATAACAAATTGGATCTAACAGAAGACAATAGTGTAAATCTGCTTCATAAACATACCCTAGGGCCAGCCACAACCTCTCCAACTTATTTTAAATTGCTATGTGCCATTTTGTAAACACAATTTTCAGTCTTTATTTCAGTTGCTAACTTGGTTGAACAAGTAGACTTGGCAATTAATCATTGATGTGCCATAATATTCTGCAAATCCTTGTTACAGATCTGCTCTTGACTGACAGTATAAGAAATTATTTCCTCTGTAATCAACATGAAAGTTGAACCAAAACATGTTCATCTACTATGTTGTGCATCCTGTAGGGGAGAAAAATCTATCATCATGGCTTTTTACACTGCTATTCAAGTGTTAACTGAGCTTCTAAATAAACTTTTCAACAGAGGTCACAATAGTTTGCTCCCATAAATCTGAGGCTGTAATCCTGCATGATCTGAAATCTTAGCAATCTACGTTTAGCAGCTTGGAATTCCTTACAGTCATGATACCCATGGAAGAGGGACATCCAAATTCTATTTATTACTATAGCCATAGAGGTGTCTAGTTATGGAGGCACCAATTTTTACTGTCTTTCAACTTTTCAAATTCTTTGAAGACCTCTAAATCAGGGCTTCTGTTTGTTTTTTATTAAAAACAAAAGAGACACAGGGTTGCTGCAAATAATCAAAGCCATTATTGCTGTTATATCCAGGTCCTTCTGATGCTTAAAATTTATCAGTAGTAGTTGATTAAACATTTATTACATCACTCGGGTCAGAATGCAGCATTCCAAGCTCTGTTGGTATTTCCTTGCTAAATCTTAGGTGTTAGGGGTTTATTACTCCATTATCTTATATCTCACTGAACTCATTTATAATAATGGGGGATTATGCCTGAAACTTAATTAGTTCAATTTTTATTGATTGCACTTACCAGCAGGCCCCCAGTTGCTACCCTGAGGCTGGTGGATAAAGAAATACACACTGGGAACTGCAAAGAGAAAACATTTTTAGAACAAAATTCTATCTAACAGCATAGAAAAATAATCAGAATATCCTTGAAAAGGCCTGAAGTCTCTTTTTGGGGCGAAGATGCAAAATGAAGCAGTGATTGCAAATTCAGCGTGCTGGTGGGGTGTCTCCAGAGCCTCTGGTAGGAGATTCCCAGCTGTCACCTCCTGGCAGAAAGCAGGATCAGCTCCTCTTGGGAAAACAGGCATCGCTTCCCAGGAGATGTTCTGCACTGAGACTGCACATGAGACTGGAACGAGTCCGGATTCATCCACGCCAAGGCAACTGACAGAGAAACAAATGTGCCTTTGCTCTAAATGTACTGTTTTACTTCTCCAGAAAACACAACAACAAATACATGCTGGATCAAGATAGATCCCACTGCTGAGGCTGACACCTTGGAAATGTATAGCCTGCCACGTGAGCAGAGCTCTGGAGCTATAGGAGCTAAAGGAGAGGCTGCTTCCTCTTGGCAGTGGAAATAGTTGTGCACATTGCCAGTAACTGGGGACCACTTCCCCACTGCTACAGGGGCATTGCATTCCTGTGTCAGTGTAAAGATCTGGATACTCTCCTGAAGGTGCTCTGAATGCAACGAATCAGAAGAAAAATCCACATTTCAGGTGGGGAAGGTGCACTGACAGCACAGAATTTCACCACACCTAGACCAATATTTCCTCTTACCAGCTGATTAGGGAAGGAATAGAGAGAAAGCATCACTGTCTGTTGGATGAAGAAGTTTATCAGGCATGGGTATAATGCAACTTATGAAAAAAATTACAAAATATGGTTTAATGCCCATAAATACTGTACATCAGGCCATGACTGTATTAGAGATGTGTAGGGGATTGTCTTAAAAATATAAATCTGGAGCAAACTACCATTTATTAACTTATTTCAAATTAACTGCAACACAGGACCTCTGAAAAACTCTGTATAAATGCCAATAACTTTTACTTTTTGATGCTGATGTAAAAATGGGGAAAAAAGGGGCCTTTTTCCCTTAATAAGACTTCATAGATTTCTAAATGCAGTTCTGAGGGAGAAAACTGTAAGAGTCCCCCAAAATTTTAAGTCCTGCATGCAGCACAACAAACAGAGAGCTTATGCAGAATAGCCATAAAGGTACTTTGTTGTAGTGTTCTACACTCTCACAAAGTTCTTTTTCTCATTTGAATTTGTAGCTGAATCCTGTGTATTTACCCAGGGAAGCACAAACCCACTGCTACTCCCAAGTTCACACTCAGCCCACGTTGGGGCCCTGCACTCCTGAGCGCTGTTCTCCCACCCTGACCCCTCTAAACTCTCACCCCCAGTCTGCAGCTCTTGTCTTTGCCAGCTGGTTTGACTACAAACACTTCCCTCAGCAGTTACACAAACGATTTTGTACCACGCTGTGCTGAGGAGTTGGGAGTTTGCATGGATTCCAGCCTTTCCTGTGCCTGTTTTATTACAGCATGGAAACATATGGCTCCGTTTGAAGTGTCTAATTGACAATATCTACAAGTGCTGTTGAGAGGTTCAATTGTATGTGTAACATCTGATAATCAGATTGTATTTTATTTAAGACTCAAGAGCACTTCAGATGTCAACAGATGGCAGCAGATATTCTTTGGAGAAAACAACCCAGCCCAGTAATTCTGCCTCTTTTAGAGGGTTGTCTTGCCATTTATTGAGGTAGAGTTTGAATGGAGGAACTGGAATGAAACAAAATAAATCATAAAAATTTTAGCAGTTGCTAAAGACTAAAAGCAGATGGGTTTGCTTTGTTCATCAAGAAAGTTTTGGTTAATTACAGAGGTGTTTCATGCAGGACATTCAGATGTCATAACCCATTTACTGCACATAGGCACAAAACTACTCTTTATATCCTATCCTGCAGGAGGAATTGCCTCAGTGCATGGGAAAGGCTTCCACTTCCACCCTATGCAGATGAGATTACTGCCACTGTACACTGGAATATGGACTCCAAGCCATTTTCATTATTTAGATCTCAACTGGCCTCAAAAGAGTTCTGATGTCCACAAATAATAGTAAATCTTAATTGCTTGTTTTGATTGAAAATACCTTGGATAACCAATGGATTTAATTGGAGTAGAAGAGATTAGTTAAAATTTAAATGCAGGGCAAAGACCTTTTGCTTGTCTTATAATGGAAGGGCATTATTACTGATAAAAATATAAAGTGTTTATGTTCTTACAGTTATTTCAGACCTTTTCTCTGTGATTTTTTTCATAACCTCTCTAAACCAAAAGCCATTTCAGCTTTTAATATTAATGCTTTCACAGGAGTGGAAAGAGAATGAACCAGAACTTTGCATTGTTTGAGAGATGTGTTCCTCCAGTCCTAGTTTATTAACCCTAACAGAAAACACTTCTATTGAAAAGATATGTTTCATTATAGGGAAAGAAAAAAATGAAAATGATTTTTGAAATGGTCCTTGAATTCAAGGTATGCTGTCAGAAAGTGTTACGTATATCCTCAGCTCCTGCAGGCATTCCCAAATTGCCATCTGGTGTGCATACATTACACTCTTATATAATAGCATGCAGAGCTAATATTGTTTTAAAATAGAAGTTATGAAAGTTAAGTAAAATATATCGTAGCTGACAACTCATTTTTCCCTGTAGCTTTTGATCAGACATGTTTCTATTATCCTAATCTCATATTGTAAGGTTCAAAAAGGAAGATGTACAGTGTGAAGATGAATTAAAGAATAACTACATTCCAGCTCTTAGTACATGACTGGCAGGGATAAGATCCAAGTTTACTACAAAATCTTTCTGAAGCCTTCTCCCTCCTTTTGTTCTGCTGCTACCTGGTTTTATCAATCAATCAAGTATTTGGTGGAGGTTTTGGTCAATGGATGAATTTTGTGAGCAGGAAATCCATGTGGATTTTGTAGACACTTACAAGATGTGGAAGGGGCAGGTAATATGAATAACATTCTGTTATCCTCATAATAAAGATAATATATGTAAGAAAGGCAGGATATACAACTTCACTCAAATAATCCAGTTTAACTCACTAAACCTTGACTTGACTTAAGCAACAAAGCCATTTCAATACTGGTGGGGATTTTTTTCTTCTAACTTTTTGGTGAAGAGGCAACAAAATTTTCACTGCAAAGTGGACTGAATTCTGACTCCCAGAGAATTTCAAGAGGTAGAAGGAATTACAGCTGCTTCCACAGTGCATGCTCACCATCCTTCGTGGCACACACACACAGGGGACATTGGGCTGTGATGTGCTTTTACATTTTCTGAAGCAGATCTTCAATGGGATAGATACATGTCTTGGTAGGTGCATAGAGAGATTACTGATAGTATTCAAAACCAAATTGCATTTCATACATATCCCTTTTTATCTTCATTCAATTCTAGTATTTGTAAAAAAGAAAGAAGAATTCAAGCCTTTTACAGTATGAGCTCTCTGTTCCCTTTGAGAATGTGCATATAAATGGAAGAGAGAACAAAAATGTAAAAACTAGTTATCTGGGGAAACATTAATGCATTTAGCTGTGGTTATTGTTCAAACACAGACTCCGCTGCATACCATTATGTAAAATAATTATATCATATTCCTTTTAAAATTGCAAGAATTAGAAAGAGATTATAATTAAGGCAATGTTTTGACCTCCCAGTTTTTTATGATCCAAACAAACCAATGCAAAAAAAAAAAAAAAAAAAAGATTCCCACACGTATGCAGATTCATTCATGCATCAACAGAAAGCAACCTCCCACCCAATTCAGCATCTCAGCCCTTCCCCCTCAGCTTTCCTTCAGCTCTCTTCTGGCACTAGAAGATGGTGCCCTGTTCTGTACTGCCCTGGCAGGGCAGGGTCCCAGCATCTCAGGATCTCAAGGGCTGCCCAGCAAACTCTCATGTGAGACTATGGGAAGTGCAAGTGGAGCTTGTGCCAGGGGGAAGGAGTTGCTCCGTGTTTGCACTGTGACAAGGAAATCTCGGTTCAAATAAATCTTTTACACCTCATTCCACTGGTGGGGTGAGAGTGAGGAGTGAGTAAGTGAGTAAGAGGCTGCATGGCTCTCATTGCCAGGTGGGGCTAACCCACAACAGTTCATATTCAATACTCTCCTTTCACACCCCTCATTTATTCTTTCCAGTTCTGAAATACATGAAGATTGACCATTTTGGGAGGAAAATGTTGCCAGATCAGTATTAGTGGTGAACAAGTCACAAGAAAAGATGAAATTCTCCTCAACATGAAGCATTCCCAAAAGCACCAAAGCTGGGTTTTGTATTTGTTTGGATTCAGGTCTGCATCAGTGACGTGATGCCTACGATGCAGCGATCCACATCAGTGCTGTGGCAAGCACTAAAACAACACTAAAACACCACGGAAGGGTGAAGCTGTCCAGAGCAGGCAGGTCAGCTTCTTTTGGACATTTGGACCTGGAAGTGGGAACTGTTGGCACTCATTTAGCAGAAGAAGTGAATACTGATTATGACTGGTCACAAGTGCTCTTGTGCAGTTACCCTGGTTAATTAGCAGTCTCCTGACTGGAATTGCCACATCCTGCCAGTGATTTCCCATTCCCAGTCTGAGAGCAAGTGAACTACTGCCAGTTGCAGATGTTTAACTCTCTCCATCCTCAGACAGTCTCAGCCCTCAGTTTCACAATGCTGCTGTGAGCCTGCTATCTCGAGGCATGTGATGCCTTACATAACTCATTAATTTGCTAAAATACAGCTTTTATTTTCTGTAAGCTCTGCTTTACTGCCCTGCAGGAGTTTCAGGCACAGAGATTACCATTCAAGTGTGCATGAGGACAACACCCAGCACTCCAGTAGGAGTAGACAAATGCTCCATGAATAACTAGTAATTCCATTAGTATGGAACCACACAACCTATTCCTGGAGAAAATGATCAATAAAGAGGAGATACATCAGTGTCTGCATCTGGAACTCACCACTGTCAGTGTTTCCAAGGATAATCTCACCCTTTCCCCTAAAGTGTGTTGGAAAATGTAGAGAGGTGAACAGCTATTCTGAAGTGACAGACAGAATGGTAAAATCTTGAATGACAACAGATGCCTGATTTAATTTTAAAATATTTTTAAAGTTTTTTGTGTACTTTTAACGTAGAGATTTCTTCCTCCATCCCCATCTCTCATATGTGAATAGAGTAATTGAGTGTAGCAGGAGAAGTTTTGAACCCAGGATAATGGAATGAGTGTGTGAGAGGAAGAAAACTCCATAGAGTCCTAAGAAATGATGAAGTATCAAGGCAGATAATAACATTTTTGAAAAAGGATAACAGTATTTAGTACAAATTAAAATAAGAAATATCACTGTGACAGAAGAAATTATTCTTATGTTTCAGACTCTTTAATTTTTTTACTGAGGACTCCTGTTAAACTTAAGGAACTTTTCACAGCCCATTTATTTTATTGTTCTTTTAAGCTTATGGAATATTTTAAAGCAGTGTTTCAAATAGCTTTTTAAACTTCCCTAAGTATTGCATCAAGCACATTTCATAAGACTAACAAGCTATTCTGCTATGAATTAGGCATTTCTGAGGGTTGATTTGCAATTTCACCCTAAATTGTTCTTTTGAAAGTTTCAGAGAGAAGATTAAATAAAGCCTGTGTGAAACCAAGCATGAAGTGATGTGGTGTCTGTATGCTGTGAAGCTGTGTATGCTTCTGGAAATGAGACCATATTTAGCAGTGAAAATGGTGGTATTTGAGCAAGGAGCAGCAGTTGTGAGAAATAAATATCAGGCCTCTAAAGGGGTAAAGAGGATCCTCTTAACTTTTTTTTTCCCTATCACCGAGGAAAAGATTGTAACAAAAAGGAAATGTTGTTACCTTGTTTCCCCTAGAACTGCAGCTGACACTTTAAATCCTACATACACGAACTGATTAACGGGTTGACTGCAGAGGCAAATTTACCCATGCCAGCGTTCCAGTGAAAAGCACCAAAGAAAAGTACATGCATAACAACAGCTGAAGATCTGCTGCCTACACCCCTGCTACAAAAGAATCTCCAGGAAACTTCCTCTTGGCAGGGAGGGAATCGGTTTTTGCACCTGAGCTGACTCCTGCCCGTTCCAGGGAGCGAGCACAGCGCTGAGCAGCCCCTTGGTCTGGCAGGCAGCCAGGAAAGCACCTGCAGGATCTGTCACATCACTGTCTGCTCCGTTTCACAGAACCACGGCAGATAGTCCTGGAAAGGACTTTACTTCTTTCACTCCAAACCTGAACGTTTCCTCATTCTAAACCTTGCTTTAGAGGAGGAGAGTTTCAAGATGTGAAAACTCCAAGACTCTTCTCACAAAGCCATTTGCTGCTATAGCAGTGAATTCCAAATGATGTCTTTAATATGACCTCCATTCTCTCAATTAACCCCTCTACAACCCAAATTCCATCCCAAAGCTCAGAAACGCATAAGAAATGGCTGGAATACTGAGCTCCGTGTGAATTGCTGCTGTCTTGCTTTTTCAAGAAGCTAATTGTACCTATCACACTTCTCATTGTTCTGTGCTCTGATAGAACCTGCCATGATCTGTCTTCCATTTACCATCACTGACCTGACTTCCTACAGTCACTGAGGTTACACCAACTGGTTTTGGTTTCACCTGCCCAAATTCACAAGAAGGCAGGAGGTGTTTCTGCACGCCCAAGGAGCCCCTGCTCCTGTGCCCCAGCTTTGCCTTCTGCACTCAGAGACAACAGTCGGGGTGAGATCGCGCTCCTGTTCGGAAGGAAAGGCAGCAGAACTCCAGAGCCAAGGGATGCCCCAGGCAAGCTCCAGTGCATTTCCAACCTGCTTTGTTGCTTCTTAATTCCACTGCTTTGCATTTTTGTTTCTTTTCATAGACTGATGACTCCATCTGACAAAATTCAAGCGTCCTGTTATGACTCACTTTATGTCTATTTTATTCTCATTGGTTTTTACTTTGTCCTTCATCTTTCTCTTGTCAATGGACCTTCCTTTTAATATCCACTTATCTGTTTTTCTTTGACAACACATTTCTCTTTCATTCCATACATCCATCATTTCTGATACTTTGTTTTAGCACTGATTGCTTTTTCCTTCTGATTTTATTCCTAGACACTGGCTTCCCTACGCTTACTTTTGTGGTTCTGTGGTTTCTAGTAGACCAAAGTAGTCTTTTATTTTAAATGAAGCAACAGTCTCCTGAATTTTGTTTCATTTTTCCCTGATGACATCTGACCTGAATTCCTTCATGTGATTAAGAAATCTGTGCCCACCTTCACTCTAAGCGTAGACGTATTTTTATTGAGCAGCTAACAATACATGTTGTTTGGCTGGATGGGAACCATAATGAGAAGAAGGAACATGGAATGAAAATTCTTCCAGTTGGGTTCCAGACATAATAAATCTTTATTTTAGCCCTGATTTACAACTGAAATGTTCATCTGTCTTGAGCATTTTCTCAGCTGCAAAAATCTGTAAGCAATGTTAGATATTTGCACTTGGTGCTGAAATCGAGAAGAACATTTGTGAGAAAATGACAGCAGGCAAAAACCCAAATTTGTGTGTGTTCCTAATTCTCCCTCCCTGAAAACACGTTATGAGAGAAAAACCATATCAAAATGAAATCTTGACATATCCAGGATTAGCAATTTATTCCTGATCCATTTTCTGCTTTTCCATGTTAAACTGGTTTTGCTCTGTTTAGGTAAACCTAAATTTCAAATGTGTAAGAAAAATGACTGCTCTGGGAAAATCCAAGAAAACCCATCTACACTTGTGATTTCCTTCTACCCACAAATAGGAAATATATTTTCATCTAAGTAGATAATGCCTTTCTGTTAACATTTAAGTGGAGCCCTCAGGAATAGCAATAATATTCTGTATATCATGAAATTATGGAAAGAGCAATCAAAACAGGTGTGAACAGTATAGCTAAGAATAAAGTTTTAAATGAAGCTTCAAGACCCTGCATTTTACTTTCAAGAGTAAGTCTTCTAAAGCTTTCCTTTGGATTTTCCTTTCAAAACAGCACTGAAATCAGTATGTGATTTCCAAGAGTTTGGCATAAAAAGTTATTTTGAGGAAAACCATCAACTCAGCTCAGCTTAAACAGTTCATTGCCCTCCAGGAGGAACAAATAAGGGTGAGGACAAGCAGAAAAATTCAAAAGCACACAAGTTTGGATATAATTTTCTATTAATTTTATGAATCCAGCATCGAACAGGGATGACACTGAACTGTTACTTTGACACAATTTGAGTCTTTTGTGCTCAGTAATGAATATTTATTATAATGCCCAAGGAAGCAGTTTGGCTTAAAATTAATGGGTTCTTGCCAGACTCAGAAAATACCTGGGGTCAAAGAAATACAGATAACGTACATATTGAGTATGCCAAGTTTCTTGTTAGATGCTTTTTGTTAAGGACTACTTTCAAGTCCAAAAAACATTTTTTATCGAAAAATCGGTATTTATCTTTTAAAAATTTCATCTGTGGGCTCCTGATGGGAGAGACTGTTACATGAGTCTGTTGGTGATGTGAAGCAAGTGGCTGTAATATTTTTCAGCATCTAAAAAATACTGATAGAACTTTTCCTTGTTCGACCTCCCATGTGAGAAATGTCTTTGTAGCTTCCTTACAGCATGGCTGGTGTTAATTGATATTATAGCAGTAAGTGAAGAGAGTGTATTACCAGGAAACAAAAATTGTCTGCAAACCCACCTTGTGTGAGCAGATTTAAATGGCCCAAACACACATCCAAGAGAGGCAGTGGCTTTTCCTGCTTGCACAGCAGGTCAGTGCATTTTGAGAGCACAGGTGTCCTCACACCAGCAGTCGGTGTGCACCCCATGGGTTCTGCCTCTCTCCTCTTTATTAATTGGAGACTCAGTCCTGCTAGGCCTCCAGCTGCTGTCCACACTTCTCCCAAACGCAGTTAAGTTGGAAAGTTGACCTTGTAATGGCTAATTATTTTTATGTGCCAGGCAGCATAAAGATGTGCAGCACAATTCCTGCATTTCCTCCTGCAATAGGCAGTGATTACCAGACTGAGGGAAGACTGGCAAACTCATTTATTTAGCAAGAATGTTAGGTGAGAGTATGTGTACTATTCTGTGTATTTCTTTTTGTGCAGAATCACGCAGAGGGAGGAATAAAAGGCAATCAGACAGATTACTGTCCTTAGTGTGAGGATAATGCAATTTATTCCCCTTATCATTTTTTCACTGACAGGCTACTGTTTCCCAAAAGGTTTGATTAGGCTTTTAATTAACTTGAGCTGGAGGTGATGTGACCTCTAATTAAGTTTAATTTTGTTTCTTCTGGCAGTATAATAATGAATATATTCAAATGAGCCTCGCAGATCAACACACCCAAGCAAGTTAGCAACTAATAATGAAGGTTGTCAATGGATGTGAAAAGGGTTTTAAAAGGAAAGTTTTTAGCCTGAAAATCAATTTGTTTTTGTGAGCAGAAATTACTGAGGCGAGTTCCCTGTATGTATGGCAGTACTTGGTCCAAATCACTGCAACACCCCAATTAAAATCAGCTCAGTGCCTCACACCTTGGTGAAGCTGTAGTGTTCACCATCCTATGGCTCTGTACCAGTTATTTCTGTCATGGGAATCATTGTTTTATGAGAGCACCCAGACATCCTAGGTAAGAGGATGTTCCCAGGATTCTAAGCACTGGATTTGATGACAGAGTTGATTGAAAAGTTATACCAAGCAAGTTTAAAATCAAGATGGATGTTACTTCTGAATGAGCTCAAAGGAATGACACAGTATTTTCATGGGTGATGAAGACTGACTTTTCCAGGACCACAAATGAAACCTGCAGCAGTTGCAGGAAAAGAACTTTGAAATGCTACAGGAACCTAGGATTTCTGAAGTACAAGATTATCCTATATTTTCTAATCTCTATTTAACGAGCCCCTAAGTTTTATCAGGCAGGAAAAATGTTTTTAAAAGCTCATATACAACACTAAAAGACAGCTGTCAGTTTTAAAGAAAGACTGGATGTGGCACTCCATGTGCCATGGTTTAGTTGAGGTGTCTTGGCTGAGTCGGACTTGATGATCCTGGAGGTCTCTTCCAACCTGGTGATTCTGTGATCCTGTGTGTGTGATTGTGTGTGTGTGATTCTGTGATTCTATGTGTGTGATCCTGTGTGTGTGATCCTGTGTGATTCTCTCTGTGTGATCCTGTGATCCTGTGTGTGATCCTGTGTGATTTTCTGTGTGTGATCCTGTGATCCTGTGTGTGTGATCCTGTGATCTTGTGTGTGTGATTCTGTGATTCTGTGATTCTGTGTGTGTTTCTGCAATAACTTTCCTGATGAATGATACTCCGAGTGTGATGTTTGAGGTGAATTAAATTAAAGAAAAAAATTTAAAAGGTGGGCATTTTGCAGATTCTCTTAAAACTTAGTTTTTATGTTTTCCCCTGAAGAATTTACTTTTGCTGACTTGCATGAACACGTGGTCCCTGTGGGAAAAGTATTGCAAAGGGTTGGTGCTATTACTGCAAAGTTCTACAAAATGTTTGGTAGAAAAAGTTCATCTGTTTTATCTTATGAAGGTACTTGTTGGTGAGGGTTTTTAAACTTTTTTTCCCCCTCAAGATTAATTTGGAAAGTTCTGTCCATTTGAACTGTTGCAGGAGTTACAGGAGGCCGTAGAACACGGGTTCAGTGAGGCTGGACAAACATTCAGACTGTAAGAGAGCACTGCCAAGGCCCCTCAGCCCTGCCCCAGGTGCCACATCCACACTTTGAAATCCCCCAGGAACAGTGACTGACTCCCTGGGCCTGTCCCAGTGTCTGAACACCCTTCCTTTGAGGGAATTTCTCCAAACAGCCTAAACCTCCCCTTGCAGAACCTGAATCTCCTTCACCCTGAATCTGTTTCTTGTGAGAAGACCCCGTAAGGAAAATCTCCTTCCTACAAGGTGGCTGTAAAGAAAAGACAGGTGACTGGAAACAGCACCCTGGAAAAAATGAAGGAATTTCACAGCAAAGGAAAAAATGAAATAAGGAGGGTAGCCACAATAGGCTGAAAGGGGAATAAACTGATAGGTGAGGAAAAAGCAAATCCCTGTTTCTGAGGAAGTAAAAGATGGAAAGCAAATGGAGAAATTTTAAAAGGAGTGAGCAATCCAAATAGCAGACCTTGTGAAGGAAGGTGTGAGGAATAGAAATTAATGTAATGATAGTGTCTGTGTAATTGAAGAGTGGGGACAGGTTATGGAATTAATTGGTATTTCTGCAGATTTTTTGAGTTGTATTTAGTTATTATTTGTCTTTACTTACCCTGAGTCATGAAAGACTGACAGAAGAACATCAGTCCTTTGGGACTCACATGGGTAGGTTTCACCAATTTAACAACTGTTCAGCAAGTGAGAAAACTTCCTTATTTTGAGCAGGACAAAGGAGTCATTAATTTGTATTGCCAGTGGAAAAAGAAGTTATATTTATAAAGCTGGGCATGTTTGGTTGATTTAATTTGTATTAAGTATTTATGAACTTTTCTATTTTGGAGCTACTTTTAATAAAGTTAGTAAAACAAGAGTGTTGTTATGTCAATATCAATAATACTTACTCTGCCTATCAAAACAAAATGACAATTGCTAAAGCACAGCTTGTTGCACATAATATTATATCTAATGTGATCATATTTACAGAATGCTGGAATTCTATTATTCACACAAAAGCTTGAATGCTTGTCTTTTAACAATTATGCCACCATGCCAGGCCACATAATTTAGCTAGAGCTACATTTTCTTGCTTCTATTACATATTATGTTTACTCCTCCACTGATTTTCTAAAAGCTTTTTACTGTAACATTTGATTTCTGGTTATTCAGGATAAACTATTGTGCACTGAATTATTTTTCTTTTTTTTCCTGGATGGACATTTCCTTTTTTTTTTCTTTTTCTGAATGTCATCTAAACACCTGCAATGTATAGACCTGTACTGTGGAGACAAAATGCAAATAGAATTCTTTCTGTCTTTTAACATAACTTCAGAGCTCAGGAACATGGAAAATATTTTGTCATTTAGTAGAGTTACATTGCTTGTGTCATGTCTCATTTTGCTGGCTGGAGCAGAACACTGCTGAAAGTAGCACAAAGCATTTAAAATGTCACTGATTTGTAATCTGACTGGTTCTTTTTAAACAAACCAGAAATGGTATCTATTGGTACCTTTGATTAAACATTCAAGAATGTGCTGGGGATAAATCTTGCAAAAACATTACAAAAGTTCAATGTGTTTCCATGGAAAGTGAAAGGGACATTTGAGTTTTGGAAAGGAAACACACAAATAGAGGAAAAATTCATTTTGTGTTAAAGGATAATGTGCATGGGCAGGCAATGAAAATTAAAGATTCATCTTAACTGTATAAATTTTAGAATGTAATGTAATTTAAGAAAATATAATTGCCTCTAGGAAGGATTATACTACCAATTCATTAGTATTGAGCTTTTTGGCCTTGAGCTTGTGAAGTGACTAAAATTCTTTGAAGCAACCTTTAGAAAAATAAATAAAATCATTGTATGAAGAGATTTGTACATCATACCCCCTGATGCCACTGAAAAATCAGCAATTCGAACAAACACACACTTCTTCAAGCATCGTATGTTGCAAAGATAGTGGCATAAAATATAAAACTTTATCTCTTACCAGTAGAGGCATACAGACAATTTTTTTCATAAAGACAGTGTCTTTCAACAGTGTATTTTGCAACAGTATTTTTTAGCAACTGTAGCTTTTGGATCAACAATCTGGTATAAATTCCTGATTTTATAAATTAACATGAAGAATTGTTTATGAAACTTGAATAATTGAAAACCCATTCCATTTCTTTAAAGTTCAAAAGAACCCAGTAGCACAAAATGCTAGAACAACTGAATTTGGGTGATGCTATATTAAATCAGGTAAATGTGTCTAGTTTATAGGTAATTATGGAAAACAACAAATAAAATGAAGGCAAATCATTGAAACAAGGAACTACTTTCCAGCAGCTTTAGATAGGCACCTAATATTTTTAAAGCACTGGAAACATATTTGCTGCCTCACAACAGGAATGGTGATCTACCTTTTTTCCCAGTTAGCTGAGAACATCCAAAGGCTCTCCTGAGAGCTGAGAGAAGGCAGAGAGCCCAGCTAGAGGGGATTCAGAATTTATGTGTTGCAGTGCTCTCTAGAGGTCCTTTTTCGCCTCCACTGGCTATAGAGGGAGTCCAGAGAAAGCTGATTGCAATGCCTCAGCTTGGGGCCTCCAATTATATGGGAAGAGATGAAAAAAAACAAGGGAAAGAAATTTGTGATACAACTTTATATCTATCTATCTATCTATCTATCTATCTATCTATCTATCTATCTATCTATCTATCTATCTATTTCAAGCACTCTGTATGTTTCTGCTTATTTTTTCCTTGGAAAAACATTGCAAAATACTAATAATAAAAGGCACCAAAGTTAAAAAGGCACCGTTGCTTCAGCACACCTGAGGTGAAACAGTAGGCTATTTAATCTTTCTCAGAAATTAGACAGGTTTTCCTCTATATCCCATTCTTCCTCAGTGTTCCGAAAACAGTCATTTAATTATTTCAGATGTCATTCTGATGTTTTTGAACTCTTAATTTTTCCATCTTTTCCTTGAAACAGTGGGCTGTGAACACAGGGAGGTTGCTGTTTTTGCAAGTAAATCACACCTTGTAAACTCCCTACTTTTGTGCTCTTTCCTTGTGCTCATGATGTGCAGTGTCTGCCCAGATGGCTTTTATTGTTTTTGGCCAAGAAAAGATGAGTTATGTGAGTTTTGGACATGCATTTGCATTCTGAACTAACTTTCTAAAGGTCAAATGCTAATTTGGCTCTGGTGTTGAGGAATTGGTGTCATAGGCTTGAGAAGGCTGGCAGGTGAGCATGTGGTGTGGAAATTAGGGCAGGCTTGTCAAGCAGTACATTTGAAATGAAAGATTAATAAGCCTGTCTTTCTTCAGTCAGAGCACCTGGCACAAGATATCCCCTTCTATTAGCGTCAAAGCCTGACTGTTGGTAATTTCTGCTCAAATTCTGCTCTGGCCATAATGATTTTGTGCTAAACTAAGGTGTGCATGGCAGCACAGGAACTTCATGTAGCCTGCAGATTATCAACCCATGATAATATATCCAATGTTAGCATTACATGAGCCTTAATTTGTGATGACTGCATTAAATTCCATTTATTCCACCTCTCTCTCTAATTTCTGCCATTGTTCTATTTATCTGAAAACTCTGAAGCATGGAAAGAATGAAATTGCCTACAGAAGCTCTTAGATGCCTGTAAGCCTTACTCATATCTCTGGATTTGCACACTTTACTACCCTTGAAAATTCCCCCAGCTAAGTGTAAAACAATCCAGCCTGCTGTGGCTCAACAATGCATGTTAGGGTTTCAGTGGATGCTCTCATGTTTATGCAGTTCAGTTCCTGAATCTGTGTCTGCTGACACATCACAAAATATTTTACTACTGGAAGCTATTTTTACCTTTTCCTCTTGTCTGTCCAAATCTGGGACCATGCAGCTCCTTGGCATCACATTTAGAGAGGGAAGGGAGGAACTGCTGTTTTAACAGCTGCCCCAGGTCCCTCAGACTTCACTCAAATTGGTACTTCCCTGAGCAGTAAAGACAGAGGGCTTTGTGTACATTGCCTTTTTTTCTTTTTGTGCAAAACCTTGCATCTGGCTGGAAAACAAAAAAGCCTTCTCAGCAAAACAGACCCTGCTCCATTTCACTGCCCAGAGTGTGCTGCTTTACTAGTTTAAAACAGTCACCTGTCTTGCTTTGTATTTTAGCTTCTCCTTTGCACTCATGAAGCGGCAACTTCAATTCTTTTAAAAATGTCTGTAACTCAGGTGTAAACACCTCAGGTTTTTAACATCCAGTTAATCCTATTGATGGCCAAAGGCAAACTTTAGCACCATGATGGGAAAATCTATTTTGCATCACCATTTGTAACTGGGAAATGCTTTTCTACTCCTGATTCATGACAATGAAAACTCCTCTTTCAAGGGCATTGTTTGACTTCTGATTTCATGTAAATATTTTTCTAAAATTCCCCAGGTCCTGCTTTGTTTAAACAGTATCATCTATTTAACATCATTGCTCTTAAGAGGTTGCTTTTTGAGACATAAACCCAGATATTTAGCATTTGCTTTTGCTTGTTTCAGCTTCTTGACCTAATTGTTCTAAAGGCTCCATGAAATAAGAAAATGCCCCCTGGATGAGTACCAGCATCACTTTTCCCCTCACTTATTATACTTCACTTTCAAGAGGAAGCAAAATTCTCAGCAACTTCTTTCAGCAATGGCACCGTTTTCCAGTGATCTTCCTATTTGGAAAGTCAGTTCTTAGTATCTGGAGCATTCACAGTGAGATTAAACAGAACTCACAAACAAAGATTAGTGCACAAGTGAAACTCCCAACTCTTCCTGATTCCTGTTTTTACTTAAAAAATATTTTATTTAGCATAGACCCTATGCTTGACAGAAATGTTTTAATGGATTAAATTTGACCTCAGAGGCCTTAGGGAACATTAATTCCATCCTTTTCCCCCAAAGAAGAAAAGCAAAACAAAAATCAGTCTGCAGTATAAATTTCCTCACCTTTTCTCATACAAGGCACTTTGAGGACTTCATGAGGAAAATAACACAACTCCACTAGAAAAATAACTGCTGTGTAGATGTGGAAAATGTGAGTGCAGGGGAAATGTTTGCATCTAGGTAGATCTGCACGTTGCTGGTGAGTCCTTGGTTAAGCCACAACTAAAAAAACAGTCTTCATTGGGAGAGCTATTTCTTACACACACATCTACACACTCACAAACATGTAGGTGTGCTCTTGGGAATCCTTCAGGGAGATCCAAGATAGTTACTCAAACCCAAACTTTACTGAACAATTTTAATAGCCAGAGAGAAGGAGTTATGGACATTCATATTAAGTTTTGCTCTCTCCTTGGGTCAAAAAAATAGCATAGGACATGTCAGTATCTGTAAATTGTTTTTCATAGTCCTGTTTTAAGTGGTGTGCCAAAACTGAGCTACACCTCTCACTCTGTACCTTGCCAGACCTAGGCAGAGGAACTGGAGCTCCTTCTCAGACAGGTAAGACTGAATCAGGGACCACGTACTTCTTCATACAGATAGATAAATGTACCCCTATCAGGAGAAGCTTTCGTGGTCCAATCTGCAAGACACCATGGTCATTCATGGGAAATATGGAGCTCTAAAAGAGGATTTAGATTTTATACCAGCAGGGAATCCGTGGGGCTAACCCAGGCTAGTTCAGTTCTGTGCTGTCTCTGCTCTTCAAAGGAAAGATGAATGACTTGCACTGGAAGGAACAAAGTGTGCCATGTAACTGGCATATAGTAGGCTATAGGAATAATGGTGGAAAAACAGCTTGTGTTATGTTGGAATTTCATTGGCTTTTTGTAATTCTTTCTGTGAAGAGACTCCCCCTTTCTCTATTTATGCAATATACATGGGGCATTATTTTCTGGATGGAAAACCTCCAGAGCATAAAAGTAAAGGCAATCCTCTCTTGTGGAATTTTAAAGAAGGGTTAGATCTCAAGGGAACAGAGACACATTGGATGATTAGTGTATGTAGGAAAACTGCTATTTCATCTTGAACCTTAATGGGGAAGCCTCCATCTTTTTTTGGTCAGTTAAACTTAGGCTGAATTGTATTACTTACACACAGTATTGACCCTAAAATGACTCTCCAGGACAGTAAGAAGTATGCTCACTTCAACATGTCTAAACACAAATAAATGACAATCATCCTTTTTGTACTCCAGAGACTGTCATAATTTTTGTGTAAGAAGAGGCTATTTGTGCATCTTCTTATCGTGCTAATGTGCTCTTCCAAAAGGAAAGTGATGAGGTGAGGAGCAGGTGAGACAAAGGTGACTTACCAGGTAAAGACTTGGATAATAGAGAAGATGAAAGTAAAGGATAGCCCCCTCAACGTCTTTTATCTTTTCAAGATCAAGGGGATTTACCAGATTAGCATGAAAAGAAGCCTATACCTCGTACATTATGTAGCAGCAGATGTGTTAGTAACTTCAGAAGCATTATTGCAACACAGTTCTACAGTGTAGACATGCTTTAAATATTTGTGTGCATCTGCGAATTCCTAAGACTTTTTCTCTTTAGGTACCTAATTATTTTTATCCATACAGGCTAAGTGAATTTTTGCTGATTAGGAAACTTCAGCATTGTAAGTGTTTGTATTTTTTTCACATTCCTAGATCCATGGTTAACCCTTTATATCAGTTTCTCTGATCTGTGAATACATCCATACTGTTCCATACTGTCAGCTTGCTGATAAAACCTTTCCCCCCAAAATGATTACCTTAGGGTCAGGCAGTGGAAAACACAACATCTTCCTGGGACAGCCTACACAAGGGAAGTTCTTGCTGCTAAGGTAGGAGGACTTTGTGAGATTCAGGAATTCCAGGCCAATTCAGGGTCATCTGAAAATACAATTTTAGTTTTAAGTATTATTATTTTAATTCTTCTTATTATTTAAAGAAAAAACCTCAAAGCACAGGTATGGAAGGTATCAGGTAACATTATTTCCCTCAAGCTGAGAACTGTGCTTTGACATAAGATCTGCATCTATCTGACTACGAGTTGGGGCCTTGCAGTCAGTATTCCTCCTTAAATTTCCCTATCTGATTCAAACACTTGCTGGAATCCCAGTTTAAATCCTACAGTGTGACAGTTGCATAGAGAGCTCTCTAACCTGTGCCACTCATCTGCCAAGGTAGCCCTCCTGCTCAGAACTGTGACTCCGTGAAACACGAACCCCTTTTGCAATATGCCAGCCAGCTCCATATTTTTTTGTTCTGTTACATTCATGTTTCGTATTCTCTTTCTCCCTTGCCTTCTTTCAGACCTTTACTGTTGCAGGTTCTCTTCAAAGTCACTCCTGTGTTCCCTCTTTGACAGAGTCTCATGACAGGAGAGGCTTTTCCCACTTTATGACAGTTTAATAATACAAACTGTGAAGCCAGAAGAGCTTGTCTGTGTTTTCTGAAATATTCACTGGCACCCAATATGTTCAATATTTAAAATCTCATATCACAGTTAAAACATTCAAAACAATCTGTGGTAGAGACTGAAAATGTATAAGAACCATCTTGTTTAAAATACTTTTTATGAGATACTATAAAATCGCCTTTCCCACTTGAAGTGAATAATTCATTAGGCAATAAAAGTCAAAAACAATTCTTCTTTTCAGAAGCAATTTACTATTTATTATATGAAATAAAAGCAACAGGATTAGAATTGCTGTTAATTTTCAGAAGACCCCACACCTGAATGTTCAGTTCCTTTGAACAGTATTAATACAACTACTGAAGAAAACAAAGGATGATTTGGTACCTTTGATATTTGTAGCATGGGCTACACCTACACATGTGAAATCTTGATCAGCCTTGGAGCATTTCTGCTTGCTGTGTTTTTTGGAGAACTCCTGCTTGCTGTATTTTTTGGAGAACACTGGCAGAGTTTAGACAGTTTAGCTCCAGAGGATCAGCCCAAGCAGGTGAAGGAGAAGCACTCGGTGTCAGTTCAATGTTGTGTATTGCTACTTAATGAGACACAATTAGAGACAAGGCTCTGTGAAAGAGAGATAAGTACTGCGAGCTGCAGCTTGTCTTGTCCACACAGTGAGCTGTATGAAACAAGCAGGACATTTACCTGCCTCACTTCATTTTCAGTTTTCCAGTCATCATAAAGCAAATATGTATGAGTTCCAGACTGACATGCAGGAGAAATAGTCACTATGTTAAACATCTGCATTGTGCTTGTGGAAAACAAGAGTACATTTTTAATAATGTAAATATTATCATTAGCTTTATCTTTCATGCTTTTCAAGGGAAATACTGGCTTCACCATCTTCTGCAAAATGTCCAGCACAAATTATTCTTGGTTGGTTAGTTCCCACAGACTATTGTAATACTGTTAATATATTGAATAATTGGCACTATTTACATTTAGAAAGGGTCTGTTAGACAGCACTCAACTGTAAAAAGTAAGTTAATATTATGCAGTGCAAAGAAGCAGGATGAGATCTTGCCAGGCAAATGAATTTTGTCTATCCATGTGGGATACTTCACCAGATTTTCACTTTTGCTGGAAAAAATGCATTGTAATCCAAACGACCTTACCTGTAATACTGAGGGAACAAGAGCTGCATCCCTTGATCAGCAGGAGGCACAATCAACTATGGAAATGTTCCCAGACTCCATGGACCACTCCGCTTTCTGAACCAAAGTCTACCATGAGAAAATGAGTGAGGTTTGTTGTTTGTTTGCTTTAAAGTAATTTACATGACATTGAGATATTTACACTCTATTTAATGAATGTAGAGACATTCACTGGGAGAGGGAGTGAAATGGTGTTAAGAGAAAAACCTGCTGCAGGAAATACATGTTATAACATCTGTTTTGGCAAAGAAGTGTGAAGTGTGATCCTGAAAAGTCTCCCTCCCTCAAAAGCCCCAAGGAAAGTGTGGTTTTGTTTGTAAATACATGCTCAGAAGTTTCTCCATATGGACTGAGGAGTAAGTCTCACAAAACCATGTGTAGCTATTATACTCTTTAGGTAAGGGATGGTAAAGACAGTAGATGAGACCAAATCCTCATCTGCTACTCCAGTGCCAACACGTTCACCCTGACACCAGGCATGTACCTGCACACGGCGCCACCAGAGGGAAAGGGCCTGAGAAATGATGGCTTTGTGCTCTACTTCTGTAGCTGAGAGTGCATTCAGAACCCACAAGTTCACCTATCAAATGGCCCTCAATCTTCCAGGCAAAATCAGCACCCCAGACAGAAATAAACAGAGCACTGTGCATGCACCGGCCCAAGGTGCAGCAGTTCAGGCTGCAACAAATTTTGCACTTCGGGAGAAACTGAATCTGCTGCTGTCATTAATGATTCAGAGTTGATGCTGGAGCCTGGCATTTGCGGGGGCTTTTTTCCCCCTTGGTTTTTAATACGTAGCAACGCAGTGGGAGGCAGAGCTTTTTGCAGCGCTGAATGTCATTAACACCAGGGCTTTGCAGTTCTGAAGTGCTCGGGGCTGCAGCATCGGCTCAGCGGGGATGCAGAGCAGCAGCAGCACGGCAGGGCTACCCGGGAAACCTGGGAGTGCACGGAACATCCCCGTCCTCTCTCAGCGAGGCGCGCTGCCCTATTTGTACAGGAAAAGGACACCGAGGACCTGCACCCCCCGCTCTCGTCCCCTCCCTGGGTGTGTGGAATAACGCCGGGACAGCAAGAGATGGCTGCACGAAGTGGGCATTACCTGTGCAGAGGAGAAGCCCACATGGACAGGCTGCCGTGTGTCCTAACTCCTGCCCTGCTAAACCGGGATTTCTGCTCAGGCAGTCCTTCCCAGGACGTAAATTCATCTTTAAGACCCTTAAAATGCTGTCCTGGTTATCTGATGTTTACTTGGTTTGCAATACTACCCCTCGATGTAGTCTGTAACTAGAAATAGAGCAATTCTCATGTAGGCAGTGCTTTTTATATTATTCTGTTTATTCCCAGAAGCAATGAAAATTTCATTACACAAAGTCAATTTACCTAAACAAGCTCAAAGGACAGGACCTTGCAGGTGAATTAGAATCCTCTCTCTTTGTGTTTCAGGATTCAAAAGGAAAGAATGATGTTTCACAGACCAGAGTCCCATGCAAATGATTTTCTCCATTGTTGATTCTTGGCTAGGAAATCCTGAAAGGAACGCTCTGACTCATGGTGCTTAATCGGCTTTTGGATCTGTGCAGCTCGCAAGCAGCAAAAAGCTGCAGGAAGAGGGAACTTGAAAGAGGAAAAGTAAAATGCATTCTCAAATGTTTTTGAAGCTACCCAAGTGAAAATTCATCACATGGACTCACATGCCAGCAGATGAGCTTTATCCAGGCAGAGCACGTGGTGTTGGGTATTCATTAATGATTTTATGACAAATCAGATGTATTTACATCTGCAGGTATAAATACATCACTGAAGATTTCATTTCTCAAAAAAAGCATTGAGTGCACGAGGATCTAAAATTTAAGTTGGATTTATTTTTCCAGCAAGCCTTTGTGCCTTTCATTTTCAACGTGTTCCTGTTTGAAATGCCATCTCAGGAAAGAGGCAGCACCTTTGGAAGCTGTCACTGCCAGCATCTGATCTCCTAGCAGAGAGCTCACTTTTTATGTTAATCTTACATCCCCCAAACACATTCTGTGTGTTGAATCTCTTAGGAGGGCCTCAGTGCTTTTAAACTCAGCATATGGTGAGCAGTCAGTAAACTGGTCATATTATGGCAGGCTAAGCTTAGAATAGTTTTAACGCAGAAAGGAATGGGATGAGAGGACTCCTTGTCATTGTGCTAGCAGAAGGAAACATCTACCTTATTGCCAATTCATTACTCATCATTTTTAGCAAGTGACAGTGATGCTGCCTCACTAAGTGAGCAAATGCCTGTCTCGGCAGTGTTGGGAAGGATTTCTTGGGGAATCAGCTCAGGGGGTACAGCAGGAGGCTCTGCAGCCTGTGCTCTTCCAGCACTCCTAGGCATATCTGAAACAGCAGGTGTTTGCAGACTAAAGTGGGACACACAGATTTAAATTTCTCTGAATTGTACATAAAGTCAAAAATCTCTTGAATACACCAAATGAAATAAGTTATTTAAAATGAAAACTGTCCCTTTTTGTGTGGGCGGGAAGGGAATAAGAGAGGGGAATCACACCAGGGGAGCTGCCTGCTGTGTTGTGTATGAGAGTATTCAATATCTAAGGCTTTTACCACAGTGTTTTGACTTGTTTGGTGTCTGAGCATAGGAAGAGGCTGCAGTGGATGCTCAGTGCCATGAGCAGCACAGTCTCTGTAACTTACTCACCCAGAGGCAGCTGGCTCTTTTCCCCCTTTGAGGGAGAAATTTGTCTTGGTGTCATGCAAACTAGCACTTTCCTGAGTAGATTGCTGGAAAGTATTGACCCTCGGCTTTGCTGCTGGTTAAGCCTCCCAGTTGTAATATTTGTATTTTATTTCAAGAGAAAATATTTATGTATTTTTCACTTGTTACATAAACCTCACTTACTTGCCTTAACATGACCTAAAGCACACCTCTGACCAATACCTTCTGTACTAATTCAGAAAGTGGAATCTACCTCTTAAAATCCTCCATCAGCAAGAAAAATCCAGGAAAAAATGTATCACATGAGATGAGATGAGACACTTTTATTATTCTAGTTTTCATTTGCTGAGGAGAGGGAACTACTCACCATCTGCAACTTTGGAATACTCTTGGTAATAAATACTACATGACAGAGATAGACACATCTCCATAGTCACAAAAGCACAAGACATGATCAAAACTCAGTAATCCATCTGATTATTACATCCCCAGGAAACATTATTTACACAGTCCTGAAGTACTGGACTTTGCTGTGGACATAAAGGTATTAGAAGGGGATTCAAGCAGCTTTTGCATAATGGTTTTTGGAAGTTTAATCTGTGAAAGTTAAATTGTCAGTTAACAAAATGAACAAGGAAGAGAAGGTTAAGCTTAATTTCACAACTCTTATTCAAGTGGCAAATTCTTTTGCCTTGGAATAATTTATTCATATGTGAATAAAGATATGGAGTGTTAGAGATCTGAACTCCCAGTTTTCCACTTAAATGCTCTTATAAGGAACAATTTTTTACTTGTTCAATCAGCTTGTAACCTACTTATATATTAGACATACTTATAGCTAGCACTGTTGAGCATGCTAGAATCTGTATTTGAAGGGTTATGCAGGTGTTTAATTAACTCTAGAATCTCACAAGTAAAGTTTCATTGGCTGTTATTATTGTGGGAATAGAACACAAGAAGAGAGCTCATACCCTAAATTGTTTAAATTATAGGTGGCTTCAAAGTTGCCTCACTGAAGCTTTAGTGCTGTAAAGAATGGAGGAGAGACAAAGCTTGGAGATGAAAGTAGCATCTCTTAGACCACATAATACCATTTTAAAACCTAGACCAGACCTTTCTCAACTCTGAAATAAGTTCAGTAAAGCCATTTCACTTTGCAGCAAGAACTTCATGGCTTGCCCATTTTCCTCACACTGGATAAAATAAAAAACCACCATGGAAGCTTTTCAAGCTCTGCCTTGGTAGGAACTCTTCCAAGACAAAAGTTACAAGAAAACTTTTGCATTGGCCTGTCACAAGAGGACTGTTAAAGACTTACATCAATAAATGTACAGTTATGCATACACACATGGATGCTGTAAGATAATCAATTAAATGAAAAATAAATAAACTAAATGTTTTTCTAACACAGAAACATTAAAACTAGAAAGGCTCTGAGAAGCCCATATTTATGCTTATTGCTCCTGCATGTTTAAAAATGTGAAGTTAGCTCTTTATAAGCTTGTGCTTATTTCTCTTCTGTTTTTCCTTGTTTGTATGAATATTTTCTACTTTAAGTAAGTTTGGTTATCTAATTTATGTTTTAGTGAAACTTCAGGCCACATTCAAAGCCTCTTCCTTTTTTTATTTTTATGTAGCCCAGAATCCTGCCTGACCTGGCACAAAAAGAATCAATGGCTATACGAGTCATATTTTGGGCTGAAAGAAAATGAAACAATATGAATCAGCCCTTAGTAGTTTTAAAAGATTCAAAGCTGTAACTTTAAAGGTGATTATAGTGATGCTTAAGGCCACATCAAGAATGTCCTCTTTTCTGGGTGATGAGTGGAAGGATTTTTGAACAGTAAGTATGTGAGATATGCATGTCTTTTTTTTTTCTTTTGTCAAAATGAGATGTTAATTTTAAAAAGCTGAAAGGATAGAATCATACTTAGATTTTAAATACAGTAAAGTACGAGGTGAAGCTGCTGTTGGGCACCTTCAGGAACACATAAACTCACAACAGTACAATCAAAAGTGGAGAATAGTGCACATCCCATTCCTATCAAGTCCAAGGATCATTGATAGACTCAGAGTGAGGATCAGGGCTTGGCTCTGTACAAAATCCAGCACCTGTCCTTATATGGGCTCCACCTGCTGCCATTGCCAAGAGGTGCCTCACAAACCCCACTTCTAATAGAGAGGACCTTTTGTAATTTTCATTCTTTTGGTTTTGTTTTGCAGTTGCAGACATGCCTTTCAAAGGGAATATAAATCTAGAAGAGATTTAGGGATCTCAGACAGACTTCTGCAAGGCATTTGGTAGCGCTACGCAAGGGCAAGTTCAGAGTGAGAAAATCAGTTTAATTTAGAATTCTTAACTGGTCTTATCCAAAAGACAGACAGTGGCTGCTGAAGCTGTACTACCAGGATGAGATCCAGCAGAAAGCAATTTAGGTTATTAGCACAGAGAGGGCAGGAGAGCAATTTTCCAGCTTATACAGTTAATCAATAGGAGGCTCTCCCTTCTCTGGAGGGAAAGGGGAACAGTGCTTAAATGACAGTGATTCATAAAGCAGTTTGAAAAGATAATGCTACAGAAAAGGCATTTGAGAATGGAAATAAATGAAGAGGAGAGATGGAGATAATTTATACCATGGGCTCAGGAGTACAAGGATAGTGAGGAAGTTGTCAAGGCCTACTGCATGTGCCAAATATGAAGGCCAAAATCATAAAAACAATCCACACTGCTGACGCAGCAAACCCAAATGCCTAGCAGAGAGATGAGGTTACCATTAATGGGCATAGGTCAATGTTTGCCCTAAACTCTAAGCCAAATTCCTTTGAAATAGTCTCAGAAAAGGAGAGTACAGTTACACAGAAGATATGCACACCAAATCTGTTTCACTGGACATACGAGGTGCAGTAATTTCTGTCAGGGGGGACTGTTTAGGAAGCAGTTCTCAGTGAAATATGGGTCCAGAAATGGCACCTCTGGTTTGTTATCCTCTTTCCCAAGAGCCTGGTAGAAAAGAGTGTCAAAATAATAAAGTGCCTTCAAGGGGGGTGGTGGAAAGACACACCAATCTGTACCTGGCTCTGCGAAATGATGAGATGGCACCAGGGAAGCATGGGTTGACACACCTGCTGACACCTTATTTAGCTGGAAACTGAAAAAAAAGATTACTGGCACTGAGTAGGAGTGGATATCAGAGTCATGGAGGACTTGCAAAAATACAGAGGTGGGGATAAGGCTGAACAAAACTGTTATTTAGAGTCCTAGAAGATGCCATCTCCAGCAGAAAATTACACCGAACACATCTGTGATGAGAATGTGTCAGTGTAACATGCAATTTTGTCTCAAAGACCTTTGCTTCAGGTCCCTGAGGCTGCCAGCCCCAAAGGACATGTACTGGAGATAACAGAAGCTGCACAATGAAAGGTAGAGATGGTGACTGCCAAAAGTGAGCAAAGAGCAGTCAGGCAGGGTGGGTTACTGCCCCATTAAACAGAGTTACTCAATACTAATGTCAGAAAGGAGACTATAGAGTACAAAACCCAGTGGAGTTTAATAAGATAAACAAGAGTATTTATTTTGTACTGCTTATCATTTTGTTTATCGGACTAGATGCAAGTGTGGATGTGTAAGTGAATTTTAGTTGCTAATTTCGAGGCAGTGGAAACTTGGGTGCTGAATATAACAGACAAGTTGGAAGCACTTAGTATCAGAGAGTGTCTGCTGACAAACAACACCCATATCCTTGCTCCCCATTTTGGGCCTAGTTTTTCTGCAGTAACTCAGCTTTCACAAAAGCAAAACCTGTTTGATTCTGGGAAAAATTCCTGTAGGGCCCATAAATAAACTGGAGAAGGAGCCAGGAAGCAAAGCTGGTGGAAAACATCATGGAAGGCTGTGTGCCTGTCCCTCCAGTCCCCAGCACAGGCGGGTGGCTCACAGCAGCCCTCAGCTCCCAGGAGACAGAAGAGCTCACTCAAAGGGCAGGGAGGACAGGGCCACACTGAGTTTGTGCTCCTCGACCTCCTAACTGGGTAGTACTGGCCTCTCTTTATGTTTATAATTTTAACTTTGCTGAAAAACCTGTATTTTTGGGTTGCTAACATCCTCAGGACAAGAATAGCAGAAACTGAATATTAGAAACCATATTTTCCAAGTTCTATTTTGTAATCATATAATGATATGCAGATCTAGGTTTACTTTCCTATATGAGACCCTTGTTGCACACATTTAACCCCGTGACTGTGAGGAAGGTTCTTGATTTTAAAGAGCCTGAGTAGCTTGCACACATCTGTTGGACAGAAGGGAATAAAACTGAAGTGTGTTTGAGAAGAAAATATGAGTGGGACAAAACATTTTCTTTATCACTCACTGATTTGTGTAGCTTTGCTAGAAAATTCTTGGCCCTGTTAATTACACACAAAAAAGTGTTTTATTGCTAGAAAGATCTCTTTTATCATGGAAAACTGTTGAGCTCGGGAAGAGAAAAAGGAGTATTATATTAATGGGAAAAGGCGAATGATTTTGTTAGACTTGATGTACTTTTAAAGAATTTGAATTAAGCTACTGCCTCCCAATCTGATTTTCTGCAGTGCTGTACAATCTGCTAAGTAAGTGCTCAATCTATCTGTTTCTCTGTGTGTGCTGAATAATCCATGGCCATGTATATAAAAATAACTTGGCATAAAAATAACTGAGTAAACTTCTTACTGACATTTGGGTAAAAACATTTAACCTGAAAGTGATGTGATAATTGCTTCTTATAGCAAGTGTCTAATTTTTCTAGACTCCACTGAAAATCTGATCAGTGAATAAATATAAATGTAACTATAAATAGGACATAGTTATTTACTGTTGAAATTCTGTATTCTGGAGACTTTTTTCTCTATGACAATTTGACCTTTATTTTATAGACAGAGATGGTGGGTTTTGATATCTCTAAGCTTGGTTTAACTGAATCCTAAAATAAATTTAGGCACATCTTCATGACCTGCAGACCTCATGGTGCTTCACAAAGAAATCACAAGAATTTAAAGTCAAATAAATAGGCTTAATTTGTATTCTTCCCCATAAAAAGATCACAGCAGAAGAGTGATATAGTGTGGGATTCTCAGTACATAATTGTAAATAGGATTTTTTTACAGTTTCATGGTTTTAATGATTAAAGAAAATGGGGTAGATGGGAACTGTCAGCCTTGAAAAAGCAGACACACACTGGGATTTAGCTGTACTTCTGTCCCACATGCCCTGCACTGAACTGTTCAGTCCTCCAAGACAAAAGTGTTGGAAACCCAACACACCGAAAGGATCTCTGACTCGCCTTGTAAGCAGCCTGTACCTCTGTGCTTAATGGTCCAGACAGCATGGACAGCAGAGAAGAGAAATTCTGGATTAAAACTATTTTATAAGCTGTAACATACACTAAAAGCACTTGCAACAGTTGGTAGTGTAGTACTTGTGGTACTTGAAGTAGCATAAATATTTACCACTTTGGAACATCAGAGCAAAGTTAGGAACCCTCGTAGCACTGGCTCTAATGTCTGAAATTACCCATGACAGACCCATCCTATCCTAAGCTGTAGAATTCCCTGTTGGGACCTAACCAACTCTGTGAGGAGCACTGCACACCAGGGCTGTCCTAGCGAGGAGGTGTGGACAGGTAAAGAAAAATAGCAAAGTCAGGGATGGTGTCAAAAATGTCAAATTCAGGTTAATTTAAGAAATAACTCCACAAAACCCATGCCAAATCTTTCAGAAATTATAGGTTAGGTCCATGAGGTGCCTGAACACCACAACTCCTCTCTTCTCCATAGATATAGAGGACTTAAAGGCTTCTCCACTGAGTTGAATTACAGCTCACATCAAATGTTAGAGGCAAGTTTTCAAACAGATTATACTTTTTGCAAGGGTCTATCTATAATAACAGGAATTGCCATGTTGCTAGGTTTCCATTTTATCTTCCATGCAATTGTCAGTCAAGTGATTGCTTTATGTAAAAAGTTATAATCATTATAATCAAATATAATTTAAAACTTATGCTAGGTGGGATGATGTTGCACCAGAACCATTCTCAAAGCTACAATTAAATCTTGTGTCAGGGTTTTTCTTATGAAGTCTGGTGTTCATTGGGTTTTTCATTTATTCATGAATGTTTATTCAAACTTCAGATGCACTTGTGCATAAATATAATTAAAACATGTTTATTTTATATTGAAGAATATGAAGGTAATTAGTAATGTAATGAGTTGAAGGTCAGAGCAATCACGGGCATTTTTACTTAGCTCGTACTCATAATTGTAAATATCTTTGCACATGTAGTATTTGCTTGCAGCTTTGGCATGCTGGCTTAAAAAGAATTCTGTTAGTCCCTGTTTTCAATTTGCACCCTCCCCTCAGGTGTTTATGAATATCCCCATTGTGTGCAATCAATAGCTGTAACTACACAAATACAATTTTTTAATGTTAAGGAGGATGGCGCATTTGGAGTCGAGCCTAATACTCCTTTATGTACACAAATGGACTGACTGGACAGGGAGAAATGGTCTGAGGGGGACTGACAGAGTTACTCCTCTTCAGTTTCAGTCCAGTTCATGCACATGTGATAATCACTGGACTATGACTGTACCAGGCTGTGAGCAACCTGGGCTGGCCAGCTTTGACTCTGTGCTTTGTGCTTTGGCTCTGTGCTTTGACTCTGTGATCCAGAGAGCCAATTGAGCCTTGCTGGTATTTGATGTTCTGTGCTCTCACACCTCGAATCACCAAAAACCCCGTGTGCAGGAGGGGCAGTTGCTGATCACTGGCCTGCAGCCCTCGCACCGTGAGTGTCTCAGGGCCCAGATGGCCTCCCACGTGAGCACCCTCAGGACAGATGTTTCCCTTAGCACAGCTGGAAGCTGCACTGCTCAATGAACAACAAAAAGCAAATCATTATGCAAACCCCTTATTGTATCATACAAATCAAGCAGGAAATCAGTAAAAACTGTTTGGAATCTAAATATCCTGTGATGTTTTCCATGCAGTCTAGAAGAGTAAATGCTACAGAAACACTCCTTTAAGGTGTGCAAGCAGTGCAGGAATCAGAGGCCCTGCTGCCTGAGGTTTTGGCCCTATGCAGCCTTAAAGACAGGCATATTGTTCTTAGGCAGGATCTGCCTAGGGGAGAGGGAAACAGATTTACTCTTGAAAGTTAATTTAATTCTGGTAAACCATGCATTCCATCTGCCAGCAGGAATACAGTGTTCTGTGATACCACAAAAATGTGTAAAAAGTAAAATACGCTCTTAAAAATTGCACTAAACTGGTGCTTGAAAGGTGAGATTCCCTCCATCTGTGTGTGATGGTGGAGCAATCAGGCTCAGTGGTACCTGCTCCAAAGCCAGAGGGACTGAACAGAGCTCTCTGAGTGACCTGTGCACGGTGCAGAGCTCAAGTCCCACACACAGGAATGTTGCTGGTCCTGTTTCGGTGCACACACTTTGCTGAGGGGTCTAAGTTTGGTCTGGTGCTCCATTTTGGAACTGCAGTCATGCTTTTGTTTGCTGGTAATGAATCCACTTCATTGCTTCTCTTTCACAGCCCCTGATGATCTGAACCTCGCGCACAGCACTAGCCCTGAATTCCTGAGAGGACCCCACTCGTGCCCAGGGAACAAACTGCTGGAGGACCCTGTGCCCCCCTGAGGCTGGGGTGTGTGTATCTAGGTGATACTGCAGGAAACAATTCCCACCTTTCCTGCTTTGGAAACTGCACACATGGCTTACTCTAGTGAACACAACTGCTGTGTTGCCCTAAGCAACTTTATTAATAAGTATGTGATGTTCAGTAGTTAGGTAGGTAAAATTAATGCTGAATGGAAAGGCTGAGGTTTGGTGTTTTCTTATAAAAAGGATGTTTTGTGCCAGTTATGGACTCTGAAAAATCTGTAATCCTGGTGATTAAGAAAGATTGAGTTCAGAAATCAGAAACTTGACCACAGAGAGATTTGGGTAAGATTTCTAAAACAAGTGGTTCAGCACTTATGCTCCATTGCATTCTGAGTATCTAAATGTCTTTTCAAAGGGAACTTAACTATACTGGAACATTAATTTTTGAAAGGCATCATGGGAATGACAAAATAGGGAGCTAAACTTGGATCTCCTGCAACTCCATCAGTTCTCTATCAGCCAAATGTTAGCTAGTGAATGACAACCAAAAGATGAAAGGAAGAAGCACTTACAGATATAATCGCAATGAGGAGAAATATAAGAATTCAATAAATCACAGATACAGTGAAAACTAGATGACATTTCTAAAAAATATTTTCATCATCCAAAAGTTCTAGTAGTGATCGAAATAAAGAAATTAAAGTTTACACCATTTCTTGCTTTGTATGAACTCTTTCATTGATTGCAGGGCTCTAGAAATGAAAAACTGGTTTGTTCACTGTAACATTTTCAATGAATCATATTTAAGGTGACACCCTGGTGTTATACTTCAAAGCCATGTAGCAGAGAAACATAATGACCTCTCTTGTAATCCTAGAGTTTTCAATGGAATATCCTCATACAGCAGTAATTTGATATTTTGCAGTTTAAAAAAGTAATTGAAAGCATTTTTATTGGATGTATTCTCATTACAGAGCCAGACAGCCTTCATTTGATAAAGCTGTTTAACAACGGACTGAACACGAATGATCGGTTTGAGGGAAAAAACTACTGACAAGAAAGGGAAAATAAAAAGCTTAGAAAAATCTTAATCACTGTAAATTTTGAGATAATGACATTGCTCTTCAAGTTATTGGGATTTTTTCTCTGCCAGCTTTCAGTGCCCTCTGTATTACTTGAAAAGCTTCACTGCAGTCTTGCAAGGTTTCTAAGATGTGAACTGGCAATTCAGCGAAGCCACACCAAAACAGCAGCATGCCTCATTTTCCCTGTGTGCTACCAGATTTCTCCTCTTTCTTTCCTGTTTGCTTTCACTGACACTTTATTTGACATTGAGGCTTTCATATGAGTTCTGAGCAGCTTTAGGAAGTACATACAAGCAACAAGCAGAAGTGTATCTCATTTTCTGTTTTGCCAGTCCTTGCACTTCTTGCTTCTGATTTTCCTATGTGCTGTTCAGCTTTCCTGGTTCAACAAAGGACCTGGCACTAGTTTTATGCCTCAAATTCAAATGAATGAATTGGAAGTTAGGTATTCAGTAATTATGGATGATGTGAATTTGAAATTCAAAAAATTGGCCTAATACCATAAAAACCAGCTGGGTTTGACAAGTGGTGATGAGCTGTAATCTGTTTATGTAATTAAAATGGAACGGAATGATGCCAATAACTCACAATAGAAAACTTTTAAAATGCATCATTTTTTAGTAACACAAAAAACTGACATAGACAAGAACCCACAAAAGCGATCAAAAAGTAAACAGATTTGGAGACTTGTCCTGCTTAATTTTTTTTCCTAAACTGTTTGTAGGCTGAGAGGTTTTCTTCCATGCTAAAGCAAGTGATAGGAATTTTGAACTCTTGTGCTGCTAATCTCTAAATGGTAAATATCCCTCTATTTTGTTCATTTGTTTCAGCAGCTCCCATGAGACCATTACCACAAGCACGTTTTTGTACCAATAGATTCAGAGACAACGGACAGAAAAAGTATAAAACCATATAGCTTATAACAGAAAAGTAACTTTGACTGTTGTAATTAAGGACAACCCTTCTCTCATTTAGCGATAAACTACATTTAGATTTTGTCAGTAATTGGCAAAAGAACAAGTTAACAAAATCTACACATTTTTTACTTAAGTTTCATGTCTCATCTGTTCTAGAATACCTCTATCTGTCTTTTTTGATGTGGTGATAATGACTAATTCTAGGGTGCTGGGAAGCAGAAGGAAAAAAGCCCAAACCATTTATCAGACAAAATCTGCTTATTTGAGCAACAGAAATGTAGCAATGCCTCAATCTTAATTTCAAGTTGAGTTTAGTTCCAAAAATACATAACTTCCTCTCAGGCACTTCTCATTTTTTCCTTACTCCCTGAAATTATTGCAGTGACCCACTGCCATTTAAGCCCCCTGTGCTCTCAGTATTTCTGCTTTCTATTCCTTTTTCATTTGGTCTATGTATATTTCTTCCTTCACCTCTTTCATCAGTGTCTTGCTTAGGCTGGAACTCTAAATAGGTCATCAGAAGTACCTTATCAGTAAACTCGAAATTCCTTCCAATTTCATTAACAGACACAAGTGTCAAATATTAATTTTCCTATTATATTTCTTTCTGATGTTTCAAATATGAAAAAATACAATGCAATTGATCTGGTTCTTTCCACTTTTAAAGCAGAAAAAATGTAATAAATAATTCATGCTGAATTCCTTTGAAATGTCTTTTTTGTTTTGTTTTGTTTTGCTTTGTTTTGTTTTTGTTTTTGTTTTAATGGTTCATTTAAAGGTAAGGGAGGAGAGATAAAGTAGTGAGATAATCTACAGAAAATACAGCACTGGAGGATGCAGCTGCAAAAGTGTCATACAATGATCCAGAATGCTTTCTATTACCTTTCAGAATATGTGGATTAATTTAGACCAGTAATTAAGACAATAGATCAGCACTCCCTATTTACATAATGGCTGTGAGATTATTGTGGGGAGTTCCTACTGGCTTATTTCAGTGTTTGCTGAGAGCTGACATTTGCCAAAACAGCTGAATTCTTGGATTCACTTACATGGCAGGATTCCTGGAGATCCTAAATGGTATTGGAATCTGTATCCCATTGTGTCACATGCCACAATTGTCTGTAAAGGAAATAATGCAGGATTCACAAGAAGCTTCGATATAATGGAATAGAAAAACAGCAGTATGGATCTTGAAATAGTCTGTTTGGGAAACAAGGATTCATGTCAGAATTCTAAGAAGACATCATCTCCAAATCCTGATTAATCTCCTTTGACTTTAGTATTAAATATTTTTGCTAATAAAGGAATGCATTTGAATATAAGAAAGCATGGAAAAACAAGGAAATGGCACAGCAGGAGAAGGCAAAAAAGCCTTTGGTACTTGCAGAAAAAGAAAAAAAACAGAAAATGTACCAGAAGTAGACTTAAAAAACTCCTGGGTTTTACAACATACATTTCTAATTCTCTCAGCATTAGCTTTCTAGCAAATCCTATGGACCTGAACCATCAGATGAGAAGAAACAGTCTGAGCAATCTTCCTCACACAGCCTTGACACAACAGGTCAGGGTGGGGAGGAAAGTGGCATCTAGAACCATGTCTGGAGAAACAGCAACAAAAAATGATGGTCATTACAGAAGATTTAGGGGATTTCCACTGCTATTTAAGAATCTTAAGCATTACTTTGTAATTAGAAACTGATGCATGATTCTTATTTTGTTTCCACAGTGTAAAGTGATTTGCTGCAAAAAGCATTTCAATCTGCAGCACTGATTTATGTATGCAGCTTGGCTATTCTGACTTTCCTCCCAAATGAAAAAAAGTATTTATACAGAAATATATTAATTTTTAAGTGTACTCACTCTGATATATTTCTCACTCTCTCTGAGATATTTCAAAAAATACCCTCTCCTTTTTCCAAAAGATAGCAGTGAATGCAGAAAGGTATGGATAATATTTTGCAAGACTCTCTGAATTCAGAGCCTACTGCTGAGTATTTAGGAGAAATCATTAATAGGAAGGTTTATCCCATTCTGGAGTATTTTCTGTTTAGAAAAAGTGATTCCCTGGAGATGAGGTGACAGCTGTCCTGTAGCAGCATTAGCAGTGCACTTTCAGAGGGGTTTTATGGATAGATGCTCTTGCAGTTTCTACTTTCTCTCCCTATGCAGTGTTTGCTCCTCACCTGCTGCAAGGGTGAGAAAATGGAGTGATGAATGGCACAAATATAACCAGTTAAACCAGGGTACTTTCTGAAGGCTGTGGGAAAAGTTACACTTTTCCACAGAGAAAAAGTCTAAGTCTGTGATAGGATGTCCTCTGCTCTGTGCAGGTCCATGATGCTCAATAAATAAGGTGAATTTCCTCAGTCAGAGACATAAAAATAGTGTGTTGCACCTATGCAAGGAGCAAATGATTTTTTGAAAAATTGGGCTCTTAAACTGTATTATGTATAACACTTCTGTCCATTGCCGTCCATCCATCCAGATAAAATGGTACCTCTTTCCTCTTTAAATGTCAAATATGTAATATATATTTTGAAATGGAAAGGATACCTTAGGGTACATGCTAATGTACTTCCTTCAATTACATTTTATGATTATGACCTTTATTCCAACAATAATTTAATGTTTTAATTAAATTTGCAACCATTTTCATTGCTGCAAGATGTCCTTCATCTCTCTCTACTGTAATTTAATGAAGTGGTTTTCAATCACAATCAGCAATATCTAACAATAAATTTTAATACCATTTTTCAGGAATCTTAAGAGGATCTTTCATGTTTTAAAACAAACTTCATACCACTGCCGTGGCAAAGAATAATTCCGACCTCTACCGTAAGCAAAGAATACACATTTTCAGTTTTGGCAGCCAGATGTGCAATATTAAAAGTGTATTCCAAAAAGAGTTCTATTAAAAAGATGCATTAAGTAAGAATGACAAAAGTTAAAAAAATAAAAATGAAAATGTTCCAAATGCACCTTGGTAAAGAATATTCATTAGTAATTAATAGGTCTCTTGATTTATGACATTTCCTACTAAAAAATCTGGATGGAGGTTATTGAGTTCAGTCCTCATATATCTTTAACATCTCAAATTTTCAAGAATCCATTTGCTCAGAAAATATCCATTAACATTCGAAATAACAATCAAGTTTGAACACCTTTTGACAATATTATGATCTGCCTGGCCACAGACATTCATGAAAGGAATGACTTACACAATGCAGAAGACTCCTGGAACAGATTACAGCAGAATATTACTTGAACACTTTCTAAAAATTTTGAAAATGCCATTTATTCTGTTGAAAACATCAGCCTAGCATTCATTCTTTGCAGCAATTTCTGTCTGAATTCAGTCTTCTTGTTTCTGTAAAGATGATTCCTTTTCAACCAGGTTTAGGTTGCCTACAGTAATAGCAACAAGGATGTTCAGGAAAGGAGAAAAGAACACCAGGAAAAATTGTTCAGAATATTTAATTTGGAAGAAGAAAATAAACTACTGCTATGCATTCTTTATATAACAGCAAGCAGCAACTCTGCACGAATTTGCACAGAAGGGGGAAGCACAGCAGCAGAAAAAGGAAAACAGTTAATATTATTAACTCATCATCTTAGAAAAAAAAAAAGAAATTGTATTTTTCTCTTTCTTGCTCATAGTTTTAAACTCTCCTGGAAGGCAATCCTAGACTTGTACCTTTTTTTGGGGGGTATTTTAACAAGAATCTGGGAAATCTCAGCCAGTTTCTAACTAGGAAAATGCATCACCTTGGAAATAAAAGGTAGGTGAAAAGGGAAATCAGAACACCGAGATCTGAGGAAATGTTGACAGTAACAGGGATTTTTATATTACAGTCGCAGTGCCAGTGTTGCAGCCAAACCTCACAGCAGCTGGTTTCAGTTCAAATTTATATATTGAGCACAAGAAGAGATCTAGTCTGTGGCCTGTAGAAGTGTTGAGGCTTGATGGTGGTCAAAATCACCTGCAAGCAGCTAAAGGAAAGAATTTTAGTAGTTTGCAATAGTAGGAGGAAAGATGAAGGTTTTCTGAAGCGAGGCAGGGAACAGAATTGCCAAATGGAAATGAGAAGTTTCCACAGGAGGGAAGGTGTAAAGCAGGAAAGCAATGGTACGTGTGGTGACAGGAAAAGTCTGAGCTGCAGTGAAAAGGAACAGAACAGAGCCAGAATCTCTACTCTGATAAAGTCTGAGGAGATGCCAGGAAACAGAACCTGGATTTTGAGAAAGTGTAACGAGCTGTGTAACATTGTGAGCCTATATAATGTCAAGCAATTTGTTTCCCTGCATTCTTCTAATCGTTATGCAGAACAAAGGTGCCTTCTACCATGGATCTCTCATACCCCTCTTTGCTGGAAGGTGGTGAGTCAATGTTATCAGTCATATCAGTGTAGCCTGAGTCTGCACAACAGTGATGTGGGATGGGAACCTCTGGTGGGACTTGATACAAATTACCCTACCTCGGTAATGAGAAAGAGGGCTAGAAATTACTTAGTTCAGTTCTAGCCTCTGCAGACCTAAAGCTACCAGGAATATACTTCAGCAGCCATTACTTGTGGAATGTTCTCTATTCATTGTGTGGTCACTGGTTTCAGTGCAATTATCATTTCCAGCCATAACCCAGTAATGAATGAAGAGGATTAATCGCTGTTGTGCTTTAATGGTTTCAACTGTGCTCAAAATTCTTTCCTCACTCTTGGCAGAAGGGGGATGTTTGGTTTTCAAATGGGTTTGAGATGTATCTATATTTGTTAGCAAATGATCTTCACTTCTACTGCTTCTTGATTTTAAAATGTATATAGCTCTCAGCCTGAGACTCCTTTGGGTAAGAACATGAGTGATTTATTAAATGTCTGCAGCTTGGATTGCTCATCTTGCCTAATTTCATGAGATACAAGTGCTACTTTTGATAAAATAGCACAACATTTTTCTGAACAAACTCAAACAGTGGTTTGCCTGGCCATGTGCATATTTTGATTATTTTTGTGCCAGCAATGGGAAATATTTTTGTCCTAATGGTAGGCTTTATTTTTTATTTCTGCTGCCTCTAGTTATGAAATTCTCTGGAGAACCATTTGCATGAGACAAAATTGATTCTCAGAAAATATATCAGAAATGCCGAAGTAAGGAGAATACATAATCTAGTCTATAAAAAAGATAAAACACCTTATCTACTTTTTGTCAGATTCTGGCAATCAAACTATTGTATTTGAAGTATCCACTTCTGTCTATCAGTGTAGGATGGATCACTGGCTTCTCTATGAAAAGCCCAGTTTAGCAAAATCATCACTATTTCTCAAAAAAACCCCAGAACAAAAGAAATCACAAGTCGGCTTCTGCTGGAATGCTGGTTGCTGAAAACCAGCCTTGGTGCTTGTATTTAGTTGTTGATGTGTGATTAAGAAGGTGAAAAAAAAAGCCTAAAAATGTTTAAATTAAGGGCCTGATATTTCATATATTTCCACACCTCAATTTTTCCATATCTGAAATGGTCACAATAATGGGGTTGGGATGGTTTAGATAATTCCATTCCCTGGCTGCTAAAATGATCAGAATATCTGCTTTTGGGAGCTCAGAGATGACTACAAGTTGTGAGCACATCTGGGCGGATTGCTCACAGCTGAGATGGAATCTCTTACTTTCTCTTGAGCTTGTACCATTAATAAAGAGGCTCCTGTCTGAAATTAGGTCAAAAGCAGAAACATTTTAACACCCCAAACTCTTCCAAGTATGAAGGTGTCAATAAGCTGTGTCAATAAGATTAATTCATCAAATTAAGAAATACTTCAGGAATCCACAGGAAGCTGGAAAGTAAATGCATGTTATTACTAGATTGTGAGCCATAAAGTGACCCTGGAAAAATGAGCTTTACAAAATGCATGAGATCCAGCTTAGCAGTATACAGATGGTACAGAGATGCATTCCCAGGAAGAAAACAAACTGTCTAACTTGCAACTCTAAATGTACACAGTGGTTTTATCATGTCCTGTAAAACAATCTGCAGGTAAAAAAGGTGGTTTGGAACTGCATTTATAGTAAAAAACTATGAACCCACTGTATCTCGGTCCCTCCAGAAATATTTACTTTAAATGCAAATGTCAGGGGTGTCAGTAGCTGACTGGGGGACAGTGGCACTTCAGATTGGTGTTTTCACCACTAGCTCACCTCCTCCCTGACTCTTAGGCTGAATTTAATAAAGCTCAGGTATGATGGAGTTCAAGGTTTCATTAAGGAGCACCAGTTCCTGTGTTTAGGTGGTTTGTGTACACAGAATGGCTCTGTATATCCTTGTGGCAGGGTTCACTGAAGAAAAATGAGTATTAGGGGATCAATGACTTGCAGAACATTTTCAGAGTTTAATAACACCATTTGCCAACCGTCTCTTAGGAAGAGACAGATATATTAGAGTATTAGAAAGAAAGCACGGCAAAGAAATTGATATGCACAGTCTTTTCCTCACTTATTGTAGAGCTTAAGCAGAAATTTTTATGATCTTATTGAAGTTGTGATGCTCTGCATGTAGGACAAATGAAATCACTATCTTTTCAGGGAATTATTTGTTTCTCCCTCTTGGTGCAGTGTTGCACCTTTTGAAGAAATTTATCTTAAATACACTTTATTTTTTCATGTTTAAACTTGCTGTTAAGGCATATGCTTGTATGCCAGATACTCTTAATTAAACATTCCTGTGCTGATGCACAAGCATTATTACTCCCAGAAGAGTGGTGAAGCTTTAACTTCCTCAAACATCACAGGAATTAAGGAGATCCACAGGCACAGGAGATCCACAAAAACTTCTTTTTGAACATAAACTCATACACAATCATCAGACTGGGTGAATGTTGCATTTACCCAACAAAGTTCTTGTCAAAAGGTGGGAAGGAATTTTGGAAAGGCACCTGAACTTGGTGCTCAGGAATCTGCTCCCCGCCTGCCTTCTGCTCCAAGTCAAGCTTTACCACTAGACAGTCACTGGTTACCCTTCAACATGAAGGGGAAGCTGATTACTTTAGAGGATCTATATAAGCATTTTATAACAACCAAATTAATACTAAATGAGTTAGTAATGATTAATATTACTACTGAACAATTAAAAATGATAGGGCCATTATTTTAAGGTTGGTCCAGTTTACAGCTACCTGTCCCATAGTAGGAGATGTGTTTCTGAGTTAAAATACATTTCATCAGTAGAAGCAATGAATCTTGTGAGGAGTGATATTTAAACCATCAGATATTTATGAACAGCAGAAAGTGAAGTGTAATAAGTTTTCTGCCCTTCGTAGTTTTCTGCCCTTTTTAAGATTTCCAAGATAAACTTGGAAATCCTAATCCCAGTCTCTTTTGTACAAGTCTCCTACAACAGAAATTTATTTATTGATTTTGGTTCAGCTGCTTCTTATCGAACAGGGGCTAGTAAAAACTTCATGGTTTGCATTTAAAGTCTGACTGCATTGAACTTCAGCTCCCAGCCACCAAACCAGGTTTGATAACAAGAGATAATTAGTGGTTTACATTTTAAATATAGGTTTAGTGAAATCAGCAGTGTAAAAAACATTAACTAGAAATTGTCTGGTTTTCAGACAAAGTTTTTGTTTTGTTTGGGGTCTGTTTGTTTGTTCCATAAGGGATAATATATTTTGTAAGAAATTCAGACCCATATAATATATTTCTCTCAAATGATACATAACTCAGTAATTCTAAGTTATACTGCATCCATTGCTGGTTCAGATTTTGACAATTTTTTGCAGCTCTAAGTAATAATTTTAAATACAATTCTGGTGTCTTTTTCTAAAGAACACCTTCATTCTTTCAGGCAGGTGAAAGGTGAGTGCAGCCTGCCTAAACAGCAGATGGCCAGCAGCAGAGCTGTTCCCTGCTGACATGATTATAAAGGGAGCACACTGCTATAAAATTGAGTTTGCTACTGCTAGTAATCATAATGTACTGATTGATTTATGTTGCTCCTCTGGAATATCTGCAGAATTTTACTTCAAAGAATTTTTAGATTTCCTTTAAATGCGTAGGAATAATTCTGAAAAAAGCATGATGCTGGCACAGACTCTCCAAAACATGTAAAGCCAAATCCCAAATGTTTCTGGTTTCCATCAGTAAAAATTTTTGTTCTTCCGTAATACCTACCCTGAAGTTGCCATTACTTTTAACACTTCTGATACTGATTTTCATGGTATTTTCAATAAAATGAAACATTGTCCTCTAGAAGGAGTAGGATTAAAAACCATGATTGTACCTGTGAAAAAGTTATGTTCAACTCTCAGTCACACACCATCCTGTTTTGTGGTATTTTGTTAACATGGAATATCTCAAGTTGTAAGGGACACATAAGGACCAAGCCCAGTTCTGTGCTCCTCACAGGACTATGTAACATCAAGCAGTATGACTGGAGCATTGTCTGGATGCTCCTTGAATTCTGACAGGCTTGGTACCTATCATATTATATAATATATATTCTCATGTAATTTGCATCAATGTATACTAGAGGTCTTGAAGTCTGACATGATTGTCAAATATGGTATTAATATTCTTCTGATTTATTATAAGAAATGTTTTGCAGCTGGTTCCCCCAAAAATTTAATTGCAAAGTTAAAGATTCCAATAAACTTTTTCTTAGCAGTTATGTCTATTATTTAACTTTATATGACTCTAAAGCACCAAGTTTTCTTAGGCATCTGTGGAACACTATATTACTTATAAAATGTAATTAAATTCCTTTCAATCCCTCCATTCATGGTGGCTTAAAGGAAAAAGCTATAATCCACCTTGCTGCTTTTGTTGCATGCTATTTACATTTTTGTGTAAAATCTCATTATTCCGACAGCTGATTGAATAACTTTGAAGTGTTTTGTGTCTCATTAGCAGTGCTGCCCATTATGCAGGGTATGATGACTAATGGAAAGCCTTTGCCTCACAGCCCTAGGTGATGGAGATTTTTTCATCATAAGCTACTGTTCAGACATGAAATGATTATAGAAGTAATAATAAATAATTTAAAACTTAATTACAATTCCCTTTCAAGGATTGCCACCAGTTCGCTGGTGTTTAGGTTTTGTTATGGTGTTGATTGTGGGTGTTTCCTTCTAAATGTACATAGTCTGGTATGACAAATCTGAAATAAAACAATGATACATTTTTATCAGTGACACAAAATAAACAAGGGGGAGAAACATCTGAGGATGCTTTTGAAAATGCCACCGTCCCTAACCCTTTAGATCAACACAGGCCAATTACCTCAAAGTGGGAAATCCTAACATTTAATCCTAATTTAATCCTAATAATGTTTCATTTAATCCAAGCAATTATTGAGATAGTCTCAAGATATGGAAAACTTTCATTCTTACATTAAAAAATATAATACTGTATTTCTTCTCTTTCTGCATGGAAAAATACATCACATCACACAACAGTACTAATAAAGGAAAAACCTCAGCCCAAGCAGAAATATATACAGTTACGCATGTTATGATTTCAATAGAAATCATGTGTATGATTTCTTCATGCCAGATAAATAAGGAATCCAGTGGGGACATAATATATGCTCCTGAAAAGAACATCATGATTTGCTTTTCCTGGAAAGTCAACCATGACTTCCTCATCCATCAAGTTTGTAACAGAATATGAAAACAGGAATTTCCAGCTGGGTTTCACAGCGCTTAGTGCATTGCCCAGGATTCCAGCTCTGTGATTCAGAGCATTCAATTCTTCTAAAATATCTCTAATTTTCATCATTATGGACAGATCCCTCTTAAGCAAACAGGTGAATTCAATTTTGTTTCAGTAGTTTGTTACATATTGAAGTTTTTGATTAGTAGCTATGTTACACACAAAACATGTAGAAAATGTGCTGTACCTCTACAAAAGTTGCATCAATGAATGCTTCTAAAAATCATGGTCCCTGCCAAAATTTGTCTACTTGTATTTTATCAACTATTTCCTAAGTTAAAATGAAAACCATTGTTAAATTGTCAAAGAGAAATGAGAAAAATGAAAGACATACTGAAAAGCCACAGAGCTAAAGGGAGCCTATTTTTAGTTTAAAGGAAGTACATATGTACAACACTGTAATCATTATCCTCATCAGGATAACAGGTGATGCCAGGATAATAAATAAAGTCTCTGGTTAGAAATTAAATGTCTGTGACAGAATCTAAAGGCCCCAAAGCCTTCCAATTCCCCCTCCTCTGTCCTCTGTGTACATTTTTCCTCTTCTTCCACAATCAAATGTCTATTCATTCAAATTCAAAGATTTACACTGCAAGGAAGAATCAGGGAAGATCAACATCAGAAAACAAAGCAAACAAAAATAAGATATACAGCTGTCAGTATGAAATTTTCTAGCCACAGAGTGAGCCTAAGGAGAAGAAATCAACTGTACTGTTGAGAACACAGGAATGCCTTCTGTCAGCGGTGGCTTCTGGTTTACCAAAACACTGAGGTATAAATAAAATACCCTCTCTGTGTTACAGATCTCGATTCTAAACCAGGAAATACAATTACAACTTAAAACACACACTGCACATTCCCTTCTTAGTAGTAAAGGAGAACAGCCCTGTTACTCTGCTGGTACCACAGCCAGAAAAGGAGCTACCCAAGTCCCATTTTCAGGAAGCAAAACGCAGTTGCATATTCCAGTAGCGGCAAGTGCAAGCGAATGGTCTGAAATTATTCTGCCTTGACTGTGTTGTTCATGACTTAAGTACAGCACAAGTATCAGTAAGTGCACTTTGAACAATCATGTGACATTTACTTAATTAACAATAACTATTGTTTACATGTAAATTAAGTACTCATTGGAGAAATCCTTTATTTTGAAGTGGGATTGTTATTTTTATTGATTTGACTGATAAACTTAACTCTTCCCTATGCTACTCCTTGCCATCTAAATTAATATCAGTAGGGTTTGGTATGAGCACAAGACACAGATTGCTGCAGAGGGTGAGTGCAGAGGCACTGACTCACTTATTTTTTAAACTGAAGCAAGTGAAAATACTTCTTCAGTTTCTCAGATTTTGCCTTCAGGAAACACAAATCTGAAAGTCCCAATGGGTTAGACAAGATTCAAAGTATATTGGGCATCTTTGACCTAAGGTTTGGGCTTTGCCACCTATACTGCAGAGTAGCTTTGCTTATTAACTACATTTACAGCCTTTTGTAAATGTGTTTAAAGACTGGTCATTTCCACAGTCTAGGGCAAGAGAAATCAAATTACAATAAATCAATATTTTGTGTCCCACCAATCAATAATGACAAACCATAGAAATCCTTCTACTACTTGAATGCACCAAGAGTGGTGAGCCAGGCTGCAGCATGGAAGAATGGTTTAAATGACTGCCATGGTAAAACCTTTCTGCATTCCTTTATTTTCCTGCTACAGACTTCTGTAATCTCTGAAGCTAATTTGTCATAAAATGCCTGTCTTCTATCTCAGTGTGTCTTACACTACCCTCTTCTCTCCTAAGTATTTATACAAGCAATGGCTTGAGCGGCAGCAGGAGGCAGAGGTTTTCCAATGCCTTCATTCTTTTCTGCCTGGGTGACAGTTTTAACCAGCAACGCATGGCTTGTAACAGAGAAGATTCTCATTAATTCAGTTCCCCTGTACTCCACCTATCAAGGTCAGTTCCAAAAAAATTCAACCTAAGTTTTGAATATTCTCTCGAAAGCTCACATAGCTCATGGTGCAATTTTCTTCATTCCTCAGTGCTCAGAGTAATAAAACTCAGTGGTATTTATTGGCTCACCTAGAGCTGCACAACTTTTTCTGGTTTGATTGCTGTGGGACTTTCTATTTAAAATGTTTTCATTGACCTGAGTGCAGAGGTTGTACCTTTACTGGCAATAGCACTCTACAGCCAAATACATGTAGTTATAATGGTAATTTCAATAGCTGTGCTATTTTTTCAGTTTTGTAATATTACTGTTATTAAACTTTTACAGTAGAAACTCTTAAATAAGTATCTTCAGCATTTCTACACACCTTAGAAAAATGGCTCTTATAACTGTATACCCAATACCGCCACCTATCAGAAAGTGGCACTGCTGTTTCTGTTTGGTTCCATTCTTTTTTGTTCTTTCTCTGTTTACTTATACATTTACTTATTCTACAGCTATACAGCAAAATATTATTATTACCACCTCTCCTAATGTCTTGAATCTAGGCATACAGTCCAAAAACACATCATGCTCTTTTCACGGCATGCTCATTAGAATGTGTCCAATGCTGGGAAGAACATTAAGAGTTAATAACTATTCCAGTCCTCTTTAACAGCCTAGAAATATGGATGATACAGATATGATTTATGTGAATTTGTTGACTGCTGAGAAAAAAAATGAGTTACTGCCTTTAATACATAGGACTTAAAAGAAAGTGGAATTAAGGTAGGAATTCAAGTTGGATCTCAGGCCACTGCCCATTATGTTCAATTATTTTATTTCATTTTATACTGAATGTTGAAGAGTCAAGAACCTAAGATGGTGGCAGCTGAACCAGTGGCTTTTTTCTCAGCTGATTGCATTACCAGCATCTGTATTTTTTTAATTTCAAAAAACAAGGGTAAAACAATTCCATTTTGTAGCCAATCTGCGGCGAGCAGACCTTGTCAAGGAGCAGCAGATTCCTAGGCAGCTAATTAAGAGCCAGTGCCTTCCCACAAAGGTGTACTTGGCCACAGATGTGTCATTTTGTGCACTGTTGACTGCATTTATTTGCTATGACTTTGCAGCCCCTTATTAGAAAGACATTTCACTTTTCAAACGACATCCACTCTAAATTAGTGGAGAGCAGGTCTCTGAAACTTGGAACATTTCCCAGACAAAAACACAATGCACAAAGCTGTAACTTGTTCAAGAAATGATACCAGAAGTTAGAATATGTTCCTGATGAAGCTGTAAACTTCAGCTGGTAGACTCCTCAAAATAAGGCTCAATCCTCCTGCTTAGTGACGAGTGGGGTGAGGAGCACTTCCATCTGTTGTATTGTGCAGAAATAACATCAACTTCAAAGAGGAAGCTCTTAACCCGTTTGTTTTTGCTGAAATGAAAATACCAATTCAGCAAGTCATATTTTGGAAACAAATCTCCAGTAATCATAACATTTTTTTGGATGCCAGATGGCCTGGCCTGCTCTCCTGGGCTGTGCATCAGAATAACTAAATTCTCATATCTCTCGACATGTCCTTTTAGGGTTGAAAATGAATATATAAAATCATGAAAGTTAGAAGCTCTGAGGTGAAACCTCAGTCCTACTGAAGTCACAGACAATTCTGCCATTGACTTCAGCACCGTTATGTTTTCATCACTGCTACATCCCAGAGTTGAAAATATGTCTGGTTTTTTTTGACAGTGGTGTTTCCAGACAGACAGATTGTTTCCTCATATTATTGTTCCAACACACAATCCTTAGGAACTGAGAGTGCTCTAAGAATCATTTTATGACAGTAGGAAAAGGCACGTTAGAAGTGGCAGAATCAATCTTTTTTGGACTATTACTTTGAGTGGCATATTTTATAATGCTTTTTTTTAACCTGTAAACATACATACTGCATTCCTCATATTTACAGGTCAGTACCTGTACAATATACAATTGATAACCTGTAAAAAGCCAGGTGCTTAAAAGTTTCCTGGAACAAATTTTCATTTCAAATGTTTCTCTTAACAATTTCTTGTAAATGAATTATCATAATGCACTCACCTGAAAAAAATGTAGTGTTTTGGAGGTCTCTACAAATGTACCCAGATTTCACCTAAATTTTAAGTTCCCTAAAGACCAGGGCAATGAAAAGAAATGTAAGAGTTTCATAGGCAGCCAGCAGAGTAAGACAGTTGTCTTTGAAAACTACTTGCTGTCTGTTTACTATAGAATACTTTGGAAATTCCTAGACTTTAGGAATGAGAAGGTTAGCTACCTACATTAGTTAAAAAGGTTCTTTCTTCACGACTGTACCTTCAGTAAGCCAGTGCACCTTTGCTCTTCTGAGAATTAATGTAGGGACAGTAACCACTAAATGGGTAAGGATTTATGGTGGCAAACTGCTGTTGGGTTTAATTACAGCCAGGCCCACATTCCTGCAGTGTTATTTCATTGGCCTAAAAGGATACAGCTTTCCCTCACCTTGTCTATGACACAAAGACTGTAGAAGTATCATGAGATCAGAATGTCGCACCAACTGTTCCTATTTGACAGGACATGTTTGGACTCAGGGGCTGTGACGTGCACCAAACACAAAGCCCTGCAGCAGGTCGGTGTTCCCAGTACAGCACCCGTCATTATGCAGGGCACGCATTTGAACTGCACAGGCTTCTGACACCCGCCCTTTCCAAACAACAGGCATTTCAATGGGATTCCAGAGGGACTGGAAACTGGACTAGTGACTTACACAATGAACTGAGTCAGTTTTGCCTGTTATTTCAGCCAATAGGACAGTATTACACAAGGATTGTGCACGTTTTCTTGTTGTGCTACACTGTTACCATCTGGGTTGTCGTGCTGATGTAGCACTGAGGATGAGCTGAAGAGTGACTGTTGTATATTTATAAAGAATACTGTGGCTAACTTAGCTCTAAATTGGGCATGTAATGAATGCATTACTGCAAAGCAGGGAAATAACACCTAATACAGGCTAGAAATGAATCATCACAATGGAAAATCATTTTCTAAGCTGCAGTATTTTCTCTCTTATTGCTTTGCTTTAAACTTTAGTGAAAAGCAATTACTTTATTCTTTCTCTTTATTTTTATTGCTGTTGATTCTTATGCTAATTTTTCCCTCAATATTTGATTTGATTTTGAAAAGGCTTTTAGAACTTAAGATTAAATTGAATTGGTGATACTGCCCTACCATCTTCACCTCCTACCTTCCTTATCTTCGACCCTCACTCTGGGTTATGAAGAATTCTTAAGAAAACAGATGGAGCAAACTCAAAGCTATCACATTTTAAATTGTTTTTTGTTCTAAATAAATGAGACAAATCAGCATCCTATAGTCATCAAAATAATAAAAGTTTGGGTGTTCTTTTTATGTTAAGCTTATTATTAATTTAATAGTTTAAAGAAAGAAAAGTTCCATGTATTTGAAGTGTTACCTATTTGAATTTCTCCCCTTGAAGAATCACACATCTCCTGCAATTAAGTGAAATGTATTCACTTGTGGTACCTTTGTTGTTCTATGCCAGTGATTTAGGTCTGTATAAAACATGTAAATGTTTTCCTTACAGTTAATTTAGTAAACAGAATATGCTACTTTTCAGAGGCGTCAATAATCACTTCAAGTAAACAAAAAAAGAAAATCTGAAAATGAACAATTTACCATTGTACCCACAAACTTATAGGTAATTTTTTGATTATCCTTTTTTTCTTGGGCTATAATATTTTAGAGAAAACAAGATATTCATTTATTATCACAAGTCACTGTCAAGACACAGGACTAGTGAAGGTTTACTTCATTGAATATTTACAGAAGAAACTAAGGAAGAGCTCTCTAAGGCCCCCTGTGATGTCAAAAGGGAGAGAAACTCTAAGTGCAGATCTAGAAAATTATCTGTATTGTCATCTTTGTATCAGTTACAGTTAGGTGAGATCAAACTTCAGCTTGCATTAAACAAAATTAATTAATCAGTAGCATGCCTGGAAGAAATCTGCATGATGTGCCTACAATGACTGCAAGGGTTCTTTCAATTTCCTTACGTCAGGAAGATCAAATGATGCAGAACCAGAAATGGAAATGATCCCTTCCCTAACACTGGATCAAACATAAAGGCAATATTTTCTAAAAATCATAAAATGTTACAAGCAAGTAATGAAGTACATTCCTCTAGGCTTGGAGGCAATCTTTAACATAAGCAAACCTGAAAATGTATGAAAAAAGATTCCTTGAAAAAGACTCCTTGTTTTTCTACCCATCCCTGAGCTCTGGCCTGGGACACCATGTTCTGTTTATGTAATGTCAGCAAACACTGAGCTTTCATTCCATTTCTTTTGGAAAATTTAGAACAAAAGACATATTCAGGCTGCTTGCATAGGCAGCAGGCAATCGTGTGTACATTATTTCAGAGCAGACATTGCAGGTTAGCTGGAAAACTGCAGTAAAAATGATTGTCTCAGTCACAAAGGTGACAGTGCCGTATCTTTTCATTCTTTGCAATGAAGCCCAGGTGAATTAAAAATATAAAAAATCCTTTAGAATTATTTATCTAACAAAGTCTAGGGACATTGGTATGGCTTTAATTTTCTGTGTCACTGAAAGCTCAGAAATACTGCAATACCCACACAACAGCCATGGTGAAAAAGAGAAATATGTACTTAACATTTCAAGAACTCCTGCCAATTAAAAATCAGTATTTTTTCATTTATATTAACAGAAATTTCTTTAAAGCCTCACTGCTAGTTTTAAGATCAAATAAAAGACATTGTGACTGCCAATGAGCCCATAAATGAATGATTTAAAATAACTTTCAATTCTTAACAGCTGATTTAATGAAAAGGGAAGTTAACAACTAACAATCCTAGCCAAATCTCTGCAGCACTTATGGTTTGACTGTGTTCTGATAAAAGGCTATATTTATTGCATAATCCAGATCATTAAAAATATAACTTTCTATAAAACTATTTTTAAGATATATTTATTTACATCTGACTAATGTTGGAAACTTTTTTAAAAGCTGAAATAACAGACGTACAGCAAAAGCACTTTTTAATACCTCAAATTTAGTTTTGTTCTTATGATTTGGATGAATGAGAGTAGTTAATTTTAAATTTTTTGATTGTTACACCACTACTTTCAGATTCTTTTTTCAAGAATTTGAATAGAAGTAGTATTCTAGTTCTTGTTGGCAGTTCACCACGGGATGAAGGTGTGCACCGAACCCTTGTAGAAATAATCAGTGTCCTGATGAGTGTTTGTCACTGTGCTGTTCAGAGGTTTTTATGGAGTTTTACCTCCCTCTTAATAGCTGAGATCATGCCTGGGATAGGCCTGCATCTGTGGACAATAGTAGTATGAGGGTTTGTTTTGGTGGGGTATTTTGGGGTTGTTTGTTGTGGTTTTGCTTGCTTGGCTTTTTGCTGCCATTTCTGAGGCTAATGGAGACTCAAGATGTAGATTGAGATGAGATGAAACCATAGAAATTTTTTTTCATTAGTTCTATTCCTTTTTCTGACTAGAATTGTAAGCAGCGAAACTGCAGTTAACTTTCTGAGATGAAATATCATCACGTATGGTTTAGGAAATCCTTGTGACAGACACCAGAGACCTCAACTGGAGTTGTTGCAAGCAGCTGAATTAATAAAACGCTGTAAGCGCAGGGGCCTATTTTGAACTTAACATTTTAGTTGCATTCAAAATACAAAGGGCCATTATTAACATTTCATTCTGAAGAAGCAATTATTTCACTATAGATGAGTGAACAGATAGGAGAACAAGGTCCTTTCTAATTTGATTGCACAGGACATGACTACATCTTGTTTAGCAATGCATTCAACTAGGCATTAATAAGAATTCCTACTTGTTTTTAGAGCCTAACTAAGAGTGCAGTCTTTCTTACTTTCTAAAGTTTAGAGGAACTTCACCTGTGCAAAATGAAAAGCACCCCTGTGTCATTTCCAGTGGTGTGGATTTGCATGTAGACTCATAATTTGCATTTTATTGCAAGCTGTGCCATTATTAAGATGTACAGGATGAGAGGTGTGTACCTGTTACTAGTGATATCTGCAGAACAGAGTCCTCTTTCCCTCTCCCTATCTCGTAAGTCAAGAAGTCTCCCCCAGTTAAGAGTGAGAGGTGAACAAATTTTACTTTCCTGCATCAATGGTGTGTGACAGTGAACATTCACTGTGCTGCACATCCCTTTAGCTATTAAAATAAACAAAATCCTTTCCTACAAAAGCTTTCTGAAAAGACTGATTAATTTTTAGTCTGGTTTTTAAGCAGGTTTGCAGATGGACTAGAAGAATATTTAGAATCATAGGAAAGCAGTTGTTGACTACTGGCCAGTAAAATGCATTTTTAAAAGGAAAGAAATGCATACTTTGTACTTTTTAAATATATGAGATCTAATCTTTGATATTTGAGCATGTTACATGAAATAACCAACTCCCAGATTGTCTAGCCTAACAAATGAGTCATAGTTTTAGAAAACAGCAGAATCATTTAGATCTGTAATTTTGACTTAATGTTTCTTAATGTTTTGTCAAATGTATTGAATCCACACAGACCTACTGAAACCCTATGTTTGAAGTTACACTAAAGCAGGCATTGTAGCAGGTAAGGAGTTAATGTGCAAACCATTAAGAGCCCTAAAGTTCCTTTCTGTCAACAACATATAGGCTGTCCTTTTGAAACCTCCCAGTTGTAAACAGCAGTTCTGACAGGAAGGGTAATGCAGGCCAGGCATCTTGCACTGTCTCTTCTGTGGACTTGAAGTCTTTGAAGGCTGGAAGCTGCACAGAGAACTGGGAGAGATTACAGGAGAATTTTTCAAAGGCATGAAGAGTTCTGAGGGACCTAGCTCCTATTCAAAATCAATGAGTGCTGGACACCTAATTAGTGAGGGTACTTTGAAAATCTCCCACTCCTTCTCTTTCATGCAAGTTCCTTGCTATAGAAACTGTACCAAAATAGAAATCTAATTGGGAAACACTGTGACCAGGAAACAGAGGTGAGGAAGTGGATTAACTGCATATATCAGTACAAAAACTTTTCTCAGGCACGTTTATTGTACTTGCTAGTTGAAATCAAAATCAGCATCTTTGCCAGTGTGCAAACTCTTTTATTTTTCTCCTTGAATTTCAAACTTTGGACTCTGAAGCTGTCTTATCTTTAGAAATTATTGTGTTATTTTTCAGTAGTATTACTTTGCTTTCTGTTATGTTGAGAGCAGTGTTGCTTTCATAACATAATATAAAGGCTCATATCTGTTTTTAGAGGGCGGGACATACTCAGCTTGTCTGTGCCATGCCTGACAAAGGCACTCTTTGATGGGCAGAAGTCGTGTCTGATTTCATGTTATACGGTAGTGGATGATCCCTGCTTTCCCACCACCCTCCCTACTCCTCTCAGGTCTGAATCAAGATCAAGGAAAGACTGGCAAGCCACAAAGCTGCATCATCATTACCTTTCAAAATGTAAACTCAAGTGCCAGGTAAAACCAGTATAAATTGGGAGCTGGAAGCTGGGAACAGGAGAATGGAGAACCCAGAGGTGGTTTGGTGAGACCTGTTGTATGTGTCTGCATTATTGTATTACCTACATTGATAAACCAATCCTCTTCAGAGTTTCAGATATTGCTGACCTTGGAACTGTCAATTTTTCATTTTCATTATCATTTTCCTAACCATTGTCCTGTGCTATTTCATCCATGACATTCCAGGGGATTATTCCAAAGCAATACATATTGTGTGCCACTTAAGTAAGCTTGGTCCACTACAATAATTAATTTGAGTGTAACTTCTCAATTTTCACTTTTCATTTTCAAGTCAGGTACTCCCTTACTGAGGGCCTGACTTCTGAAGTGACCTATATGCTTGGTGAGAGTAGATCTTTGTATAATCACTTAAAATTGCTGAAAATATTTTATTTATATTATTTTTTGCTCCCCTGATAAATGAGGATCAGCAGGGTCACCTGACAGTAAGGAAGCTTACCAAAACATTATATCCTTTTTTTCATATGGTTGGAGAAAGGACTCGATTTTCTCCCTTGGGGAGCTGAAATTAAATAGAAGTGAAAAGAGATGAGGCACAAGGACTACAGAAAGGTTACTAATTACGAATTCAGTAATGTTTTTGCACAAATGGAATATTTCAAAAAAGAAGCAGGAATGGTCACTCTCATGCAAATTATCAGAGAATCAAGGTTGCTTCAATGAGAAGGACAAAAGCCACATAGACATGGTATGACTCCATAGCAGAAGAAGTTACTAGCAACTACCAACAGATGTGCTGGTAGCTCAGAGCAGAGATTGGCCTTTACATCTCCTTGGCAATAGGTATTTCTTCTGCCAGAAATTATTTTGATTTTTCATCCAAGAGAAAACTCACTTCTTTCCCTTAAATATAATTCTGCTTTTTGTCATTCTGCCAGCTGATTCAAAGTCTCTGGCTTAGTGCCTCGATACGATACATTTTCAACTTGCCAAAAAGAAAACTCTGTAGATCCATTTGGGCAAATATCTATTATCAACAAGCAAGAAAATCAAGGTTCCACTTGACATATGCATCTGATTTTAATCAAAGTATTAAGACTCTGGTATTAATAAATTGTCCAGGAATTGCTCAAACAGTGACTACTGCTACACTGCCTGTGTAATAATGAACTTAATGACATGAATTACTGTGATGCAGCATGCCAATTTCCCCTTCATCTTTGCAAAAACAAAACAAAGTACATAACACCTAAACCTTTGTGAAATAACTTTAAAACTTTTGAAATGCTTTAAAATACTTTTTGTTTACATTCCGTACAATTCTTTCTCTCATCACTCAAATATCGTACAACACTTAATTAGGATGCCTTTCATAAGTGCAGTCATCCTGAAACTCATTCCTTTCATCCAGCTAAGAGTTTTCTTTGTTTTAAGTCAGAGTTTTCTTACAGAAACATTTAAAAAGATAAAAATATCAGGACCATAATCCAGCATGGATTTATTAATTTCTTTCATTAGGAATGTATTTTCACACCATGAGTTATAGTACTGATGATAATCTTGCATCTTTCAACGCGTGCAACTAATTGTACGCTGTGAAACAGGTAAGTTTGTCAAAGTTGTCTGATCTTTCAGATGATTTTTTTATTTAAAGAATAATTGAAATTAAGAGAGTACTGGCTTGTCAAGAAAAAGTTTTCATTTTTAACACAAGGATTCAGTATGTGAAATTTGGAGGGAAATGCTTGTAGATCCCAACATTTCCAACACAACAGTAATTCTGATACATGTAACTCTCACACTTTGGAAGGTCCCTACTACTGAGTGTGATTATCTCACCAATGCATCACCATCACAAAGCCTTCAGGGCAGGCTTCAACAACTCGTTTGTCTTACACAGGGCAGCAGAGTTTGATCAGTTAGGAATTACTTGTCATGGTGATATGCAGCTAGATTTCATTTACCATCATTTTATTACAGCCTCCTGCAGCTGGATTCCTTTTATTATAGTTTTGTATGCTGCTACATTTTGCCTCGTAAGCTGGAGGGTAGCTCAGTATTCCCCACAATCCATTAATGTAGTGAAACTATAGTTTCACCCACTCCACATTAGTGAGGGAAAAGAAGCCTGGCATGTGCACTCTCTACAATACAATAGATTTTAAATGGGCCTAATTTAAGAATGCTTCTTGCCAGAAAGAAGAAAAAGGAAAAAAAATTGAACTGTTTTGTAAAAGTTCTGTTTCTTAAAAAAAATCTGTTCAAGAACTGAACCATTAAAATAGCAAACACATGAAAAGTATATCCAAAGGACAGGGGATCAGACCAGATTAATTTTTACTTACACCAAGTATTTACTCAGCCAAAGTGCTTCAGCAGCTGCCTTTGGAGGTAAACTAGCAGACTAACACAGGCAAAGTTCTGTTTCACACAGTGCTTGCCATGAGATGTTTAGCTTTAGAGGGAGGGAAGAGGGAGTACCTGTCCCTTCTTTATACTGAGATGGTTTGAGGATTGGCACGATGCTACTGTGCAGCCCAATTTTTCAGAACATGTCAGATGGCAAATCTGAATCTCCTGATATTAGTGACCAATTCTGAATTGTAAAAATGCTCAGACCATCAAGAAGTAAGAACTTTCAGCTGAGGCAAGCAAAAAGAACTAAAATACTTTCCTTTCTATACTTGCAATTGGATTTTGATGTTCCAAGGAAAACAAAACCGTTCTCTGGTATGCCATGCACAGACACAGCAATTTGTAACTTGAATGCTTATAAATAGTTTGTCTTGTCATCCTTCTAGTTTCCATGCTCCCTCCACTCTTCTTTCAGTTTCCTGGAAACTGAAAACCCTCTTACTTACAGGAGCTAAACCCAGGCCTTTCCAAAGCCTTTTCAATCCATTTATTTACCTCTGTGATGTGAAGTTGTGGTTTAAGTCCAACATGGCAGGTCAGTGTGATAGTTAAGGAAACAGAAGAAAAATACACTGAGAAGAAATAGTCTCTGCAAATGGCAATCCTTATAGGGAAGATAGTGTTTTATCTGTGAAATAATAAGCAAATTAATACCTGTAGAACATGTGGAAATGTGTTGGAGTAATTTAATCAAACAAGGGAATGGCAGAGCAAACACACTGCACCTAAGGTGAAGGCTTTAGCTGAGATAAACCATTTATAGTGTACTCTGCACTCCTTCCAAAGAAAGAAAGATAAACTCAGGCACCCTGCACTTTTCAGATCTTGATACCAAACCTACTGAAATTCATCAGTCACTGACTCTAACTGGACCCTTAAGGAGAAAAAATGTATCTGTGAGAATATTCCCTACCTTCAAGCAGTGTGAATATTTGCCTTGGCACAGAGTGTAACCCATCCAATTACCCGTGCAACGCTGTGAATAATTATCAGTTTAAGCTGTCCCTGCTCTGACCTCCAATAATTACACTGTCAGCAAGCAGACCTCATCTGTCACTTGCCAACCTTATCTCAGATTGGGGAATAAGAATTTGTTTACCTCTCCTTGAGTTATTGGAGAACTATAGAACATCTTCAGCATGATTTAAAACAAAGCTTGTGGTTCCAAAACTCCACTTTTTAGGTTGTGTGAAGAAAAGATCTGAACAGTTGAACAGGATGTATCTTTGACACCCTGAACATTTATTTCTCTTTTGAGTATTTCTATCATTCTCAATTATTAACACAGACCTATTTGAATACAGAGCTGTTTCAATACTTTTACATGTTAGTTGCTTTAAGTCTTTTCTCTGTTAGCTTTTGGCAATGTAGGAAAGCACAGGAAAACAAAGGTCTGGCAAATTTTGATCCTTTCAAACACTACAGGTTTGAAACACCACATGAACCTTCTGGTATACTCACTTCAGCTAAGATTGTCTCCTCTGACTGTTTACTTGCCAGAATATTGTATTCAGCTTCACATTTTATATTTCGCATTGTCATAACAGAGAGTAATTTTTTATTTGTGCTTGGCCTGTAAAAGTATATAGAGATGATATTGTTCGATATTATTTTCTCCTCATATTTCACTTAAATCTCAGCTGCCAGATTCCTAGCACTGAGTACATTACTTATGAAGTGCAGTGTACCTTCTAACAATCTCTTATTTCAAAGTTTACATTTCCAGTCATAACTCAAATCTGCTTTTTTCACCGTGGTGTTCTCCCTCTGCAGAATATGGAAGTCAAGTTCCGTTACAGGATTAAAGCATTAACAATAATTATTTACATCTGCATCAATACAATGTTTGGGCAGCTTTATTGAGAATACAGTAAAATTCCTTTTCATTGAAACCAATGCTCAGAGAATGAACTTTGAAGGGCTGTAGAGTTATTTGGCATTTTTATCCCTAATCTGAGTGATGCAGGAAGGTTTCCACATTCATATTTCTACAAATGAAATTACTTCAAAATACAACTTGCCATTTTGGGATTTTAGGACCCAAGTTCATCCTCATCAGCATTTTCCAGTAACAAGAACCCATCTGAGAAAATACCAAGGTCAATCACAGCACACAAAGGAGGGGCAATTTCCCACAGACAAGAATTTAAAATCATAATTCTCCTGGGAATCCCAGAAATCATGGTTCTCCCAGAAAATATCACTGGCTAGTTTCCCTTGATTTTACCCTTCCTTACAACAAATTCCCAGGTAAATAAACATCAAGTCTGTCAGCACTGCTCATGTGACAAAGAAATCTGTAAGAAGTATTCACTTGGTAACTTCAAGAACAAAGGGAGAACTTGCAGTTTAACCATCTCAGCAATACTCCCTGATCGTCTGTGTCTTTTCTGTCTTCGGTGAGCCTCAGAGGAATAGTAAAACAGCACTGGGTATTTCTGGGAGGCCATAGTAACTTCTTATTTCTGCTAAGGATCTAATCATGTGTATAGAAAATAAAAATCCCTATAGACGTAAATAAGAATCACTTTATTAGTTTGGTAAAGCTCTATATCCCTGATTTGGTTTTTTAAACTTTTAATGCTACAACACTGATTTTTTTTTTCTCCTAGTGCTGTCTAAACAACAAGTTTAGCTGTTTAAAAACTGGCATTAAAGAAATTATTGACTTCCCAGAAATTGGTATCAGGGCTGAAAAAGAAAGCACAGACACTATTTTCTCTCCATCACAAGTATTTGTCTTCCTGCCCAGGATGCTATCCAGAACAAAGGAGTGTGGTCAGACAGGGAAAGAAGTACAGCAACTCCATACTAAAGGAAAATTACAATGCAAAATGAGGAAAAGGCAACAGATGGAGACAACTGCTGTTACAGACCCATTCTACTGCCTCACCTACTCTAAAGGAATATTTATTGCCCACCTGTTGGCTTAAAAGGTGAACATTTCCTTCAGAACCTAAAATGAAGAAGAAAAAAGGGAAAAATAAATTTTAAAAGGGGTTTTCCTGGTGCTCAGAAACCAAAATGAAGAAGAGATTGAAGCATGGGTTTTTTTGTTCCTTCCTTTTATTTCTGCCTTTTCAATGACAAACCAAAAATGGAACTGCCTGGCTTTGTCCATTAGGGTTTATCACATGTCTATCATTTTAGGGGAAATAATGCATTTCAGTCATTACAGGAGCAAAGGAACAAATGAAGGAATCATTCTTTCTCAATGCAACACCAACAAACACATTGTTGACTTAAGCATTGTTTTCAGTATGAAATTCAGCCTGAAGAAACCTGATTTATAAAGACCAACTAGTAATGAAACACAAATCCATTATTTGAATCTTTACCCCAGGAGTCTGAAGCCTGACTGAATTTGTACCTCCTTTGATATCAGGCCAGCCTCTGATTTTGTACTTCTAAGGCTGTGAGGAAAAGCCAAGGTATGGAAGAAAACTGCTACTCAGTTTAAAGGGTGATTTCATAAACTGCAACTGCTCACCACATCTGCATGTTAATATTCTTCAGTATCTCTTTGGCTGTTCCATGGAGAATAAAGAATCACGAGCATTAGGAAAATGTTTCCTCTGCTCACAGCCTGGAAATATCCAAGGAAAGGTCTCATCAAAGTTCTTGGAACGCTTCACCCCACCTAAGTAACTTGTGATTTGGAGGGAATTCTACTCAGACTGAGCTACTGATACTCTGACACTGAACTAGAGAATATCAGAGCTGCTCAATGAAACTGGAAGGAAAATCAAGAGCTTCAGAGACCTGTACCAGTCCTTGAAAGTCCTTTACCTATTGAGAATACATCTGAAAACTGAAAAACTGTCTAGAAAGAAATGAAGACCTAAAGCCATCTGCAAATAATATTCTGATTTTCAAGCCTCTGTGAGACTTCTACATGATTGTATTTTAGGAATCTTTTTTCAAAGTCACTTTTTGGCTACAACATCTTGTAGTGCCCTCAGTCTCACACAATATTAATTATTTAAATAGCATCTCAACAAACTGCTTTGCCTGCCACTAACACGCAAATTCATGCAAAATGAGCTTCTCAGCTGCTCATCCTGGCCTTTCAGATGTAAAACATAAGACAAATGGAGAATATAAAAACAATCCCAACATAACGGGAAAGAACAGATTTCTTAAAACATTTTTGTATCTATAAAATGCATGCATGTGTAAAGTGGCACAATAACATCTACAGAAAAAAAATTAAACAGTTGCTCATGTTAATTAGATGAGAATGACATAAAAAAGCAGGTTTTTTTTTCCTTTCAAATTCATCCATAGGTCTTCCACAGTATGTAAGAACTTATTCAGGGAAATAACAGATATTTCAAATGGTTAGTCTGTTTTTACAGTTGAAAGAGCAATAATCTTTACTAGATCCTTTTCAAGACACCAATAGAGCTACATTAGGAATATTTCAAAATACAATATTGGTATACTGTCAGTGGTTTTAATTTTATAACAAGCATTTTTTGCATTTGCTTCATTAGCATCATTTGCCACTGTTAACGCTGCTGGTTCACAAATTAATACAAAATTGGCTATTTGCTTCCAGCTAACTACCCAGATAATGTGATTAACATGGATCATCATTGGATGTGAAAGATATTTTAAAATATTTTGATTTCTACTCATCCACAAAAACAGATTAACAACTCTGGAATATATTTCATTGTGTCAGGTTCAGAAATAATGGAAACATGTATATCCTTATAAAATTATTCTCTGTAAATGATGGAATTAAAAGGATTTGAAAATTTCTCCAAACCACTGGTAGCTTCTGTAATTTTGAGAATATCTTGATATGCAACTGAATATGTGATTTTTGGAATTATATCAGAATAAGGAAGATAAAATTAGAACAGAACAAGCAAGATAATACTAGAAAGACATTTTTAGGCTTAATATTACTTAGACTTTTTTCCCTATTGTTGAAGAATAAGGAAAAGAATTATGTACCCGCTCAGGTTCATGACATGACACATTAAATGGAGAATAAACCTCAGGAAGGAATAAAAGTAAAGTTACCAATATGAATATTCAGATCTAAAAATTTAACACACTTGAAAGCAGAAATAGAGATTCCATTGAGTGGCAAGTACTGTTTTGCTACTAACTGATTTCATATTCTGATTTCAAGAAATGAAATTATTCCATTCAAAACCCAGCCACTTGTGCTGGAATAAGTACTGATTTCTCAGAAAACCAAAACTTTTAATGAGCCCTGAACACTGGTAAGAGATTTTTCATTATGGGTAACTTTGAAAATAAACTCAGGTGAGTGTGTGTACACTTACATAACAAAATATCTAAATGTTCTTTTTTTAAAGCCAAGTTGTTGTAATTTATCAGCATTGTGAATTAATTTGTTGATTCCTATATCAGATGCAACATCTTGAGAAATATTTACTAGAGATGAATAAATTTTGAAATCAAACTTAGTTTTCCATAACCTTTGTTAAGGTGAGAGTTAATTTCAATAATTCATTAAATAACAGATTCACTGATAATTTTAACACAGATTGAGAATATCTGTCTACCTGAAAATTGCCATGTTGGTATACTACCTAACTTTTTAAATATTCAAGCATGCCTTACTGTCTCTTGCATTTTAGAGGAAAAGGTGAATTCATTAATGTATGTCAGACAACTGGCCCTTCCCCTAGCTGACTGTTCTCTTGGCAAGGGCTGGTATCAGGGGAACAGAACTGTGACTGCAGAGCATTGGACACAGCAGGAAACAGCCCTAACCCAGGCTCAATCACTGCAGCAATGGCCCCAGTACACTTTTGATAGTTCAAGTACCACATAGTGTAATTTCTTGTCTCTCGAGCCCTTATTGAAGAGAATAGAAAGGAAGAAGAGGCTGCTCACTTATCCAAGTGATGGATTATCAGGTGTTGTCTACAATGCCTGCTACACCTTTCCCTCTATCTTGAGGGACTATAAATGTCCCTGCTAAATCCTGTGATCCACTGTTAGGGCCTACATAGGGCATAAAGAAAAAGGGACAATGATTTCCTTGATGGAAGCTCATCATCTACTTCCAAGCAAACTGCGATGTTATAGTGAAGAAATTTCTTCTTGCTTCCATGACCTTCATAGGCAATTAGCATTTACTCTTTAAAATTATAGCATGCTCCTTATTTCAGTTTACATAACTTTAAGTGTTAATTATCAGTTTTAAAATTGCCCTTTTAAAAATTGCACATAGCTATTTCATACTATAAACTTCTGCAACTCTGATTTAAACAGATAGATGCTGAGCTATGGAGCATGCTTATTTATTTTTATATGTCATAGCTTTATTGTTGAAAATTTCAGTCTTGTGTTTAAGGATCAAATATGTGTATCTGTATACCAGTATCAATGGCATAAGAACAGCAGGCTAACATTTAGCTAACAGAGATATTTTCTGAAGTCCCACCATAGGGAAGTCTGGAAAACACAAATATTCTATGGCACTGAAGTGTCTCTGATAGTGTTCCCAAATCACAGAACATTATCTGAGCCCCATCAGACTGCTCTACAGCTCTTTCAAGCTATGTCTGTACACAAATATTTTCAACTGGCTGCTACCATACAGAGCGGAACACGGGGCTCCACCGTGTGACCCAAGTTGATAGGGCTGTTGGCGTGCCACTCTGCATGGATTCTCCTATGGATAGGAATGGCAGGAACCTCCTCTCTGAAAACCAGCAAATCCAGATTAATCCAGACTTTACAGCAGACAGGAGCTGGTTCTCAACATATGTAGCTGCTTCTTGACCTGGTTTATTTGTCAAAGACTAAAAAACTCTATCTGCTGAAAATGAAAATGCACATCTAAGCATAACAGAACAACTCGAACATTGTTATTACAGCTGAGATGCCAGATTCAGCAAGATCCACGTTAGGAGTAAGATGTTTGTTAATAAAATACCTGGGCATATGGCTAATTTATGCTTCTTAAGCAGCTCCTGTAGCCCAGCTACTGTGACTGTCATAAAATATATAGCTGTGCAATTTATCTGGCTAGATTAAAATAATGAGCTCATGGCACATCAAAGGCGGCTTTATATTTTCTCTGTGGCTCTGCACAGCAAGGATAGAAAATGGAGTTTCACTAACTCTTATTTAATTAAATAAAGGAGAAAGAAAAACAAGTGGAGCTGTTATAAAGGTATCAATCCCACCTGACATAGAGAACTGTGATAAGCCAGATTCAGTGCTAAGCACATCAGAACTTGGTAAGAATCAATTTGCCTCACTGGCATTCCAATGGGCAGATTAATCTGTGTGAACTCACCTGTTGAATAGACACTGCCCAACCCTCTGTAAAATATTATTTTTCCTAGTATAGGACACATAAGAAATTCTTATAATTAAAAGTATTTTAATAATCTGTTCTTCAGCTAGAAGGACCTACATTCAAAATGTCAACTTTAATCTTATTTTGGTCGCAGGCACATTCTTTAAAAAGATTCTACCTACACTTATACAGCAGTAAATTTGTTTCTGTTAAAGAGGTAGGGAGATTATATTGATCACGAAAGTGACTGAATGAGTTTTTGTTACAGGTGTTGAGTTTATCTCTGAAATCTAATTCAGCAGACAGATACATGCCAGTAATGACTATGAGCAATCACAATCTACAGAGCACTTGAGAAGATGAATATTTACAGTGAGAGAAGAAAGCCAAGCCAGGGTCATTGGTGAAATAGGACTATCTCCCTGGGCAACTCTCAGAGTATTTTTACTCCGGGTGTTCCCCCAGTGTAGCTGTGCTTGTACCATCATTTCAGCATCCTCTTGCAAAGGCTCCTTTCAGCAGCCCTCTGCAGTTGATGAGTTACTAGAGGGTGTCCATGATCTGTGCTGGAGGTAAAGGGCTCCTCAGACACAGGCAGCCCAGCAGAAAAACACAGCCAGAGGAGGCGGCCTCTGTAGCCTTGGGCAGAGGTGCAGCGTGGCTGTGCACAAACGACACCAACAGGCTGCTGGCTATATTCAGCTGCCACTCTAACACCTTTGCCCTTTCTCTCACTGGAGACAAAAGGTTCACTGCAGAGGGTGAAAATAAATGAAAATTTGCATATTCTGATACAAAAACCTCCAGATTCTCTCAGCAGAGCTTGTACATTTTACATTATGATGACAGAAATTTTGTATCTTAGAGTTCAGAAGCCGTGGCAGCCCCAGGCAGAGGAAATTCATTTCATCAGCGACAGTAATAAAATATGTCAATGTCAGGAAGAGTTGTAAAAGACTTTGCTGAAACTCTGAGGGGCATTAAGACTTGTTCATGGTAGAAATTTGAGCTCTGTGACAATGGGACAGTACAATATATTCTATCCAGTCAATCCATCTGAATGCTGGTATTTCTCAGAGCACAGTTCCCTTCTTCCAAAAAGGAAGAAAGAAAAAAGTTCATAGACCTTCAAGACTGTGGCTTCAAATGTGGATGAGAATATGGTCATTTTGGGATAAACTGCCCAGAATTACAGATTTTGGAAACAACCTGTCTGCTCAGTGACATTGGTATTCTTGTCAGCTTCTCTGCCAATAGCAGAAGTACCTCTGACAGGAATGCCAATGAAGCAGCAGCAATGAAGCAAGCTGCTTCATTACGTGTTTTGGTGGTTTGGAAACAGAATTCTACCTGCTCTCAGTCAATAGGAACATTTGGAATGGCAACTTTAGATCTAGACCAAAATAGAAATGAGTAAAAAATCTAAATTTGCCATGAAAGAGTAATCTTGTTCCTTTCACTGGCTTTATTTTTCGCATCACTAAGATCTGTGGAAACAGCAAGAACAAATTTTCATATCCTGTCATAGGGATGGGTAGATTTGCAAGATTCCAAATCATGTTCTTGTCCCCATGCTGAGCAGAACAGAGTTTATCAGTGTCAACAGGAAGTCACATTGGGAAGCAGAAGATAATAACCCATTAAGTTACACCTTCTCCCGAAATCTGATGTCTCTGCATAAATGTTTCAGCAGCATGTCATATCTACAGGGTGAATGAATTGTTTGCTTGTTTTGAGTCATATTATGCTTTGTTTTTGCTCTTAGTTACTATAAGGGATTGATAAATATAAAGATAACATTCACAAGGCCTGTGAGGGTAAGATTTCAGGAGAGACTCCTGTTATTATTACACACTGATATTACAGAGTGCATCCTACACATCCCTGCACAGTAAATGGGCAAATTTTATCTGCCATTTCTCTGGATCAGTGGAACACTTTTCTCTGAATGAGTATTGGTATGAGGAGAATATCATCACTAAGTATTACCATGCAGACACATTTTTCACTTCAGAGCCTTTGCAGCTTACCCAACCTACATAGATTTTCCACCAGATCACCATGAGGTATATGGCTGACTTCAGAAAAGTCTCCTCAAAGTATTTCAAGTTCTGCTCCCAGAGTGCTGAAAAGCTTCAGTTTAAATAATGTTACCATAGCATTTTCATCCTGTGTCTCTAGGTAACGGAATGGTTGAAAATTCAAAGATCACTGCACCCTTCTCCCAGGGTGTGGGGAAAAGGCTTTGCCACTGGCTCAGCACAAAACCTGCACAAAGTCCTGGAGCAGTGGGAAAAGCTCCCCAGTCACAGCCCATCCAACCCTGCAAAGAGATGTAGCCTCACATCCACCCAGGGCTTCACCCACAGCAAAGCACTTGAGGAAACATTTAAAAATTTGCTTTGAAAAACATGCTGTTAAAGGGTAAAAGAATCTAAAATGTAGGATGTACAAATGTGTTACTCACACTGTGGTACTTTTACCTATTGCAACAATAATATTGTTCCCAGAGACAAATGGGAGCATCCCAAAGGCAGATGATTGCCTTTAAGAGGAACCCTGATGTCCTATTTGTAGCAGGGAGAATTTAATAATAAAAATACCAACTTTTTCATGTTGCCTTAAGCCTAAATAGCCAATACCATCTTAAAGAGATATTTACAGATGGATAAACTCTATAAGCATTGGCTTTTGGAAGCTGCACGAATCTGAATCTGTGAAAATTTGTTAAGATGTAAGCACTTCAAATTTGTGTGATCAAGAAAATAATTTAAATGCACGGTTTAGTATTATGACAGGTTTGGATTTTTTTAAAAAATACTGTTTTGTTAACTATTTGGTCCTTTATAGAATTATCATGCTACATAAGAATAAACATTTATGTGGCTGTCATTATCTAGGAGTCTACTCCCCTACTGAGTTACTTCAAAGCCAGGTAGATGTGGCACCTGGGGTCATAGTTTAGTGATGGGCTTGGCAGTGCAGGGTCAACACACTTGATAATCTTAAATTGATAATCTTAAAGCTCTTTTCAAATGTAAATGATTCCATGGCCTGGTACTTGGCTGAAATATTAACTTACTTGTCACTGGAATTAGCCCCTAAAGATTGTTACTGATTTAATAGACCACCCCTCCCTTTCTTATGGGTCTCTTTATGCAAGTGTTCATAGTGCTCTTGCACCACAGTAATGTCACTGAAGAATATATAACCTATACACAATGTATGTTTATACACCATATTTCAGAGATCAATAGAGGATTTGGCATGAAATAGAAATACATAAACTCTATAATTTCAAATAGAAAAGTTATTCATTAACTACTTGAAGAAAAAAAAAGAAAATACATTGTTGGAACAAATTTATCATATGTGCATTTTAGGTAGGTTTTACACCTTTATTTGGGTCCTTTGTCTTTATTCCAGGGAAAAGAAATTCAATATACAATTTCAGTTTTATTACCTTTGTACTATCCCCGTCAAATAAATCTAGCTGTGCAAAGGTCTTTCTCGGTTTTTTATAAGATCGTTCTTGAAATGAAACTTTCTTTTCATTCCAGTGTAACATATCCTGTTTTAATAAAGAAGTTTGCTTCCTATTGAGAGCATTTTGACAAAATAATTTGGTTTCTTTTGTTTGCCATTTAATTTACCAGTGGATCAATAGAGTTAGACATAACTACTTCTAGTATCAAGACTCACAAATTCCAGGGGAACTGGAGGTTAAATCGTAAACAAAATATTTCATTGGCATTGATCTGAAAAGCAGACTGACAGTATTGCTAAAAAATCATCAGCTTACAATTATAAATGTCCTCAAACTGACAAGAGATGGATGTGATTATTTTGCTTTGAAAGGGTCATTCCTTTAAAGCTGCAAGAGTTTATCAATTTATAAAAGATTAAATGAACCATATTTTCCTTTAGTTCCTGTCACAACTCTTTTTTTGTGATTACCCGGGCTAGATCAGGTTATGAGAGTGACTGATCGTTTTTCTCTCTATTTTAGGCAACCTCAAATTTACAGGATTTATGACCCATGCTAGAGCATTTGTGATATAAAGATTACAAGTAAACTGAACTTACTTAATGTACTGTGATACCCTGCCAAAAGTACAGCTACTCATAATGGCACAATTGTATGAAAAAATGCCCAGATTTCACCCTCTTTTTGGGCAAAGTTACAGTGACAGCTAATTATTTAAACAAACAAGAATTTTGATGTATACTGTAGGTGACAGAAGTATTGCCTTCTTTACCTGACTCCCCCCATCCCCCCACATCTCTTTTCTCTTGCTCCAAGAAAAATCTGAGTAGACCAGGTCTTTATATAACCTTGATTGTTCTGTTTCAATCACTAATTGTGTACATTTTAATTGCCAGAGAAAATGGAACATTAACAAATTCCAAAACAAGCACCACACCTTATAAATCTCTGAATGGAAACTCTGGTGAAAGAGAATCCTTCTCTGAAAAGTACCTTTCAAATGTTCATTATTTGGATTCCCACATTACTGAACAATACCACTGTGACTGTATTTTGACTGCTGATATCCTTATCAATGGATCCCGCTGACACCCAGCCCCAGGAGATCAGTTCCTCTGCTGTGTCTGATGTCTTAGCTCCCAGAAATGACAGAATTCTCTGCCTGGTGCCAAGAACCTGGGAGGCACAAATTTCTCTCTGGAGCCAATGTTCCTTCTGCAGCTCTGACAGCCAGAATAAAAGCAAGAATCTGTGGCCAGCCAGGAGACAGTAAGGATGGTGGGATAATAGCTAAACCCCAGTTCCATGTGCAGGTGTACAGCCTTCAGACTGCTGCTCATCTCATTGATGAATTCCTGCAGAGGTTTCCTTGGAGCTCACCAGGCTTACGGAATGTCTGGTGGATTTTTTGGTGGTGTGTGGGTAAGCATGAGTAGGAACCAAGCCTGAATACCAATGAGTAAGAGAAAGCTAATGAAATAAAATACAAGTACTTCTTTTAAAATTATTTTGATCTGTTCCTGCACATGAAAAGTTAGCATGCCTCTGACTCCTGTAGTTTAACTATATCTTAAAAAACCAAGCAGACAATATTTTTTAAAAAATAGCAACACTTTCATAACAGTTGTAAGATTGTAAAAATGCCTTGTTTCTTACATTGTACCAATCTGCATTGCCTACCAAAACCAGAGCTGTGTGCTTTTCACTCTGATGGTGTGTACAGTGCTAATGAATTTTCTTTTGCCAGGTTACTATATCATTTCTAATAAGGTACTATACAACTTTCCTGTGTGCCTGTTAAGGCCATAAAGGAAGAAGCACAGCTATGATGCCATATGCACAGTGATAAACAGGAAGATGGTAAACAAAATATATATTATTATTAAAATTACTATTATTGGAAAAATGAAAAAGAGCAATGGTAGGTTGAAAGTAAACCTATAAACTTTGTTTACAATACTAGTGGCCTTTCAAATTTATTTTCATAAATTGAGATTATTGTTAGCGACTCTTTTTCCTGATTTGGACAAGGCCTGTCAAAAAAATATTTTTAGAAAGATGAGGACAACTTACAGCCATTATTGCCATTCATCAGCTTGCAAATGAAAATTTCAAATTATTTCTCTCACCCACTTCCTAGTAAAAAAAAGAAAGTATTTTTGCTATGCAGACAGGTATCAACATGTGCATTAAAATCTTGCTAGAACACTTCAAAGCAAGCTCAGTGACTTACTCTGTTTTGTTTCTTCTTTACAAGGAGGAACAAAAAATCATAAGAGATACCTTCAAAAATGTTTGATTTTCTCAAACTGTTTACCACTGACGTTCTAGTCTTGAAACTTACATTAAAGCAAAATACTTTCTCTCAAAAACTCCACTTCTACTGCTCAAACTGTCCTTCACTTAAATTGAAATACAAGATGTTATGTTATAAAATGTAGTTTCACTTACACTTTTGCTTTATTTTTATGCACTAGACAGTTTACAGGAATGCAGTCAAATAAAAGTCAGCTCAGTTAAAAGGGTAACTTCACCAGCAGTTTAATGTGCCTCTTATTTTAAGCTTTATCTCTCCCTGTTTTTTAATCAGATCCCTTCCAGCCATTCTAAGCATTTTTGTGTCAGTATTTCCAAGTTTCCTGTATTCTAAGAAGCTATAGATACAGCTGATGCTTAATCACATTATGTTATCACCTCATCAATTTTTTATAATTATTTCCAGTAGTCTGCTCCCATCACTCCACATGTAACTAACTATCTGCCTGAGGCCACCACTCCAAACACTGTTATTTTATAGCACAGGTCAGCAAGGCTTTGCTCCTTCTTGGCCCATTTTTTTTTCAATTGCATTTCATATTTTTTGCTTAGTCATCCACGAATAGGACATTATTAATAGTAACTATGAATAACAAGTAAAAATTTACAATGTTGCAGTATTTGCTAATGTTTCAGGTTCAAATTTACAAAGAAGGCTCAGGGAAAGAGGCAAAAGTCAAAAAAACGTAGACACTGAAAAAAATCCATACTTTTTTACTGCAGATTATTCCATACAGGCCTTCTTAAAAGGATCAGGCTTCAGTAGAAAAGCAGAAATCACAAAAAACAGAGCAGTGAAAGTATATATACTTCAAGCAATGAAAGAGAAGGAGGCTCCTGCTTGGCATTGGTAAACAGCAAATAAAAAAATCAGCATCACTCTGGAAGTTGTTACTCCTGGATAAAAGAGCAGCAAGCCAGCCTAGCCCTTGTTCAGAGATGAACAGGAAAGCAGAAGTGCTTTGTTCACTTTTAAATACCTAAGATGCTATTTTTATTTCTTCTGCACAGATTTCTATAGACCTGCACCAAAATATTGGTAGTCTTCACAGTCCATTACAGAAGCAAATTTTGACTTCTGATCTCCAGTCTGTAAGTTAGTCATTTTTGCTTTTGAAGAAGGGTGTGAACAGGCATCCACCTTCCTACACACACTTTACTGGGATGTATGGAGTTTTTTAACTTTTACACCTGATTTCTGGCACAGGAACTGCAGATATAAGCCAAATTTTATTCAACAGTTAAATTAGCCAATATAAATAATATTTGATCATCTATGGCTCTTCAGCTTCCTAAAAGACACTTTTGTTTTTGCTCATGGAAATGCATCCAGAGCCACAGGAATCAGCGAGCCAGCACGAAGGGCACACGGCTGAACAGCCACCCCTCTTTGTGCCAGCAGCAGGAAGGGAAGGCTGCCACTGTTCTGTGCCTCTGTGCCACTGGGAGATTTCCCAATATCAATGAAGTTGTGATGACCCTAGGAATTGAAATTATTTGCTTTCATCCGTTAATTTTGATACTAGCTGAGAATACCTTGGTGCATTTTCATGCAAAATCACAGTAATAATATGCTTGAGTTGCATAAATCTGGAAACCATATACATTTTCATTTCTATATAATCACATTTTAATGACAACTATTAAAGGTATGAATGTAAGATTGCTAAGTGTGGCATTTTGCAGAGTCATCTTTCTGAAGATGTATTTCCTGATTAAATTATTTCATTTATATCAAGCCCTCCGAGCTTACTGTGACCTCACTTTCAGCCAGTCAGCAAAAGCAATAAACGAAGAAGCTCTGCACAGCAGATTTCTCTTTTCACCTCACTGTTTACAGAGCCATCATCCAAAGATTGTTTTGGAAACATTTGTCTGACTCACTAAAATAAAAAGGAAGTTTCCTCAGGAACAGGAGGGAGGAGGAGCACCACAACATGCATTTAAAGCTGGGAATAGATGGAGTAGCTTCTGAGACACATCAATGCCTATGGTGTTGTCTGCAGACTGACCTTAATGACAACTGACCTTAATGAAAGAGTGACACTCAAAATTTAAAATTACCGGTGATATGATTGGGATTTTGATTATTATAAGTAGGTTTGAGACAGTGATACAAACCACTCCCCTCACAGAAACCGTAAATATGAAAGTATTTTACAAAGTAAGCAGCATCTGTTCCAGTACTTTATAAACAGGGTAATTCTGGCATAAGATAATGAAATACTTATGCTATTCAATAGGCAAATTACAGACTTCAAAAAAAAAAAAAAAAAGCTTAAGTCTGTACAGTGATGAATTCATGGACTTTCTCTAGTAAAGACATTAATATGATAAAGTTTAGAAAGGTTTAATTAATCTCTGTGGTTGGAGTTTGTTTATTTTTTCTTGAGATACACATTCAAGCAGATATTTAGAAGGGATTAATGATTTTTCTTTCTGAAACAGGCTAAGATTTAGGAACAAAAGGCAGCTGAAAGCAGAGCGTGTGTCTGGGACAGAGTCAGAATGTCCTGCTCTCTAACAGGCAGGTTGCCAGAACAATTCTGGGTTTGTGTGTGAGGGAATGGGATCCAGGTGTGCTCTCATTGAAGTAGAAGCTATGGAGAAAGAGTGTTTTGCAAAGCTGCTGTGAGAACAGGTCCATCTTTCCATCCCATGTGCCTGAGTTACACCTACAAACCAGAACTGGATTTCTATGCATACAGCAGAACACACTCTTATACACAGAACACCATTTAAATACTTCTCATCAATGTCAGTTATTTTTAAAAACTCGCAAACATTTGACCTATATCTAACGTAACAGCACATCCTCTTCATTTCTTGATAATTCTTTAAACAGTTATTCTTATAGAAAAGATTCCTTCTTTGACAATAATATCAAAGAGATTGTCCTTTTTCACCCGTTCCCCAAGCTAATTTGTCACTGGGAGCTCTGCAGATCAGGCTGTATCAATCACATTACACTACAATGCATCATGCCATGTACTAAGGCATGAAAGATGTATCTAAGAGTAGATGTCAGAAACATTCATATTACTAAGATACTTGAGAAGTCAAAAAACCATATTCTTGTCTGATGTAAAGTGGCTTAACTTGATTGGGAGAGGCTGGGAGATTTTCTCTTTGGGGAAAAACTGTAAGACAGGATGTCTTATGTGCCAGCATCACACCATTCAATTTGATAGTGTGTCATTTGCTGTACCACTGTGTTGGTAACATTGGTCATGTAACAGGAGCACATTCAGCCTGTATTCCTCCAAGGATATTTCACCAGCCATGGAAATCACCTCCTGGGAGAGCAGCTGGTGGAAACTGATCAAAGCAAAAGTGAAATGGTGGTGTTTGGAGAAGGAAATGTTCCAAAAGTTTTCCAAAGCTTACCGTTTCTATTTCCTAATCCAGTGCACGTGCCTGGGATTTTTTGGGTCCCTCCTAAACTTTGACATTCATGAATCATCAGCCCAAAACGGGCCTTTTGTCCTTCCATTTTATTAGTTTAATTCTGCCTAAGGACAGTTTTCCATAGCAGTCTCTGTATTTGGCACCACATCTTTGTGTTCAAACCAAGAAGACACAGCATAACCTCCATACTCACTGCAAGCCCAAGCCTGTGCTACATACATCACGGCAATAAAATCTAACCACTTACTGACAAGAAAAAAAAAACAGAATTCAGCATTCCTGTTCAACAGGGAAGTCTAGACATATATTCATAAACTGGCCCTCCAGAAGGAGAGAAATATATGTCATTTTTACTGTCACGTAAGTGAAAATACAAAAGAAGACAAGAATATAAGACTGTCAAAAATATAACAAAACACAGTTAAACATTATAAGTACAAAAATGTAAATTAATAGGCAGGAACAATCTAAGCTTTTCCTTTTTTTTACTCTAAAGCTAAGTTTATTTCCCACTGGAAAAATGTTCATTACAATGGACTGTAATACTGTAAATACACATTCAAGTCATACTCTTTGATGTCTTCTATAGATTTATATCTAAACAAACCCATCAAGATTAGGTGTGATGGCTTTATTTCTTTGTGTAAACTAATCTCTCATGATAATGCCTTATCACAAACTCCACAGAACTTCAGCCCAACACACCCAATAAATTAACACACGTTCAAGCTCCTGGATTCTTTCTCAAAACGACTCTCTGCATTTTTGTAATATGATTAAAAGACCAACAGCTTCAGGTTAGTCAAAAGAGTCTAGGACATGAACAAATATCACTATTTGACACGAAAATAAAGATGCTTGACTCCAGTTCAGCAGGCAGAAGAAAATCAGAAGGCTTTACTTACAATTCATTCAGCCCTTCTATAACCCACTGCACTAAAAAGGTGCATTATTGGTCCACAGGATGGACACCTCTCTCCTTTGGTTAAGTAACACAAACAACACCTGGGAGAGAGGTTGTTATGGGAAAAGAATATCGTTTGCCCAGAAATGTTATGGAAAGAAAAGTTATTTACACAGAGCTGCCTGAGAAAGGAGAAACTGCTGAAAACTTTCTCTTGGGAAAGCCAGCAACCCTCAGGCTTCAGAAACGTTGGGCCCACAAATACTGCAATGGATAAAGATACCTTACCAGGGCTATTTCTAAAATAAAAATTATTAAAAACCTTGAGAGCTTAGAAGTGCAGTTGTTAAGGAACCTTGCCTGTCTGGACATCCTGGAGTCACTCTTGCACCTGGGACTGTGGCCCTGTCACACCTATAAGCTCCATAATCACAGCCAGACCAGGTCTCCTCATTGGCTTGACCCCAGAAACACCACAGTAGAGTCTCAGACATCATGACCCTTAAAATAATTTGTTCATGGTGCAATAGGAAAAATAACAGCTCGAATTTGGTGCTTGAAATGAGGGACCTCAAGAAAAGGAATCCCTGGGTTTGTATACCGTCCCAGTCTGAGTGCTTACCAGTCTGGAGCCTGCTCATTTCCTGCTGTGTCTCCGCTGGTCACCCGGCCCTGACTGCATTCCCTAACACTGTGAAGTCACAGCTGTGTGTCCCCTTTTCCAAGCTGCTCTAACAAAGTAGTTTGCCATGCAGATCTGGGGTTCTCGGCCTTAAAAGCTTCTTATTTTCCCTTGTGATGAGTGGCTTCTTACACACATTCCTAGTGACCCTCATAAGGTTGGAGCTCAGGCTCCAGACCATCTATGGAGAGCAATGCTCTCCTCCACTGGGGTTTTTGTGTGTAGGAAAGGCTCAGTAAAAAAAAAAACAGGCCCGCATTATATCTACCAAGGAAGAGAGGAAAATGCACCTTTTCCAAAAAGTATAGTCAATAAAAATCAAATGTCAAATAAATAAAGATGGAACTTTTTCTGCAAAGTTTAATAGGAAAGAAAACACCACTATGACACTTCGACCATGTGTCAGAGCAAATATTTATGAATGTATTCACCTACCCTTCTGCTGTATCTCCTCTAATAACTAATAACTATGTGAATGAATAAGATACATAGAGAATATGCCAAAATAGTCACAAATAAAAAGCAGCACCCAAAATTATTCTCCTAAAAATTCACCTTCTGAAATGCATTAATTTGGTGAAATTCACCTACTAATTCCAATGTTTTAATATGGACTTAGAGTAAGGATGTTCTTGTCTGATACTGTAAATAATGAACATTTATAAATAGCTTCTTTTCCTGTTACTCTGTGGCTTCCAGTGAGGTTCCAAGGGGATTGTAAAAAAAGGAATAATTAGCTTTGTAATAAAAAAAATTCTGTAGTTAGTGTAGGATGTTAAAGCAAATTTCAGCTTCATTAATCGAAGGAGTTATTCAGCATCCATTAATTCAGTACCCAGAATTTAGAAGTGGCAACTAATCAATAAAAATAAATGAATATTGATATGGCAGCACTTTTGCAATATTGTATTTATAGTGCCCCTGAAGCAAGTTGGATCCTACATTAAAAGATCAATAAACTGATGCAAAGGCTAACGCCTTGCATCCAGAAAGCTTAGGTGACAGGGGATAAAGGGAAGGAGGGTAAATATTTATCCCTGTGTTTCTGATGAGAGTGCAGAACCTGGGTAAGATTGAAACCAGACATCGATTGCCTTTCCCATAGAGTCCAAGGCCCTTCCACAGCGTTTGGTCAACACCCACACATCAGGAAAGGGCTCCCTCTCCCCAGGTGCTTCAGTACTCCCCTCTGCTGTTCACTGGAACTGAAAGAGGAAACATCCCCTTTTTAATCAGCAACAACACAGCTCTGTAAACTTTGTGTTCTGCCCAACTCATTGCTCTGCTTTCAAAATGAAAGGAGAATTAGAACAAAGTCACAGTCTTTTTACTGAATTAAAAAAAAAACCAAAATGAATCAAGGAAAATTTCAGGCCAAATAATGTCGTACAGAAACTTCAGCAACAGCTGTCAATAAACTCACAGTCAGCACCTTGATCAAACGCTAGATTTTGTCTGATACATGTAACATAATGTAAGGATGTAATCACACATTCCAAAAAACCTGTATTACTGCAAAACTGCAAGTAACACACAGGTTCTCAGAATGTAAAGCAGGAGTATTCATATTCAGAGACCTGGACTGATTTTATTTAATGATATATGGTAAATAATTAATGCATTTTGCCCTAAAATGTATGAGCAGATAATGCAACGTCAAAATAAGCATTATTTGATGAAAACCACATAATTAAAAAACCTGCTTCACATTCTTACTACTTTTCTCCCCGCATTTTTCATTAGATTAAATCTGGCTCGAAAACAGCCAAATCTGATAACTTACTACTGTCATACATGTATTTTGCTGTTGTTTGTGAACAGAAAAGGAAAATAATACAGAAAAATCTATAAGACTGATATCCTTCTCAAGTTGTTTTTCAAAATGATTGACAAAACATTCCCCATAGAGTTTAAACCAGATTCTTGAAAACCCAGTATTTTCAAACTTTTCTAGCAGAAGTATTTTAGCCTTGCCTACCTTACAGTTTGTCTTCACCCAGACTTTTATTTTCTGCTTTCCTTGATTTGTCTCAAAACCCTGATTTCCAGGTTGATGGGTGCAACAGTAAGGGTGACTTACTAAGATAAGATCCTTTAGCATCACAAGCTGTCTTCCAGTCTACACTATAAAGCTGACTGAAAGATTTTAAAACTGTCTTACTCTCATTAATGGCTGATTTTAAAGTGGAACTTTGGATAAAAAGCTCCTAAAAAGTTTTGTATTTCTCAGGTTTTATAGTACCTGAGAAAGAACTACATAAACACAGTAAACTGGCCTGGGTCAAAATGATTGAGTTGCTACAAAAACATTAATATTAGAAGAAAATAGATATAAGCAAATCAGCGATTTCCTGACACTTCAAGGTATTTTTCCTTAGGTCCATATAACCCCTCTGTTGGTGTTAAAATTGGCTCTTCCCCAAATCACAAGTTTTCTGCATTTTCAAAGCAATTGACCTGCCTGAAGATTTTGCTGCACACTCAACGTGCACACTCAATGTACACACTCAACATGCACACTCAATGTGCACACTCAACATGCGCACTCAACGTGCACACTCAACGTGCACACTCAATGTACACACTCAATGTACACACTCAACGTGCACACTCAACATACATGCTCAATGTACACACTCAATGTGCACACTCAACATGCACACTCAATGTACACACTCAATGTGCACACTCAACGTGCACACTCAATGTACACACTCAATGTACACACTCAACGTGCACACTCAACATGCACACTCAACATGCACACTCAACATACATGCTCAATGTACACGCTCAATGTGCACACTCAATGTACACACTCAACATATACACTCAACGTGCACACTCAATGTACACACTCAATGTGCACACTCAACGTGCACACTCAACATACATGCTCAATGTACACGCTCAATGTGCACACTCAATGTACACACTCAACATATACACTCAACGTGCACACTCAACGTACACACTCAATGTGCACACTCAATGTGCACACTCAATGTATACACTCAATGTGCACACTCAATGTACACAATGTGCACACTCAATGTACACACTCAATGTGCACAATCAACAGCTCTGATTTTCTGCACCACTGTGCTGCTTTTTAACTGGGATAGAGTTTGAGTGACCTCTTATTTGTTCAGTATTTTACAGCGCAAGTTATTTTTTGCAGAAACTATTCTTCAATGGCTATTGTTAGGTAACCAACTGTGATAATAATAAAATATTTATGTATACATAAACTTCTCAGGCAGCCTAGTCAGCAAATCTTACCTATTAGTACTAGCTATGTATTGATTTGCCAGAACTACAGAGTTTAATTAGGACTTATAGGTAGCTATAATTACAGATTGAGACCAGTTCTCATGGCTGGATTTATTGGGTTTTTTTAAAGAACAAGGATTGACACCTTTGACCTCAACCTCCTTATTTTGATGAGAATTGTAATCTGTCTCTAAAAAGACCACTTTTGTTTAAATAAAGGCTTCATGAAAAGAATCATGTCTGCAAATAATGTAATCAAAGGAAAAAGAATACAGTCTCTGCTTGAACTTCAAATATTTTGACAAGATATAAGAGCTGATTCTGTTTCTAAATGGTGGTACTGAAATTAAGATTGATGAGTAAGTATTAGAAGAAAATAACTTTGAGTTACATGCAATAGCATTTAATTGCATCATTTAAATTCTTAAGCATTTCGATTTTATATTCATTCAGGGTTTTGCATAATTAATTTGCAGATTTCCAGAACGTATTAGGATGAAACTTTTAAATGGATGGATGGTTATTAATGGATGATATAAATATATTATTCATTATTTTTGGTTGTCATGGTAAATTGCACCGAGTACCTCTGAATGAATATTAAATTAAACATCATCCCATGAATTCAAAAGCAAAATGCATCCCCAGTAATAATTTGTTGCAATATAGAATACTTGAGATGTCATTTCGTTACAAATACTCTGTAACAGAATGTTAAAAATTGTTAATGTCACACTTTCCTTTTCTCTAGAAAATGGCAGGATCACCCAGGCAAAAATGAATTTCAAACAGTCAACCTTTTCAAAGATGTCAAGGCCAGGCAGATCTACTCTAGTCCAGAAATAAATTCTCCAAGCTCAGATTACCTAAGCAATACTAAAATCTGCAGTCCAACTTAATGCTGTGTTAGGGAATAATTGCATTTATACCAAAAAGCACCAGAGAACATGCATGAGAATATTGCCTCAGAGAAACTCCACTAACTCAGGAAGAAGAATAAAAAAGGTAGGAATAAAAGGTAGTCTGAGCTAAGGCCAGGAGTCTTTCAGGAGCTATTTCTAGATGATGACACAAATATTCACAACAATTCTCATTAGTTAAAACTCACTCTTTCAATATATCTCTTTTCAGTGTTTCAATTTTAGGCCTTTGTTATTCTTTATTACCCTGCACAAAATAAATTGAGAAAATATCTTGAATCTCAGAACAATTAAAAAAGCGATTAAAATCTAAGCTCTCCTCAAATGTGAAAAGAGTTGGAAAATGTTCAATATCATCTTTTTGATGGTGTTTAGTGATGAAGAGATGAGTGCCAGCAAACAGCAGGACACTCAGGAAGTTGACTCTTGTCTAAGGACTACTTCCAAAAGGGTTGATTGCACCATCTGCGAGGGAGAACCACAGGTAAGCACCATTGGGACTACACTACCCAAACAGCCTAGAAAAATCCCAGAGACTGCTGGAAAGCTGCTTTTCCATGAAGCTCCTTGTTTACAGCGATGAGCAGTGGGTCTGGCTGGGCTGGAGCTGATTTTGCTGGCAGCAGCCTGCCTGGTGCTGTGTTTGGGATTTGTGAGTGGAGCAGTGAGGATAACACAGCAGTGTTCTGGCTGTGGCCGAGCAGAGCTCTCTGCTCGCACTCGCTGCCCCTCGGCGGGCAGGCTGGCACTGCGCGGTGACAGCCGGGAGGGGACACAGCCCCGGCAGTGACCTGGACTGACCTGAGGAGTGCTGAGCTCAGCAAGGAGAGCCTGGGGAACCAGGAGGAAATGCAGATGTTCAAGGAACCCTGGTGCGTGCTGAGGTCCTGCTTTCGAGGCAGGAGGCAAACATCCCCTCCTCATGGGAAGTGTTGAATAAATTCCTGATTTTGCTCTGTCCCAAGGATCATATTGCATAAATAACAATTTTATTTTTCTTAATCAAGCAGCTCCCTATTAGGCATCTTGACCCTGAATGATTATTGAACAAACACTAGCATTATTAGTACTGCTCCCCCATTCAATTCTAAGCTGAGAGTTCTTGAAAAGCCATGACACAAACTGAAAATAAATAAATATTTTGTAATATTTACTAATCATGGATGGATTAAATGCTCATCTCAGAAACAGCAGGGGATTTCTCTGGTTGCCTTGCTTGCATAGAGTGGCAGAGCTTGTGTGGACCATGCTTTTATCCTTAAAAATCATCTCTAATTTAATTTTAAGATATTTACATTTAGTTTTTCACTTTCACCTAAGCAGGTCAGATATGCAACAGATAATGCTATAATAATAATTATGAAAAGGGAAGAAACAGAGAAGTATTAAGCCCAAAGTGTTTCCCATAGACCAAGAACCCTTCAAAAAGCCCTGTTCCGTTTCCTGATTTTACCTTCACCTAAGTAATCTGATATACCAATATGAATTTCTTGCATTTACTTCTGATGGACTAAAACATTGCAGTAGCTGTTGGGAGGCAGCCTGAAGACCCAGCCCAAGCAGTTCCATAGTAAATCCATGTTTGTTTAAAGGCAGATACACAGCAAGTAGAGATAAGACATCATATTTTAAAAAGACGTGCCTTGAACTGACATTTTTAAGGTCTACAACTAAATGGCAGGAGGACAACCATCCATGCAGAAATTTTCCCTTCCAGTACAGGAAGGCAAAAAGGAAGGCAAGCACAGAAACCGAATGGCAATGCAAGAAATAGACTGACGAGTCTTACTATTAAAAAGTGCTAATGAGAAAGGAAGAGGCTCACATAACCAACCAGAAGCCATCTTTAAACCTTTTACATTACACAATCTTTCATGAATGGAGAATCACCCTTGCACTGCCAGTTTTCCTTTTTTTTCCTTTAGAGGATGGCCAAATATATCCACAAGCTGGCACTTTCTGGCTAATTAATCAGTCTGACAGTTTGGCATTTACACACTCACATGAAGCAGTCCTTAAAAATTTTCTGTGTGAATGACGGTCTTGATGTTCTGGCTACAGACTTTTACTCATGTGTGGCCTGCACAGCTTTAGCAGCCTTGATAGACTTCCACAACTAAAGCCAGTGTGCTATTTATTACCTTTCACTTCTTCACCTCCTCTTGGTGTCATCCCCCTTCACTTTCCATGCCCACGCTCCTGCCTTCTCAAATACATTTATGAGAAGAAGAGAAGTCACAATGTGTTTCCCAAGCTTTAAAGCTCCTTCTCGACAGGAATAACCAGGATAACCACTGGTCAGTGAAACACTCCAGGAGCAAAACTCCAGTGTCACAAATCCTATTCTGGTTGCTGCTGGGCTGCACAGACCGAACACATGATAAAGCACAGCATTTTCATTGAAGGAACAAATGCAGATATGTTAAATGAAAAAATATGCTATATAGTTGACTGTTAAGTAAATCCCAAAGTGAATTAGGTGATTCATCATGAGCTTTTTGCTTTTTTTTAACTGCAAGTCCATTATCCTGACCAGTATAATCCAAATTTCAATTTTCTTTCACTTCAGGTGATCTGTTTTTGAATGCAGACCTAAAACATAAATTTTCTTGTACTTTCAGGCTTTTTGACTAGCTGTGTTCTGATCTAACAATGCCAGACTCATTCTTGAAGTGCTTGCTGCTGGCTTCCAGTACCTTGGCTAGTCATGCAGAGATAATTTCTAATTCCAGCTGCTGATGATTGATTATAGTGCATTGATACAAAGCCAGAACACCCTGAATCCCATCATGTCTTGCCCAAACCTGATTTCCTGATCCCTCAGCACAATTTACAGCGAGGTACATACCAAGCTGCCAAGTCTGGCCTGCATGACTGAGGAGGAGGTCACACTCATCATCCCTTTCCTGGTCCCTGGTGGGATGAAAACTGCCTATGTCACACCAGTGAGCTGCATTAATCTGACAGATGAAATAATAACTTAAAACAGATATTTTGAGCTCACATCTGTGATTCAAAAATAGCTCAATACTCCTAAATTTTATACATTGCTTGTTTTTTAGCTATCTACAAGTTGCCTTCTCTTGGCCTCAGTCTGGGATGACATCTGGCTGAAAGAGGTTTCCTAGAAGTGGATTGGCCCTTAATTTTCAGGATAGAATGTGTTACTGCTGCTCCTGCAACTGTGTAGTCCATTACAGCTGGTAATGAAAACCCATCTGTCTATGGTAATCTCCAGTGAAGGCAATCTCACATCAAAGTCCACACGCTCCCACTGGATGCTTTAATGAAAAAGACAGTGATGGAAGCTGGATCCCTACCTATTTCTTGCTTCTCCAAAATAAAGAAAATCACAAAAGGAGATGCACCCCAGAGAGGCAGATCACTCCTCACAAGAAGGGATTCTGCTAAAGGACAACAGGTCCTTTTCCAGAGCAGATGGCCAAAGTTTAGCTGCACGGTCCAATCCAATGCTTACGAACCAGCAGTCGGAAAACGCATCTGAAAAATCTCTTGTTCAGGAGTAGCTGTTGGCACCAGTGCTAGGTGCTGACAAGGAACTAATTTAAAGAAGTCATCCTAGGTCCAAATATACACAACAAAATCTACATTTAAGAAGAGCATAAGAATAAAAAGTTGAATTTTTATGTGAAAATAATGAGATATGATTCTTATATAGGAGATTTTTGTAGGGAAAAAAAGTCATTTTTACAGTGGATTCACACAATCTCTTCAGTGCTACCAGGAAAATGGTGGATCTATGGATATCCTGAAACCATGAAACCTTTTAAGTACAATGATAAAGACTGATGAATACAGAGCCAAATTATATTAAGAAGGTGCTAAGAGAAACATATCCCCTACCTCATGAAGAAAAAGGAAAAACAAAATATTAGCTAAGATTTTCATTTCCAGTGTACTCCCTCTATATTTTTTCTCAAAATCAGAATTATGTTATGTATATTTTCCCCTCAACAGTTTTAAGCTAGTGTAACATCTATAGAATTGGACCACTGAGATTAAACAAAGAATGAAAGCAGAATTACACAGCTTCCGTTAAGGTCTTGATGGCCCTGTTTTATTTTTAGGTTTTCCTTCTGTCATGTCCATGTCATTTCTCTTTCTTGTATTTTGTTTGTTTGTTTTGTGAGGTTTTTTATTTGGTTGTTTTTTTTGTTGTTTTGTTTGTTTGTTTGCTTTTTGGTCTTGTTGTTTTGTTTTTTTTTCTGTTTCTCCTTTTACAAGTACCCTTGCATCCATCATCTCCTGCTGATCTTCTGGGAAGCTTTCAAGTGTGGAACTGGAGCCAGAGAGCTGCTAAGCCGGTGTTGAGAGCTGAGGCTGATCTAGCTACAGTGAGGAGACAACTGTGCCTGCAGATGGGCAGAACTGGCCAAGCTCCATCTCCACGCACAGAGAGCTGAAGGGTGAAGTGAGACCTCCTTTCAGCTAGGATGCTTATCTGGAAAATAAAGTTGGGCTGAAATCTACATACTGAGAAAGGCTTCTCTATTCCCTTTGCTTTAAAACAACAGCAAAGGGAAGATCTGCTGGTTTCTCTCTGTGAGCACAGATTCCCCGCGGACTGTCACGGGCCATGCCAACAATCGTGTACAAGGTTTTGAATTGCTGATGGCACTTTCAGCTGCAAATTGCTACAACAGAGTTCTAGTCAGAGGAGCTTCCAGATGTGCCAAAAAACACGGGAATTCCCTGTCTGCAGTGCCAAATATCTTACGCAGTTTTAGAGATCAAAGAACTTTTTAAAGCTGCGAATTTCTATACTCTCAGTTTAGTTGCAAAGTGATGAGACAAGAACAATTTTTGGGCCACAAACTGCAGTGCACAGACAAAACTTGATGGAATGCAGAAAAAATGAATTGCAAAAGTGCTGTGATTTAAAATTTGCTGGGTCTCAATGTGTTTTAACTGATTTTTATAGAACCAAAACATGCATTGCAAATTAAAATTAAAACCAAATGAAGAATGGTACAGAGCAGAAAAGGCAATAATCAGTGGGTCACTATCAAGAAGAAATATGGGGCGGCAAAAGGCAAGGAAAAGCAAGCAGAAAAGATCATTTGGAATTCTGAACTGAGCCTGTGTCTAGGTGTGTTATGGTTCCTGTGTCTAGGAAATGTATTCAGCAGATTTACATCACAATACCACTGGTAATCTGCACAGGTAACACTGTAGGGATGAAATGGTTACAGGTTAGGCCCTCACACAAAATTATCTCACTAAGACTTCCCAAAAACCCTTACTGAATCGGGGTGTCCAGCATGGAATTAATGGATAGGATTTCAAAAGGACATTATATATTTGTTATTACATAATAAGGTTTTTGACAGAACTGATAAGCAGAGGTAGATCTTCTTTGTAATACATGAATTTTGACTCAAGTTTTTGGTTTTTTTGTGAATGAAAAGCAGACTAAGTAACTCAGTTATCAGTATAAAGTTGTTCCAAAGGTTTTTCAGAGACTGAGAGACTATTATAAATTTCCTAAGATCTTTCCTCTACAATTAGATGAAAATCATACTCTAGATCAGACAATTTCCTCTCTGAATACTGTTCAAATCTAGCAAGAACCTTTGAAAACATACTTGTGTTATTTAGAGTGTTAGGTTAGCAACATGCAAGCAAATTAAAAAACAAAACCAAAAATATTCCAAACCTTTTTTCCCACACACACTCAGAGACCACAGTAAACTTCTTTAGGAGTGAGGAATTATGACACACTTTTTAAAATAGGCTTTTTGCTTTAAACTAGCAGCCTTCCCATCTGTTCTATGCTAATTAGGAATGCAAAGAGAACATTTCACAGTTACATCAGCACATAGTAAGATGGAACTGTTTAAATGGTTGGGTAGAAGCTTCCCATGCTCGTACAATGATATTTCCAGCTGTGTTTCCCATGTTTGTGACACATATGAGGAAAAACAGTACCCTGAACGATATGAAGCTCCAGAGTTACTAAACGTTCTTTGTATCTATGCTATTAGATACAATGATCTGTGGGTTTAGCTGGAAGTTCTTCTTTGAACCTGGACTAGGAACTCAGTGCAACAGTGAAGAGACAGCTTAAAAAAGGACAGTGCAAACTTATTTGGAATTAGAGCAGTATCTTGGGGTAAAGGAATTTACTTGTTATATTATTAATCCCTTAGCTACCTAGATATTACTTCTATTAATATCTGGGAAATCTAACAGGTGCTGGGGAATGCTTAGGTCAGGAAATGGCATCTGGTTGGCAATAATAAAACTATTGCTTTAAAAAGTAAAGCTAATTGTATAGCAATGCCTCTGTGTAACAGGCCATTTTGATGCACCAGACAAACTGTTAGTGAGAAATCTTATCAAGCCACACGCAGTCTTGTTTTCAGGGTTCTCAGGCATTCATCAAGGTTAGGGGAAAATAACAGGATTAAAATAAGAACAGAGAGACTGAGAAACTGTCCACCAAGAATGTAACCCCTAGATACAGAAGACATGATGTGATGATGGACATTTGACCAATTAGATGTCCTTAAGGAGATGCACCTGCCTCTTGAGCAAGTGACTTAGCCAACCCAGAGATGTGTGCTCACGTGGGCCAGAGACTGAGAATCTGTAATTGGAGTTGTATTGTAAACAATAAACAGCTTCTGTGAAATCATATTGGTTCAGTATTCAGTGGCCCCTATTCCCCTGCATAATTGTCTCTGAATCTGCAAAAATCACAAATGCAGAATAGAATGGGTGAAATACTAACAGAGGTATTTGAGAAGTAATCAAAAGCAAGAAGGGATTTTTAAATCTGTGAAAAGTAGGCAGACTGAAGTAAAAAGGATGTGCTTGCAACACTATCAGAGAAAAATGGGACAAGCAAAACAATTCCTTGTCTTTTACTAAAGGTGAGATAGTGTGAGACTGCAACAAAGCAACACTGCCATCAGACTTCCACAGACTGCTGTAGCTACAGACAGAAAATGGGAACAATTGTGGTTTAAATAAGATTTGTAAGCCATGTATAAGAAGTATCATAGAATCCTTCAGACTTCTAACTATACAGAAGTCATTAAACGTGCAGCAGATAGATAACAGATGGCACATTTGAAAATGTATGGGTTAAATCGCTTAGAAAAGCAAACACTTCATAAGATAGCATTTAGAATTGGAGATGCTATGTAAGATTTAAAGTGAATTGTCATTTTCTGCTTTTCCCTATTTCTTCAGGTTTTATAAATAGAATTCATGCTTTATAAACATAACCCCCCTTTTATTAAAAAAACCCTCAGAAAAAACACCTGCACACATTGTATAATTCAATCCTTTTCTTTTGCAAGACTCCTGCCAATGCTCCTGTGATATTTCTCTGTTCCATTTCAGCAAGTATCTATAACAAAGAAATGCATTCACAATTTTTCTAGTGGACTTTTCATAGGCAATGCAAGTCTTCTTTGTCAGTCTCTGTATATTTCCCCTGAACTTATTTAGACTGAGAATCTAGTGATGCCAGTCTGTTTTTAAACTACTTTCCGTGCTGATCCACCTTCTACCATTTGAGGAACGCTTCTAGCATTTGAGGAACCTCAAAAAAGATTCTCCTTAAATATTCTAGGAACACTGTAAAGCCTATTTTGTCTCCTGCATTAAATGGGACTTTCTGAGGGTGTTTTACTCTGGTTTGAGGGCTGAGGGAGGGACCCCGTGGCAGGGCTGGTTCACCTGGACAGCCCTGTCAGGAGAGGGACCCGGCTCTCCCCTTGAGGCTGCCCACAAGGCTCCGAGGGGGCTTTTGAAGCCAAATTAAAACAAACAAACAACAACAACAAACCCCCCCACACGCAGAAAGAAAACACACAAAAAACGATCGCTAAAAACGAACTTGCCAAACGCACTTGGGCGAACAGACAGACACCTGGAATGCTTCGCTGGTGCAGCCCCACCTGTTCGCCGACACCGAGGCGAGACTGAGGGCGGGAACATCGTCCCCTCACAGCTTCCCGCTCTCAGGAGTTCTCCAGAGGGCGGGAAGAGCCTTCCCCTCACAGCTTCCCGCCCTTTAGAGACTCTATCGCCTCTTTCCTCGGCGCTGCTTGGGTGTAAGGGAGCGGCGGAGCGCCCCCCCCGCGGGGCTGTCGAGAAGAGCTGGTGTTCTCCCGGCCGACTGATGGGGCTTTCCTGGCTATGAACCCCGTGTGGCTGGCAGGGAAGAGCTTCCTCTACCTCAGGAAAGTAAAGTTTTGTTTTTTGCGTAGCGTAGCGCTCTGAGGGGCCTGTTTATGGCGGTCCGTGCTGCCTCCCCTTGCGGCGCTTTGCTTTCGGCTGAGGCACTGGGTGTGGTGCAAGGTTACTCCTTTTCTTCTGCTTGTGGTTTTATACACGTATATAAGATTTTTTACATGCATATGTATAACTACACACATTTTGTATCTGTATATATGCATATATATAGTTATCAGTCCCTGAGACTGGAGAAAAGACATTGCTGAGCCCTTTCAGGCCGGTGAGGGTTAACCCTGCTTGTCGACCTGATGTGTGAGGGATAATTGTTTCTCTTATCTTACATACTTAATAAACCAACCAGCAGGGTGCTAATAAAAGAAATACCTATTACTAAAGCTTTTTTCCCTCATAGAAGAAAACAAGTCCATGATTCTGGTTTTATCAGACTCCAACATTGCCTTGAGGGAGTGGGGTGGGTTTAAAGTAGCTATTAAAATTATTGCTGGGAAATGAAATTTGATTAAAAAAGCAGCAACCCCATGGCTTTACAAAAGCATTTTGGTAAAATAGTGCTGTTTCAGGTTGTTATTTGAGCTCTGGGCGCTGCTTTATTGAAGATATCTACTTAAAATATTACAGCTATGAAATGGAAAACTGCCTCACCTTTTATTATTTGATATTTAAACAGCAAATACAGGCCACTAGAAGGTAAAAGAATTGCTTGCCACATTGGTAAATGTGTATTATTTTTGTAGCACAGATGGCTCTTAACACAGCAGAATGATGTTGTCTTTATAATTTTGGAATTTTGTTACTATTCCTGCCAGTGATAAGAATTAGGCAGAGAAAAGTGTGCATGTTTTGTCTGACTTTTTTTGTTTGTTTGTTTCAAAAGGGGACCCAAATATGTGAATTCCTAGTACTTTGTCCCTGAAACTCACTTACCAAACAATCTTTGCCAGGAAATAAACGCTTGTAGTTGCTGGCAGCCTTCCAGGGGAAAGTCTGTGGTAGCACTTGACCCTCCCAGGGTTCAAGTAGCAGCATCAGCTAAAGAGGTGTCAGAAAGGCCATCTCCAGTATGCTTTTCATTCTACAAAAACAAATTACATACAGTGGATATAAGCATTTTATTTGCTGACATTTATTCATCTGAATAAAAAGGAAGTCATGTTAGAAGGAGAGATTAGGAGACTTGCTTGAAAGCAGAAAGTGTGGGTTAAGAACAAGCAGCAACTGGTGTGTAACTTCCATACACACAACAGATAGTAATCTTGTATTAAATAATTTTTAAATTAATGACTTTAAAAAGGAAAGTTTCAGACATTAGCACCATATGTACGTGTGTAAATTGTTCTTATGGCATCAACCAGAAAATGTTCTGTGTTAATACTTTTATTACATTGATTTTATAGAATTATGTTCCCTTAAGGGCTTAGAGAAGCTGCCAATATTTGACATGACTGGTATTTTGTTATGATTAGATCAAGCTTTTAGTATAAAGCTCAGTGAATATTGCCAGGATATTTGGCTCCTATGATAGATTAGTATCCTTCAGTTTTTCCATATGCCTTTGTCTGTTGCAGCTTTTTAAACAAATGGGCTTGATTAGTGCTAATAAAAGTGAGACAAACAAGAATGCTCAGTTCTTTGCTAAAAATATTTGTTTTGTTTAAGTGGAAATGGGAATCTGTGTGAAAGGTAATCATACGTATTTTCTCATTTCAGAGTGCCTGTTTTTCAAACAGGTCATTTTGCTTTTTGGGAGAATCCTGCTTTGTCCCTATTCAAGACACCTTTTATAGCCTCTGCTGCCCTGCAGTTTTCAAAAAAAGCACAAAAAGTAGTGAGGTTGTCCCCTAAAATTCAGAGTAGCTGAGGTTTGACCCCCTTGCTTTTCTAAAAGGGTATCCTGTATTTCCTTGCCATATTCATGTTGTGATTTTGTGTGTATATAATAGCAGTAAATCCACAGCGTTACTGTAAAACTTCTCTGGTAGATGCCAGCTTTACCATTTTCAGGGAAGTGCTTGGAAGGAGAGCTTTGTTTTTGTTTTTTCATTGCTCAGTTCCAAAATTAATACGAAATAACAGATAAAGATGTTGCTGTGGTCAGCTCTGCTATTGGTGTTACAGTGTTATTTCTCTGGCAAGGAGCATTTCTGTGTATACTGTATGTGATAAACGCCAATCACTCGAGTTTAGAAATTTATGAAATTTTAATAAAGAATAAAATTGGTTACAAAAATTAATACAAATAAAAGTTTAAAAAGTTTTTAGAGACAGGACAAATAATGAGACAAATAAGAGCAAAGAGGTCTGGACCACCGACTGTCCCCCCTCCCTCCTAGACATAGGCTAGGAAGGAGAAGGGCCCAGAACAAAGAAAGGTCTCCCTTTTTGAGCATCCTCTCCTTTATGAATATGCATTTTTATTTAAATCAAGTCATTTCCAGCTGTTTCTTATCACAAAAGCTTTCTGTTAATTAAAAAGGCACCTTAGAATCTACGTTCTTGAGAAAGTTTGGTTCCGTTGATAAAAGGCCATAAATCCTTTTTAACTAGATGATTTGGAAGTTCCTGTAACCATTACCTCAGTTCTGAGAAATCTCTCTCTCGAGCTAAAAAGAATAACACACATATACACAGCTTCTATTTTACTAAAACTTACTGTTAATTACAAAACTACATTCACTATATTATTCAAATGTTAATACAGTATAACTTTTCTACTTAGCATAATATATATATATATATAGTAAATATCTGCGTAGAGCCACACACACAATATGACTTTTTCACACTGTATATAGGTGTAATCCCAGGCATATGGGTAGACAATCGAGTTACTATAATTTTATGTTCTTACAGTTTTTCAGACACCTAAATAGTTCCCACAGCTGTGTTTTACTTATGGATATGCTGCTTGGAACTTGCTGGAAATGGCAGGCCCCAAGCATGGAGGTGGGCAGGAAGCACAGCAGGGCCTCTAGGTTAAAGGCTTGTTCACAGCTCGTTTGGCAGTTACTGGATTGGTTATTCACTTTATAAAGGTGGCAGATTTGGGGCCCAAATTGGGTTTAACTACAGGGTGTGAGTGCAAAACCTTTGTCTGGAATGCCAGATTTCATTGTATTGGCTGTGTGACTGAATATAGTCAACCCATGGTGCTTGGTAAGATTTGTCTCATGATTGATTGTCCTCTCAGGAAGAGAATATGCATATTTAAGACTCGTTAGTCTTTCTAAATCTATAACTTTAATGAATACTGGCCATCGTATTTACTCATTTATGCCTCGCTGTAAATCAATTTAGAATTATTCAGATACATAAAAGCAAACCCAGACCTCTCTAGTTTGTATACTACAGAAATGGAGACCAGCAAGTCAGTAATGGAAATAAACTCATTTTCTTCATGTGATGTGTTTTAGCAGAACTACATTACATCATCCTGATTTGTGACGAGTGATTTTTAAGCCTGAAGTAGACCATGAGCAGTATGAAATCCTTCATGTTGACAATACTGTTCTGTGCTGATATTCATTAAAACTGAATATTCATTACAGTTCCTCCCTGAAAAGGATGCAAGTGTGTTGCCAGTTCAGCACCATTTTCCAGCTGAAGTTTTAGGCAGAAGGGTGATAATGTCTGTGCATGCAACAAAATTGATGCTGTGTTGCAGAACTTGTTTTGGCAACGTTAAATAAGAGTGAATTTCTACCTGCTTTAATTCTCCTAAGTTAAAGGAGAGAAAACAGAACAAGTTAAACATTCAGGTAGTGTTTATTTCATACTTGTAAACCAGTAGATAAGCTTTTTCGGATTGGTACTTGAAAAAGAAATTGCTTTAGTGGATATGCTCTCTATTAAATAAATACAAAAAAAAAATCCGTTTGTCAAGAAAATAAATTATATGACAAATAAACTAAATCAGTTTCTTGTATTTTTCTTCTGGCTGATGGATGTCTGACAGGACCTATGTTCTGCCTTTCCCATGACTAAAACACAATATGAGATATTTTCTTGTCTTTCATGGAAAATATTTATTCTTGGATTCTTGCTTTTTTATTACCTTATCTGAGCTGTGCTGGCTTTGCTACCTTTTCCCTGCAGCAGCCATCTTTGCTCAGCTGAGCTGTTTTGGCTGAGCCAGGCAGGAAGGAAAAGGAAGCAGAGACTTTTAACCTTTTTCTCCTACAGCTACGAAGGGGAGTGTCCTTGCTATCTCACTTAGGTCAGTGTGTTGGATGGATAGGATGGGTACAGATCCTAAAACAACATTCACAGCTTTGATCAAATTCAGAATGGGCTCTCCTCAGAGACAGCGATATCCAAGGTCTAAATTTATATAAATGTGGTAGTCTGTGTTATCTTGTATTTACCTAGGAATATGAAGAAGTTGCATAAAATTAAAACATTAAAAAAAAAGGTTCATCTATTCATGTCTACATTGTGGGGCTAGCTGGTAGCAGTGTAATTATCTCATGCATAAAAATCTTGCTCTCAGATCTTTACATACTTCTTCAGCCCTGGTTTAATGCACAAGACTATCACAATTAAATCATGGGCCTAGATTAAATGTGAAATGCAAACTTTTAAAGGAATTGGTTAGCTCTATACAGGGGCATTATTTTATTAATCTGAAAGCATAATAAACCTTTAACTTTACAGTACAAAATGCATCTGCATAATTGCTTACTGCTTATTGCTTACTGGGTATTTTTCTTCAACAAAGCCAATAATTCTAGAATGCCTAAATAATAAAGCTTTTTCAGGGTTAAAAGGAAGGTTGGAATAAGGTTTGGCATGATCTCTAGTTCTATTTTGAACTCAGTGTCTAAAATGTATTGTTTCTTTTAGAAATAGTAGACAAATTTTCAATATACTTCAAGGATTGTATTATTCATACATTCTTTACTAGATTTTCCCTAATTTTCTCATTTGAAAAAGGCCAGATTTTTTTTTGGCTTTATACTTTTTTTTTTCTCTTAGAACTGCCATTTTTTATTAAACCTAGGTATCTTTACATTAGCCTCACAGATGTGCTAGGTTTTAACAACACAAATATGTATGATTTCTCTTTAACTTGGTTGCTATTAGTAATGTGAATATTTAGGAACTTACTATAAGTGTAATATGTAGCAGGTTTTTTCTCATCGAGTTTCCTATTAGGAAGGAATAATGAATTGAATAATAGGGATGCAACCAACAGCTTTATCTTGGACTCTGTAATTTTTTTGCTTGTACTTTCATGTTATTTAATAGAGATAATTATTGTAGTGCTCAGTGTATTACATGCCTTGAATGACAAGAGCCACAGTATATAATTTAGTACTTAACTTAGAAGCAGTCTTGTGTTGTGAAAGGGACATAAGGGAAAGCAAATACGCTGTAGGAATAAGGGACACAGAGACTAATGTTACAACAGATTACATGGCTGTTTCCATTCTCAGCAAGCAAAGAATTCTGTTCAAATGACTGAATTTTTGAATTAAGGAGAACTAAGTCTTCTGTTTTATAACTAAATGCACCACAACTATGACTGTAACACTGGAAAGAGAAAAGCCACCGGCAGTAGACAAAGATGTGTCATGAGTCCACTGTGTTAAGAATAGCCTGACTGAATTTATTCTTTTCCTTGCAACAATGTGAAATAAACAGGGAGTTGCCTAATAAAAATCCTTCATAGCACAATGCAGAAAAGAGCCATTATTAATCTATGTAATGAAACAAGTGAGATTCTGTTGAACAAGTTTGTATTCCTGCTGAAATTGAACATTCATCTACAACTGTTTCTAGTTATTCCTTACACTGGAGAATGGTAAAATGCCAGTAAAAATTGAGTGATCTGCAATGAAAAACACTCCTTAAAATGTGGTACCTTCTTCATTTCCCTGGTTTTACAGGGTTGTTTGTGCCATTATTTCCATTGATAGATTTCCTGCGTACTGTTCTTCCCAGTCACAGGAGTCTGAATCTGTTTGTTGACGAGTTGACCAACCTTAATGTGCCACTGTGGTAGTAAGGAGGTGCAGTCACTGAAGTGCCTTGGTAGGCTTCTCTTTTTATCAAATAGAAGAAGGTATTTTTTTGTTCCAGGAGAGGTGTCCTCCTTTAAAAGGAGAAATATGGTCATTTACAATCAAGAGGGGGCTCCAGGCTGGGGATGGAGGCTGTCATGAAAAACTCATATCTGAGAGTAAAATTCTTCAGGTTTGAAATCTGTCTGAATTGCAGCTCAGCCACCCCATTCTTGAGTAAAACAGTCCTTTCCTGATATAAATATGATGGTTTTTTTTAGGTGCTGTCTATGTTGCTGTGCCACTGAAAGAAGCTGACAGTCCCTAGATACCACAGATGGGGCAAAGGAACTCCTGTGTGATCTTCCAGTTCCTTTTGATCTTGTGGAAAAATGTGACGTGTTTAAATTATACTGCTGCTCTGATGATCTTTGGCTTTCAGGGATCTGCTTCTGCAGCTTGGAGTAGATTCATGCAGCCCATCTAGACCTCAGCCTAGATCAAAGATGTGTGCCTACATATTAGCAATATGAATTATGAGAAATTTCTTGCTATATTAAAAAATGAGACTGGATATAGCACTCTTTGAATGCAGGCTGTGCAAGAATAATTTAAAATAAATTGTTCTTTCTATCACAGAAGAAAATTGTACAAAAATTGGTGCATTTCACAATATTTTGATAAGTTACTGGCTTCTGTGAATAATTTTGAATCAATACTAACAACTGAATATTACAAGACATGATGAAATCTTACCAGGATCTTTGTGGGTTTTACAAGTAAGAATTTTATAGTTAAAAATATAAAGTGTGTAGTAAAATTAGCTTGTCCTACAGCAGTCTCCACTACAATTAGGTGTTATTAATAATGCAGTGTTGAAAAAGTTTGCAAAAGGAATCCAGAGCATTAATATTTTATTGTCACTAATACACTTTGATTTCAGTTCACGTTTTCTGACTCGAGCAAGGGAAAAGTGGTTTTTAACAGTGTTTTTTCCATATGAGTAGAGAAATATTAATCACTTTCTCAGGAAACTCCCGGGGGAACTTGCACATGGGTAAAGCTTATTTTCAGGCTTCTTTCTTGTTCAGGTTTGTTCTGATTAACATTATGTGAGCCTTTTCCTTTAAATTCAGCATGTGAAATCTTGTTCTGCCAAAGCCTGAGGCATAAATTCCCTGATTATATTTGGAATGGAATTCTGACCCTATTAATAATCAAAGATTTGACAAATGCCAATGTGCTGAATGAGATCTGAACACAAAAGCTCATTTCACATAACTAATTTCTAACAGCTAATCACTGGAGTCCTTTTCAGTAGCTGGAGGCCACCAGCCTCAGAAAATGTTCACCTGTATAACTTTATTAAAAGTAGTCTCGTGGACTTTGGTGATGACTCGGTGTGGCTGATGCAATTTGACACAATAAAGGAATTTGTCAAATAAAAATCAAAGCAGAAGGGAGTATTTGTGTATTTCAGAGTAGTGCCAAGGCAGGAAGACTTGTGTGCTCTGCTGCTGGATGTACATGAGCTGTCTATGAAAAGCATCATCAGAAACCAGAATCTTTGTGGAGCTGTAGAAATTGAGTTATAGATACTATCCCCACAAAACCCTGCCTTAAAAACAGGCACAAAGCTTTCTTGAGGTCAGTAGGTATGAGCTGGTGGCATGAACAGTCTAATAGTATTGTTGTTTTATATGATTCATTTATTCCTCACAGAAACTTCGAGTGTTTCCTTTCTTGCTATGAATTTTGCATTGAGATGACTTTGAAATAGTGTTAGCTCTGTAATTACCTATTCTGATCACAAATAACAGCATTAGTCTTACGTCTTATAGTAATTTCAATAAAGTCATGATTTCATAGCTATTTAACTGTAGAAAGAGTTAGTAAGGCATTGTTTATGGAATTCTACTGCATCCCATTAAAAAGGCTATTTCTTTGAAAGATAGAAATGCTATTGTTTTGAGTTGCCATTGAAATGAGAATCCCTTTTCACTGCAATAGTAACTAGAACTTACAGTCATTAAGCCTCAAAGGAATCCTTTATTACCTCCCCCTTTATTTTTTAAGCTGACATTCTGTAGAAGTAAGTAAGATTCTGAGGTTTTGTGACAGTGTAAACCTATTCTAGCAAGTATTTGATTAAGCTACTGTAGTAATAGTCTGTTGATTTTTTTTTTTTGCCTTATCAATATTATCTGGTTAACCTTTTGCTGATTGTGTTTCCTTGGTTCAAAAAAATCTCAATATTCTTCCATTACTAAAAATGCTTTTTTTAGTACACATATGCCACATTCACTGTCTTAAATTGGCATTGCAGAGGATAATTACTCTAAAGATTTATTTACTCAAAAATATTCTGAATGAACTAATGCATTAATTCCTGCCTTATTAATGGCCTTGTTGGCATTTAAGACCAGCATGGCTAATCAGATGTCAACAAAATGCAATTGCTACCAAGTGAAAAGTAATTTTCATCCTTATGTTTTTAATGAGCCTGATACAAAGCAGATTTTACTGTAATTGCAGTGTTCCTCAACTCCTCACCGTAAAGTTATGGCTTGGGCTTTCCATCACTATGACTGCTTTGCAAAAAGGATCTGAGGTACTGAATTCCTTTCTTTTTTTTTGACTCAATGTTGTGGGTAAATCACCTCCTGTAGGAGACCTGTTGATTTTATTAGGAATTACTGAAAACTTTTCTGAAATAAACAATCGAAATATTAATTTTTATTAATCTGTTCCTGGCTAATTTTTTGTAGAGTTCCCAATTACTGCATTAATAGCAATTCTGTCTTTTAATTCACAACTTTATTTTCAAATTCTAGAAGTATTGCTTTCTGTTAAGGAAATCTGAAGTTCGGCACCTTTTTGAGCTTTTCTTGAAAAGGAAAATCTTTCTCTTTGCAAAACTGTCTTTAGTTATTTTATTTTGGGGACTGAAGGAAATGTTGGAAACTTAGCTGAGACATTTTTGAACATCATCTATTACTGAATTATAAATTGAAATTACTGAATCAACACAATGCTAGCAGAACTTCCTACTTGAAATACTTTGCACTGTGACTCTGTCACAGCCTGTCCAACAGAGCTGGATGTGCTCCTGGTTACTTGGTGAGCTCACTGACATTTCAGTAATTCAGTTCTCAGTAATTTCTTGTCCATCTGTGAACAAACCCGTTTACTACCATAAATCTGTAGCCATGGAAAAAGAAGGCAAGAGCTCCCATATAATGCCCTGCTTATGTAAATGGTGCATCTGGTGCTTTTTGAGGCACTGCCAGTGACTATTTCTAAGCAGACTAAGACACAGTCAGCTGATGGCAAGATCAATCAAAACCATCATGCCCTGGTATATTTTAATCTCTGTAGAACTGTGGGAGAACACGAGGAGGAGAACACCCCACCTATACAAAAAATAGTAAACTATTATCTAAAGACACATAATTACAAAGTAATACCCTTACTTGTAGCAGGATATCTTAATGATTAGAACTTGTTCTTATGGAACACTCAGAATACCTAAGTTCTCTTTCTGTTTTTCCCCCTCACTGTATCCATAGCAAGCCTTCTAACAAAAAGAGAATATTGTGGCTTTCAGATCATACCTTAGAGCTGGTACAGATTATTTGCCAAGATTTTGAAAATTAAATAAATTAACTCTAAGATGATAAAAAGATGTGTAGCAGTTTGGGTGCTGATTTGCAAGTACCATGGTTGTGTGTCAGGAATTCAGGTCAACAGGCAGGAGGAGATGAGTCTGAGGAGATCTCAGCACCCAGCTCTTGCTAAAATATGGCAAGGTAAGAAGATGGTTCTGATTTCTACACATTCTAAAAATCTGTTTGATTTACAGTCACCTGCTGCTTTTCATGCTCAGGTATATTGTCCTTCTGAGTACCTTAAATACATAGCTCAAGGTTTGCTGAGCATTTGAGCAACAGTTGCTACTACTGCTTGGTTTTTAACTGTAATTAATCATCTCTCCAAAGCATAGTGTTAAATCTATAATTTTCTAGTGACTGTGAGTACTATTTTCATGTGAGTGCCATTGTGAATGTGAGCAAAGCTCTGCTGTTTTCTGCTTGCCACTGTTTCTAATTGCTATAGCTGTGCCAGAGTTGAATTCTGATGTGGTTGTTTCACTGAAATGGCTTGTGCTATGTCCTGTTTCTGTTTTGAATGGTCACATATTTTATTCAGCTTTTACAAGCTGGACCGTGTTGCCTCAGCTGAAGAACTGTCACATAAAGTAACATTCTGCACCTAACTTGTTCTTCCCAGTAAGAAGCTGCTGAAATGATAGCATTAGGAAGAATTGCAGCTCTTTAAGAAAATGCACATTTGCCCTCACCTGCATCCCAAGGGCTAAATATAATTAGGTTCAGAAATACTGTATTAGAGAATAATAATTATCAGAGTCAGTTTTGCAGGTCTTTCCTGAGTCTGCGTACTGTTCTACTCAAATTATTTTCTCCCTTTGTGCTGCTGGTGTCAAAATGTGTTCTACTAAGTGCTACACTACTTTTTTCAGGTGATTGATTCAGAAATTAAAAGGAGACTAATTGCAGTATGGCTACATAACAAATTATGTTTTCCACCCATCTTTTGAAGTTCATATTAAAAAAAAGCGGTGCATGCATTTTCAGACTTCAAAGCCACCTAACACGCAAAATTACAACTTCCTGGTATCCTGATAGGAACCCATTCAGTAGCTGAATGACAGCTGAACAGAATTCAGCTGGACAATTTTCACTGTGAAGGTAACTTGAAATCCTACCAGCGTGTCACAAGGATTGTAGCATCACAATGCAGCAAGATGAATGTTGTTGTTGTTGTGGTAGGTCTTTAAAAACTGTTTTCACACAGACTGTTATGTCAGGCTTGCCAAGCAGTCCTGAGATGCTGAATATCCAACTTAGAGGAAAAGTATCCAGAGGAGGATACCTGCTCTTGTAAGAACAAAGAATGCTCATGGTATAGGTAAAAACAGAGTGCTGTACCCTTTTCCAGCATTCTGTCTTTGTTTAAACCTTTGAGATCACAGTAACCCAAGGCAAGAAAACTTAATTCCAAGTCTGTTAAAGGAATTTTTCATTGGTGTTACCATTCAATTAGGAAAAATGCAGGAACTGGAAATTCACACAATGCCATGAGTTTCTTTGGACAATGTGTAGGAATATTTTGAGTTCAGCTCTAGAAGCTCAAAAGATGTCTCTCTTGAGGAATGTTACTTGTTGTCACATTTCACAGTGTATTAAAAAATTACTGCCATGTTGGGTTGTAGAATGAAAGTGCTTGAGACTGACAAATAGTGGGAGAAAGAAGAGAGTTACAGCTTTCCAAATGAAAAACCAAATGTGCTTGTCCCCCTTCCAGAGAACTGTATAGTTGGTGGGTTATGAAGAATTTGAACTGTAGAGCTAATTCTCATCCTGGAGTCTCAATCCAACAGGATGATCATAAACATTTCATTCTTCTGGAAATAATTAAATGAGAGGGCAGTCAATAACTTCAGACTCAGGATGTCGTGTTGAGCCACTCAGATATACCTTTAACGTCCTGTGTTTCTCATAAAACATACCTCCAAAGTGTGTTACACACTCATGGTTTTAGAATCATCTACATAAATTGAAGATCTGATTTTATATTTTTTCAAAGCATTAACTGTGCTGTTATTACTCAGATAATGATAAAGCACAGCACAAAACTGTTTACTGTGGAGTTCATACCATTTTTTCAGTGTTGATTTCTTCTGCTTTAAAACTACCTCTCATTTTATTAGATGATCAGGATGTTTTTTAAAGCTTAGCTCATGTTTGGAACAGAAAAGTTTTCTTGCTTTTCCTGATGTTTTTCCTGTTTAGATTTAAGATGATAATTAATAATATTCACAGCCTAATGCTTTAGCGTGTTCATAGCTGCCTATAGAGAGGCATAATCTTTTTTAGAGCCAGATGGCTGTACATCTTGCATCTGTAGTAGACACAAAATTGACTCCTCATGGAAATATTTTTTGCAGTTTTTTGGCTACATTTCCATACCAGTAGTTCTAATAATATAGAGAGTTGAGGATTTTTCTCTTGGGCAGAATAAAAGGATCGTTTGTTTGTTGTTGGGGTTTTTTGTTTGTTTGTTTTTTAAATTAAAAAGAAAGGGATAATTTGTTTTTTTCATCTTTTTTTTAACTTGGTTTCCTGTAGAAATTTAAATTGTGAGATCTCACCAGCAATCAGCTTCTGTTACTCTGTGCTGTATTTATTTGAAATTACTGGCTAATTACAATGAAATTTGGAACAGAAAATTGTGAAAGTTGTAACATAGGAGAGTGTAAGACAGACCTTTTTTCATCTGAGTGAAAGCAGACACTGGCAGGCAACTCAAATCCTCAATCCTTGGAGATCAGACCTGGGTTGGAGAGGCCCTGAGCATTCTCAGCTAGGTAGTATTTCTTTGAGGGTTGGCATTGGACTAAATGCCTTTTAGAGGTCCCTTCACAACTGATTTATTCTGTGAGCCTTTGATGAATAAACCTGTGTGTTAAATTTCTCATGCTTACTGACATGAAAGTCACTGCTGTTGAATGAAAGGAAATAGGCTTGGATATTTATGCATTCAGTCTGGTAAGGTCTCTCTGCATAAGGCCTTGGAGAAAATGATACTGTAAATATGGCATTAAGACTCAGAATCAGATAAGAAATGAAGTCAAAATTTGTTTCAATATAAACCCTCGCTGGAGCAGGATCCTAAATGCTGCAGTGTATTTTTATGCTCTAGGTTTCTTCATCCAGAGTTTTTGTCAGGGTAGCATCTGTCTAACCCCTCCTTATTTTATTCTCGACTGTGAATCATTTGTCCTCACACAGCTGTCATAAAAGTGGCATAAAGTTGCCATAAACTCTGTCATCTGTCCTGGCAGGTTTCAGGGCAATTTAATCCTCTTCTCACATCTGATCTTGATTGTATTTATACTGCTGTGTGATCCAACACTATGGATTATGCAACTGCCCTGGATTGTACTTAGCTGCCTTCCTTGAATGGCTTTGCTGGACACTCTTCATCTTCCTGATGGAAGGTCCAAAGAAGATAATGAGAAAAGTCTATGAAAATGAACCCGAGTCAATAACACACCATGAGGAATCCTTGAGTATTGCCCATGAAAGTGAAGTATTTGGCCAAAGATACCTTCTTTTGACTTAGAGATAAACTTCTTTCATTTACCCTGTAGTAAGCACTGTCTGCTTCCTCTGAATGGAGAAATGTGTATTTTCAGGGGTGGCATTTAGCTGAAACCAGAAGAGAACCTCTATGAAGGCTGAGTTCAGTAGATTATTGCTTGGAAGGAAAGGAAGCCAACTTGTAAAAATGTATTTTAGAGTTAGGGGAGGTCAGCTTACTGATCCGAACACACTCGGTTTCAGTTAAGTGCAGGCAAATAAATTATGGTGTTTCACCATTATTTTAAATGGCAGCTCCTGCTTGTAACTTCAAAACTTAAGACGATTCCAACAAATGAATGGGTTGGGTGTATCTCATCATTTTTATCTACTTGACTGAACTATTTGAATTTTTGCATTGACAATTCTACTTGTGTAAATCATTAACAAATGATAACTATCCTCAGCAGTTAACTTGTTAAAATATTGCACAAGAAATTTTCTCAATTATTAAGGAGGGAACTTAGTTAATATCTAGCATTTGAGCAAATATTTTGGTTAGGAGAGGTATTGGCATGTTGTTTTGCTAACAGAGCTCAACAAATCTACCAGTTTGGGATTTTAATGTATTTGGGAGTAGGAAAGACTAATTGTAGGCTTTAGTATGTTATGTGTGTTCATCAGTCTGATAGTCTAATTTAATGATAATCAATTATTTAATCTAAAGGCTGAACGTGCATCGAAACACTTAAGGATTCACTGTAAATTCTCAGGAGCAGATTCATTAATTCTTTGAAATATTACTTGAGGGATGCCAAGATGGTAATAGGAATAATCTCAGGATAATGAATTTTTTGCTTGAGTGAAGTCAGAATAGGCTACAGGTCCTTCCTAAGAACTCTGCTTTTCTGCCTGTGTCAAAGAGAATGAAAGAATGGACACATCACCAAGTGTCTGCTCCTGGCTCAGGAACAAGCTTACTTGAAGGATGTTGGGGCAAAATCCCTGTGTTTTGGTTCCTAATACTTACCTATGGGTTTTCCTCTGATAAATTTGTTACTGAGGGACACTCCTGAAAGATGACAGCTGGACTTGTTGCTTTGGTAATACATCTAGAGACCTCTCCACCTTGCAATTTGTTTTGTTTTGCCCTGTGCTGTGCATTTCTAATCCTCTGTTCTGAGTAGATTTGAAACTGTTGGTATTCAGGTGTTGGCTCCACACATTAGGGTTCAAACAGAAGCTTATTAGTGTCAAACTGCTAAACACTATTCAGAGGAGCTGTCTGACAGTACTTGCTCATCAGTGGTTTATGAGCATTGCTCTTACATGCTTGATTTAAAAAACCCTCAACCTTTACTGCAGTGGAGTTTTTTCCACTTGCAAGTAAACTGAGTAGTATAACTATGTGAGTAGATGTCACTTGTTGATAAAGGTATAGATTAGTTGTCAGATTCCAAGGCTGAATGAGCAGAAATATTAAAGCTCTGTAGGTTTAGGGGTTTTTTTTTGGTGGCAAGGATTTGAGATGATGAACTGCCAGCTCCTGTCCTTATTAAGGTCTCAAACATCCACTTCCTTTTGGAGTGCAAGAAAATGTTTTAGCCTATTAACAAAGTCTCTTTTTGATTTGGCAGATGACAGGTGGCTTCTCCACCATAAGATGAAGGATAAAATCTTCATTTAAAAAGTTAGGTTGTTTTTTTCTATGGAGGTTAATACAATACAAAAATCCTAAAACTGGCATTTCTGTGAAATTCTGAGACTTTGATTTGAGGTTAGTGTTACAGTGAGGAGATGAAGATCTTCTTTGAATTTCCACATACATGAACTGAAAAGTAGCAGTTTTGAAGATCGGGTTCAAAAATTAAGTCGAAACATCGGAGATTTACAGCCCTCTGCACATATTACATTTGTGTGTTGTGCATTTTGAAACCATGGCCTTCTTGACTTTCTTCTCCCTCAGCAGAGAGCACCATTGTTGTTCTTGTAGATACTCAATAAAAACCCAACCAAAGCAAATATTTAAAAAACCTATGAAAAAAACAGGGAATTAGCTCCCCTTCTGGTGGCTCTAAGTGCATGAAGCTGCCTAATACTTTGCTTGCACCTTCTCTTCACTTTCAGGTTCTATTTTCTTGCCTTCTGTGGCTGCAAGCTGTGGATCACTAATGATCACAGAGAACAGAAGCAAACCAAACAGATACTGTACAAGGCTGAAATCTCTTTTACCGCAGGACAGAAACTGGCACCTGTGCTCTCTCTCTCCCTACAAGGACTACATGTCTCAGCTGGGGAAGGCAGAAAGGGAGGTCAAGCCAGATGTTCATGTTCTCTAGCAAAGTGCTGTAAGAAACTTGGAAAACTTGAATAAATCTCTTGTGTATTAAACAGAAAGCAGGTCAGTCAGTGTTTGTGTACAGGAAAACAAGTATTGTGTAGTCCAGGCAGCAGTGATCTGAATCACTGGGATTCCCAAATTCCCATGAGGTACAGGCATTCAGTTGTTCCTCACTCTTCAGCTTTTCCTATTGCTAGACGGAGGTATGTCTTTGAGCGCGTATCACAAATCCTTTTCTTTGGCACCTCATTTTCTGTGTATGGAAGAAGAGGATTTGTATACTGACAATGTCATGAACTAAGCTGCTTCAGCCAGGCATCAACTCACAAAAAGTCAGAATCTGAATGCTCACACGAGCATGAACATGAGTAAAATGACAAGATCTGCCTTAGAATGAGAGGGACTTGGTAGTGTGCAACAAATCACGTCTATTCAAATCGCTAAAAGTCATCCTCTAATCCCATTTTGGGACTCACTTAGCATTATTCTCTTCTGTTGTACACAAATCTGCTTCCTATCCAAGGTTATATTTTCTCATATGACCTGGTGTGCAGTTGCTGTCTAGGCATTGGTGGCCTACCTTTTGGGAGAGGCATGGGGAAGGAAGGGGAAAAAATGGGGTCAGCTGTGTTTGCATAGTCCATCTCAGTGACAAAATGCAAGTGTCTGTCTGAATTGCTGCTGGGTAGCTGCGTGAAGCAGCACCAAGGCTGGCAAGCCTATGTGATTGCAGTGTGGTGCCTCTGAGCCTTGAGGGGTGTTGACTTCCCCAGTGTGGTAACACGTCAGTGACAGGAACTGAAACCTTTGGAAGTATTTAGTCAGTGTGATCCACCTGCCAGGTATGACACTGTCTTAACGAGCTTGTTCAACTTCTCAGTTTCACTGGGATGATGAGTCAGGCAAACCAGGAATCATATTCCTTATGAAGCTTAGCTGTACATCTATGCTCATCTGTAGTTTATATTACAGCAATAAAAATACTTTTCTGCTTTGCAGCTTCAAAGGCTTGCATCAACAGAGAAAGCAGCATAATGGGGTTGAGGTTTGCTGCTCATTAAAAAAGTTAGGAGTTCTGATTTAACAGATGCTTGACTTTTACCAGGTGCTTGGAAAAGTGATAGGCAAGAGGCTTCAGCATTTCCTGCTCCAGGAAAGACTTGATTCTTAATATGAAAAATTCTCCTTTACATCAAGTTCACTTCTGTTTTTCTTTTCCTTGGGCTCCTTCGAACATGGTTTTGTAACTTGTGTCTAGTCCATAGCATTAACACAGAGGTAAAGGTCTCCTTTTAGTGTGTGTCCGTATAATAGAAAGAAAAGCTGACATCTTGTTAATAGCATTTCATTGCTGTTACAGAGACGAGCCTGATAAATACTGCCAAGGAGAGAACAGTGTCTTTTTGAATGTATGCTGTAAAGCAGTTCTTATAATTAGTACTAATTAGTCTCTCTGTTGACAGAGTTGTAAAGAAGCCAAGTAAGATTTGGGTTTTTTTGTTTAGTGGTGTCCTTTGCTGTGATAAAGGCATGTTGGTACGTTTGCACTTCTTAGTTTTATTCTCCAAGACTTTCAGCCAGGAATCATTCACCAATGCACTGAAAGCTTTTCTAGAAGTAGCTATCAAACAAAGAATGAGTAATTTACCATATTAGACAATTATCCTGCCAAGAGCTCTGTGTGACCAGACACCTTGCTTAGCAGGAGGAGTACATCCACTTCATAAGAAATCCATTTGGGTGTTCCCTTCAGCACCAGGAGCCTGGTCATGGCAGAATAAGAATGGTTGACTATAACTGCACTCAATATTACACCTTAGTTTGGATCGTAATCATATGAAAATAGGAAAAAGACATCTGGTAACTTTTGTGTTAGATGTAATTCCATTAACAATATAACATTTCCAATATAAATCCAATTCACTAATACAAAATGTGTAATTTAGCTTTCATGATACTAAAACTACAGCTGTTTGCACTCTAGTAGCTTACATTAACAGCTTGAATAATTTTCTTTTTTTACTTGGTAATATTTGCCTCCTTGGATCCAGAAGATTTCAGGTATCTGAAGGAGCCAAATGCAGCTTAAACTGCTAGTGTTGTGTCTCTTGACTCTAAAACTGCAGAATAGGAAATATTTGGGCAAATAGTACCTGGTTCTGTTCAGTGTTTGTGTCTTTGCTTGCATAAACTACCCTTCTTTTCAGACAGAAGGACTGCTGAACGTTCCCATATGTGTACAGTTTTAAAACATTTGTTTTCAGTGACAAATAATTCTCCCTAGAATTTGTTTCCTGCATGTACCCATCTGCATTTCTATAAAAATTCATTGATGTATTTTTTCTTTGTACTGCATGGAAGTCTATGACTTTCACTATAATAAAGTGCAATACTTGAGGTGGCTGGGAAAGATTACAAAAAATCATAAATGGTGTTAGTTTGAGGATACTTGAAGGCTGTCAACAAATCAGTACCATCAGTGGAGCAATCATGCTCACTCTCAAGAAAGTACCATTTTATAAATATTCTACTTACTTATATTCCTTCCAAACTGTGTTGAAACAAGTAATTGTTATGCTGAGCCAAACTGTAGCTCTTAATACATATTTCCTCTTAACATGGATTTGCTTCACATTATGTGGAAGACATGGTGAGTTTGTGAAGTCAGTCTGAAAGGGAAAAGCCTGGATTTAAACAACACTGATTTGTCAGGGACTGGTTGAAATAAGTTTGCAAAGGCTGTATCAAATGTAAGAATACCAAACAGATTTCAACATATTTTAAATTTAAATCTGATTCAGACTGATGGTCTCTTGGGTTGGTATGTTGCCTGTGTTTTGACTCTTTCTAATCTCAGTTTAAATGGCAGATAAAATTTCTGCTGTTCATGACTACAGTCAGTGTGGTTTTGGTTATTCATGCAACTTCAATTACAGAGCTTGTTCCACTTCTAGATTTTAGAGGTTTAGAGGTTCTAGATTTTAGAGGTGTACAATTGCAGTCACCCTGATGATGCAGTTATTAAATATCTACTGTAGTCCGTGTGACTTTATGCCATTGCCATATCAAGACAAAAAGTATTGTTTTCGTAGTTTACAACTTTGGAGCAAAATGTATTTGTTTTCCCCGAAAGTTAGTTTCCTTTGTGTTTTATAGCATTGCTCAGTTTAACTTGAGCTTGTTTGGTTTTTTAAATGAAAATTTATTAATCAATAAATTTTCATTTAAAATCAATAAATAAAAATCAATAAATCAATAATTTTTTTCATACTTTTTCTTGGTTAAGTGCAAAAAGAATAGGCCTAGCTGTGTAGAAACTGTATATATAAAAAAGGATTCAATATTTAGGTATCAAAGTTTCTGGTAGAAACTGAATGGGTTTTTTGATTATTTCTCTAACTATTTGGTTTTGCAACCTGAGAAAAGAGATCATTTTGTTTGCTTTTTCATGTAATTACTGAATAAGATATATCCTAAATTATTTAAAATATTTTTGCAGGTTATTGGTTTCAGAAATAGTGGCTATAGTAGCAGAGTGGCATTCTTAAATGCTATCAAGGTAGTTCCTTTTATTATGAATGAAAAAAGGGATGTCTCCATTTATTCCCAGTTTGTTGACATGTTACCTGGAAGAAAAGCACAGGGAGAGGGCTTTTGCACCTTGTCACCATGCTTATATGTAGTAATTTAATAGCATAAGCCTTTTTTATTTGATGGCTGATGTCTGCTGTCATCGATTCAAAAACCACCTCTGGCTGTCTGGAAGGAAAGAAATGTGGTTTTTATCTTTTCCTTTCTGGTGGACAGGTAAAAGGAGAAGAGTGGGGCTGATTGTTTCTTACACCTGTGGTAGTGAGCTCTGACCAACTGCTGAATGCCTTCAGTTAGGAGGAGGAAGGGATTTATTTCCTTTCCTTTGTTTTTCTTAGGATTTAGGGACTTTATGTGCTCTGATGCTGGCTTTTGATACTGCAAAGAGTAAGAGAAAAGTGGTAATTGAAAATTTTGTGTGGAAAATTTTGATCTTGAATAAGGTCACTACAGTTCTGAATCTCCAAAACAACAGAATCTGAATCCCCAAAGCATAGGGTACATGTTCTGCTGATTTTTTGTCTTGAATAGTCCCAGTGAATAATGAAGGAAGGTGGCTTTGAATTATACATTTCATGGCACAAAAGTTGTCCTTTATGGAAAACATTGCAGAAATTGTATGGTACAATTCTTCACAAGCTCCTGTTTCCTTTGCTTGATGACTGCTGTGGAAAACTGCAAGTTTTAAATTGCTTGTCACACTCATGACTGGGGTATGCAAGAAGTAATCATAATTGTGTGCATCACTTTGTAGGCCATAAACTCCAGAGCTTTATCTTTTCCAATATTTACCTGCTCATTATAAAAAAAAAAGAGAAACATGTTTTTGCCGGGTAGAACTGTTGTGTAGCAGATTAGGCTGGTAAAAATTCAGCATTGTGGCATCACATGGTTTAAATATTTGAGGTGCCATAATTAATCACAAAACTGTCCACATAAATTAACAGTGTATTTTTCATATTCTACCTTTCCATCTGTGAGAGTTGTCTTCTGACAGGACAGGGATAAAAACAGGGAAGAATTTTGTTTGCCATTTCTTAGCATGGCGTCTTAGCCTGTCAGCTGATCAGTATTAAAGTCCTGGAATCTAATCCATGTTCTCTTAGAACACAAATCCCTTGTTGAAGACAATTGCTTAGAAATCCCTGAGGGCAGGAAGGGTAAGAGAAATTGATCTTTTATTGTCCAGTTATTCAGGTAAGTAAGATAATGTATTGTATTTTATCCCCTGTTTCATAAATTACCTTTTATTACCATGGTAAATGTAATTTAAAATTAGTTTTAACCTCTCTTCTACTAAAGCAAGTCCCAGTATTGAGTGATCGAGTTGTTGCCTTCAGAGCCAGCTAGTGCCTCAGGACCACAGCACATTATCCACTTACCATGAATGTATACCTCTCCTTCTTCAGCAGGAGAAGTTATCCTACTTTCTAGGTCTCCTGAGCCTCGAAATCCTTACAACTGTGAATTTCTGTGCTTGTCAGTCTCCTCTGACATGGAGAATTACTTGCAGAGGTATAAGTTTCTTTGGAGATGAAAAGCTAAAAATGTGCCCTTTCACCTACAGAGTTATATTTGCCTGTAGCTGAAGCTATGAGGTCTTGCTCCTTAATAAGGATTTTGAAGTGCAAAAAAAGGGTCAATATTGTAGCAGAGATGACTTTTGAGCTGTAGACTGCCAGTGTAGCAAGCCCTGTGCATCTTATGACAAAATAAAGGATTTGAAGATAAATTCCCACCTCCTTCATAGAACAGAGATCTGAGTCCTCTCATTGGTCTCCTTCTATCATTTTACATTGCAGACACATTTTGATACTGAATGTTTGCTGAAATTTTAGCTACGGCTTATATTGTGTGAAAAATGAAGTTTTTGTGTGTTTCATTTACATTAGGAAATGCTTTGGATGATATCTAGTCAATGTGCTTAAGAAAAAAAGCTAAGTTGCATTAAAATGAACTTCATATCTTCATGCTACTGCATCATTCAGAATTTGTATTTTGGGGAACCTTTGTTTCTCTCAAGGAAATTTTTTAAATCTTACAAACATCCCAGAAGGTTTTCAGTGACTTTCATCTGTAACACCAGACAGATAAAAGCTGATGCAATGCACATTTCAAATGATTCTAGAAGCAGTGTACTCCATCTTGAGAAAAATAAATTATTTTCTTATGAAGCCTGCATTGTAACTGTGATGCGCAGTGTATTAGCAGCAAATTTGGTGGCTACCCTTGGCAAGACCCATATAATTGCATCAGGTGACCTACTGAGATAAACTTAACCTACACTCAAGTTGTTGGTTATTTCTAAGTGGGGAAAATGTGGTTTTGTTTTTCTCAAAAAGACTGGAAAAGACCTGCTGTCATTGCCTGCACTATCAAGGACATGTCATTGTTCAATTTGTGGCTTTTCCACCTATAAATGGGACGCTTTGAAAATTATTGACACCTGCAAATTAAGTCCTTAGGTCCTGAGCTTGTAATGTCACTGGTAATTTAATTACATAGACAGATAAGAGCTTGCTTGGAGAAATATTCAGATAGACAGGAATGGAGCAATGAGACTTTTGTCACATCACATTTTTTCTGTCTCTAATTCATCTAGAGTTTTTATCACAAGCCCTGTCTTGACATAGACTACTTACAGTAATTGGCAGAATTTGGCTGCCTCGTAGCTCTATTTTAATGCAGTTTGGATAACTTGAGTTTTTGGATAATTTTCAAACTGGTGAGCTACTTTGCAGCAGTGTCTTTCAGGAAGTATGTGCCAAAATAATTAGTACATTGTTTCTGCCTCCAATCCAATGTCTAGGTTTTGCAGATTTGAGGAACTGAACTTGAACTTAATAAGCTTGCGTACCCTTTCCAGGATGAGATAAAGTCAATGACATGGAAGTCCGTGCCTTAAATACATGTGAAATCCTGTCTGTCAGACATGGAATGCCAGGTTACCCTTTGGGAAGACCCATACCTGGTTTATTTTGAAGGGCTGCAGCCCATGAGGAGGTCCCATGCTGAAGCAGAGGGAAAATATGAGGAAACAGAAACAGAAAAGACACTTGACTTATTAATTCCTCATGCCCTCTGTGCCACTATGTTGTGGGAGGAGGAGGTAAAGGAATATGGAATGAAGGATTGATGTTTGGCCTGGAAAGAAGGGATGGTGGTGGGGGAAGTTATTTTAGCTTTTTTTTTCCTCATCATCCATCTTTATTTTTAATTGGTGTTACTGTACACTAATTTATCCTTAGGTCTGTTTTGCCTGTGATAATAAGCGGAAAATAATTACCCTGTCTTTATCTTGACCCATGAGCTTTTTCATCTTATCACCCTGTCCTGTTGTGGGGAGAGAGTGAGAGAGCAGCTGCCTGGGTGTGGGGGGTTGTCACATCTGGATGAGGTCAACCCACCACAAATTTGAGGGTGAGATGAAGGTATATAATTTGTTTTTAGTCTTTAAATTCAGTGTAATCCTGCTTGGTAGGCTGGGTGTCAGAGTCATAACTTCTTTTTTTATTGTTTCTCCTAAAGGAGTAGCCTTGAAAGGAGAGAAAAATCCTACCTTCCCTGAGCAGACAAATGTAATTGGAAACACAGGTGGTATTTACTGTTCTCTGCAGCAAGAAAACTTTGTCTCCCAACAGATTTACAGCCCCATGACAATCAGTATATTTATCTAAAATTAAGATTGCCATTTCTTCAGTTACTCTGAAGCAGGAACTGGTTATTATATGACACAAGCGGTATGGATGGTAAGTTGGCATCCAAGCAAATTTTAGATACTTACAGGGTTTCAGCACAGTGAGAGACATTGTTTTTAAGATTAATGCTTTTTGTAATCAGCTAATTGTCAGTTGTTTTTCTGAACAGTAATCAAACATACTCTGAAATTGTGCTTATTTTTGGACTAGTGCACCTTTTACAAATTGCATACCACGTAGTGAGTGCTGTACAGGAAATTGAACAGCAGGAGCTGCAGAAAGTGGAGAGAAGGTGTGGGGTTCTTTTTGCAGGCAAGGCTCCCGTACTGAGATTGTCTTTCCTGAGTTTGTGCAGTTCGAGCATGGCTGTGAAACACAATGGAATGAGGCAGTTAATGAGTGATGAGCGGTTTTGCTGACATGCCGGTACTAAAAAGATGACTCTTCTTATATAGTTCAGGATAATACTGGAGGTTTTCTGAGCAATTACTTGATTCACACATTCATTGCCTATGAATGGCATTTGCCTCAGAAAACTGCATAGAGATCTAATGAAATGGTAAAAAATAATTTATGCATGCCACATAATATAAATTATTGTGCAGCACAACCATTCAGTTTTGACAAAAAAATAAAAGAATAGTTCCTATTTAAAATACACAGTTATTTCTATGAAAACAGATGGTGCTTTTGAGCATTTTCTCTCACTGAAAGCAGATTTTAATAATTAGCTCAAAAACTGAAGCTAATATTTTTTAAGTGTTGTGCAAAAGGAAAAAAAAATCACATTAGCAGTGCGCATTTCATTACAAAAATGCACTATAAGCAGTTCATGCTCCTAAAATGTAAAATAGGAAGTGGCCTATATTATGAAGTTCTTCACAGCTCTAGACAGAGTAAAAGGATTAATATTTATGCAAAGGCTTAATCCTGTGAAAAGTTATCTTGATTGATATCACCTTTACACTTGAGCTGGAAGAACATCCACAGTAGATATTAATATCTGTTTCATGGTGGTTTAAATCATAAACTTGAAGGTGTAATTGTTAGCAAAATTTCTGCTGTGTCTCTGCACAAGATGGTGCTACAGCTGAACATATGGTGGCACTTAAACCATTACTCATTTGTGTATTTCCATCAGCAGCACCAACAAAGCACTTAAGTTATTGCTGAAAAGATATTTAGGATTACAAAACAAGGACTATGACAAGAGTGTTGGAACTAGATGGTCTTTAAGGACCCTCCCAATACAAACCATTTTAAGGTTCTGTGATTCAAGTATATGGATATGGAAATTATTTGAGTTAGACCAGTTATACCAAGAGTTCCTTGATAGATTCCCGTAAATGGAGATTCTCAGCCTGTAAACTCATCTGTTTTCAATTAAGCCAGGTCGTAATCTTACGTAGTGTTTTATATTGTAGCAGCCAAAAGTGGTAAATTACCACTGAGGCTTACTGCCAAGGCTGGGTCATGAAATGGAAGATTATGACTTCTAGGTGAAGATGCAGGTTTTCAAATTTAAATACAATATTCCCACCAGCAAACAAATATAAGACAGTAAAAATCAATTTTTTTCCTATAATTTTTCATGTCCCCTTCAAACTGATACACAGCCCTTGCCTTCAACAGGAAAAGTAACTAATTTGGTCAATATCATAACACACATTCTCATAGTACTCTTTCAGAGCCAGCTCTGTGATGGTTTAAAGTGGCATGTACTTACAGAAGGATAGTTCTCTGAGTCCAGTGCATTGTTTGATTGTGCAGTTACCGTAGGGGGTTAGTGCATGCTAATTTGCAGGGAAAAGACAAGTCAGAACTGTTCTGAGTTGCCCATCTTTAATGTTCTTTAATGTTCTTGCAGTGACGAACTGAAATCCTGTTGCCATTCTGTGGGCATCTAGACCCCTTTGAAATCTCAGTTGACAGACACATCCCTGGGGAGATGTCAGAAAAAGCTGTTGATACCCTGAATTGAATATGGGAAAATGTGTCAGAGCTGGCTGTAGGTCTGTGAGTCACCAGCGAATAGGTTGTCGTCGTGATCGCGGCAGAGAATGAGCTGACTGAAAGCCTGTAGAGGGAGACGCAGAGAATACAAATGGCATCGTAAAGCAGCGCCTCGGAGACGGCAGAGCTGTTCCTGAGCCAAGCAGGGCACGGAAAGCAGGCACAACATCGTGCCAGTGCAGGTGCAGTGCTTCTCCTAGCACAGGAGGCAGCCTGGATACCCCCGCACGCAAATGTTTTGCCAGGTGCCCTTTTGCCTGGTAGAACAGGCAGAAATACCCACGCTGCCCAAGTGGCTCAGTGCCTTCACAGAAATGGCAGGTATTCTGATACTTGCCTCAGTGTTTCCTTGCTTTTAGCCCAAGTTTTAGCCAGGCAGCTGAGTCCTCAAGAAGAAAAATGAATTTGGTGGACTGAGTCATTATTTTGTCTGATTAGAGGGCATGTGTATGGCTGTTGATATATATGGATAGCTAAATACTCAGATTTGTGAAAGGAGGCATAATGGAGTTTGTTTGTAAGCTACATCTTAGTGTTAATCTTAAGATGCACTAAACTGATTCCTTGGAAGTAAATGGTGATCAAATGGAGCAACTTTGGACAATATACAAGCGTATACAAATATTCAGACAGTACAAAACATTTTCAAATTTTAATTAGAAGGAAGAGTAAGATGAATTCTTGCTTACTAAGGTATTCATGCTTGCTCTGTTCCCTCTCTACTTGGTTATGTGCATTGCTACTCCAGGTGTGCATTAAAAGCAGTCCTCATATTTTCCTGATAAGTTCTGGCTTCCAGTACATTGTCTTATACAATTGCACAATGTTGGACGTGTCCCTCTACTTCTACTAAATCAGGGAATGGGAAGTGTTGCACAATGCTGTTACCTGATGGTAAGAAATTAGGGTATTGGAAGCGTAAAACTTTAAAAAAGAGTTTTTCTCTTTTATTTTTAGCTAGTCTTAATGGCACATCTGACTTTGTGTTAGATTTTTTTTTATTATCTTTCAGTAAAGTGGAACACGAAAAATCTTTGTTTTCCCAATATTCAGGCAGTAGCTTTACTGTTTTAGAAGACTTGTTGAGATCCCTCACTTGCATAATTGAACTTCTGCTGTATGCATGACCTCAGCTGCAGGTTTGGGTGTAATTGCTTTATACAGAACCAAGAGATACTTAAATAAAGGATTTGGCATACACATGCAATTTTTAACTGAGCAATTCAGTTAAATCTGGTTCTGTTAGTTATGACAAACATAAGGGACGTCACCCACATTATTTGTACACTGGTATTTTTTGAGATCATCTGCCAAATAGAGAATCTTGATTTTGTTATTGGCAAAGCTCCCTAAACTATTAAACTAGAAAAACAGAGGTCACTTGTGCTATGTGAGACACTTTTAATAAGAAAAAATCAATCTGTAACTTCAAAGGAAGGCACCAAAGCTGCACATACTGATCAGAAAGGTAGAAATGGTAATGTTTGTTTCGAGGAAATGAAATCATTCCTTCCCACTTCCACTACACTTTGTTTTTATTAGGAGTTGAGAAGTCACATTTCTCAACAGTGTTACGAAAAAAAATACTTCATCTTTGAAAACTTCGTTTTACTTTTGCTTCTTGTTCTCTTTACTGACCTAAACACCTCAGCTGCTTTGTAGTTTTACCTCTTCTGAACTTCTGGAGTAACTTACCCACTGTTCAAAACTTCAGATGAGGAAAGAAATAACGTGTCCTGAATAATCCCATAATAAATCAGCGAGGATCTAAGCAGATAGCTTTTATTTAATGGAATTAGTTGATTTCTCTATTGAGAAATGTAAGGTAGATCTTTCACAGGTACAAGCCTAAGATCTGGTTCATTTAATGCTAATGCTGAATTTGAGCACAGTGATTACAAGAGCCTTCAAGGTGGTGACCAAACTAGAAAAGGCTTTAAGATTTTTCAGGAAACTTATCTTCACTACATTGTGATATACTTTGAAGACAAAAAATTAAAATTATCTAGTCTTCTTCCAGATGCAGAATTCTTCTAGAGTTCCTTTGAAGGCTACAGGTATTTAATCTGTGAATCTGAGAAATTGTAAGAGGCACATACTGAATTAGAAAAACTTTTTCATCATCCACTTAAATGTGCTTGATATTATGATTGATTTTTTTTGTGATATTTAAAGTTCCTATTTCTGTTACTTTATGAAGCTATTGGAATTGCTTGGTGAGAGAACAGGCAGCAATTTTGTTGTAATTTCAGGGAAAGCATCGTCAGCTTTTGAAAATTCAGAATGAGAAAGACAAATGACAGAGGTGGTAGAACTACAGGTTTGCTGGAGCTCATGTTTTCCCCTGCAGTTCACATTTAGCCTCATAATCCTCAGAAAAAAACACAGGTTACTGAGCAGTGCCTTGTGGACCAATAAAGGGCACAAAGCCCTTAATAAAAGGGGGTCTGTAAATAACTGCAACTTAATTCTTACATAGCAGCATTATAATATTTTTTTCCTCTAAGGTATATTGTTACATGTGTAGATCCTAGGCTTCCTGTATTTTTAAAATATGGGCTTTATACTTGTCAGTTTAATTATTAAGTTAAGATATTTTATCTTTTCTTAGAAAATATAGAATATCACATATACCTTATAGAGGCAGAAGCATGCTGGAGACCTTCAGGGGCCATCACAGATTTCAGCAAAGATAAATGTGATATGTCTTCATCAGAGATCCCAACAATTCAAAGAAGAAGAATCTGTCACAGCAATTGGCATTTGGGATTATTATCAGACAAAGACTCCTTTAGAATAGCTAGCAGAGCGTGAAGAAAATTATTTTCATAGTGACAATTAATCAAGTATCAGGACAAACTGCATCAGGGTAGGAATACCTAATCCAGAGGAGCTTCTCTGGTTTCCAGTTTTCCAGTCAAGAGGCAACCTTAAAGAAACCTCTGCATTTTAAGTGTTTGTGCATTAAATCAGTGATTCAAGTGTTCCGTCCCCTTTAAAAAAAGAGTGTGTGACCCTCTGAATGCTTAGTTCCCAGTGAGGATAGAAGTGACAGAGTAGTGTCACAGAAGTGAAGTAACTTTTCTGAGGCAATCAGGAAGGCAATTATAAAACTTATTTCTAGCCTGGAGTGGCTGTGCTTTTTCAGGAAACTTTGGTCTACAGAGAAGCTGATCTTGGCTTTCCCTTGCAGAGATAGGGTGATTTAAATTGTTTTCTTGGGTGGAAATAATTCCCAACAGCTTTTGTGTATTCGGTTAGAGATTCTATCACATTTTTTGGTGGAATTTAGGCTTAGGAATTGTCTAAATTATAGTACTGATTGTTTATTCTCCACTGCTTATAATAGCAAAAAATTTCAAACAGTTTCAGTGAATGTTGTTGTTGAGTTTAAAGACTCTTTATACAAAGTGCAAGGGGTGATTAAAATCTCACTTGCTCACATGTGAGCATACAATTGTTGAATTTAGCCAATGGGACATGCTGTGTCAAAAGCTGTATCTCAAACTGCCTCCTTCTTGAAAAATGTCTGTATAGGAGAAAGACATTCTTCAAGCCTTGTGTGGGAAAACTTCCTCTAATTGTTGAATAATGAAAGTCAATAACGTGTAACTCATACAGTGACTTTCTGCCCCATTTGTGCAGCTCCAATGCAGAAAACATCGTGGAAAACAGTTATCACAGTGTTTAATTTCTGTTGTTCTCAGTCAGTCTCATTTCTATTACAGAACTGCGTACTTCACATTTTCATGTAAGCGAAGTGAATGAGGCATAAGTGGGGAGGAGGAGAGCAGGGCCTGTGATGCCACTGTCATTCACTGTTTGTGGCAATGGTAATGAGAACCAGCTTTTCACTCCTGTTCCTTATGGTCAGTTCTAGGCTTTTTTGCTTTATAAACCACTAACTGGCAGCTGTGGTCATCCCAGAAAGTAGGTTATTACTATTTTGTATGTGTTGGGAGGGAGAGGATCATCAAAGATTGATAAAAGCAGGTATAAGATCTTGTGGAGATCAGAACCAGAATTGTGGAATGCCTTCCATGTGAGGAACAGTTGCTTGGCAATCTCTTCAGTCTGGAAATGCAATGGGTGGAAGGCAAAGAGGGCAGAAGGGTTGAAGAAGTTATGAACTCAGTGATGTTAGAGGGCCTCAAATGAAGCAGCAGGTCCTGGGTTTGAAACAAAACAAGGGATACTTCACACACTGTAGTTTCTTTGTAACTACTTGCAATGGAATTTTGAGATAAACCCCTATGAAGTCTGAGGTACGGAGCATTGAAATGCAACTTGGCTTTCACCTGAGTAAGGCAGTAGTGTCACACTTTGGGGGATCAGGCTTTTAGTCCAAAGAGTGATACCAAAAGCAGCTGCTGTGGGGCAGTGCAAGAGATCAGTAATATAAACCACATGTAGGAAGCAACAGTTGCGTTATGCTGTGGTTGCCTTGTCACTTAAAAGGGATGCTTGAGTTTTCAAATTGTGTACAACAATACACTTTGGAAAGTTTCATTGTTATTCAGCAAAAGAAGCCTGTTGGTGCTGCCTTCTGTAGGAGCTCTTGGACAGCCTAGATCTGGGAGAGGAGAGCGTGAAGATCGCTACATCAACTCATGTTCTGAGATCTCCTCACTGTGCATAAAATCTAGCTGGTGGAGAGAAGAGACATGGGCTCTGTCTTTATCTTAAAAATTCTATATAAATGAAAATATATCACTGCATTTATTACTAAATAGATATCCAGAAATCCTCTGGTTTTTCAAGCCTGAATTAAATCTGAATGTTATGACAAGTATGTAAAAGTTTAAATATTTTAACTTTTGAACTCTAGTTTATCCAAGTATTCAGTCTCTCAAACCCTGATAGAATATGAGTGGCAATAAAATCCCCTCTAGGAATCATTGTGTAGATGAGTCTTTGTACCAAGTTTAATTCTCCTCTTGTGGCCTTGCAGCATTGGGTACAGAGGGTATTATGGTCAGATTCAGTATTCTTCTCGTAATCTCTCCTCCTGCTGAGTCTGTGCAAACAGGGAGTCAACTCTGGCTGGGCCACAGCTGCAGCTGTTGGCTCCAGTGAAATCCAGCACAGCAGAACATGCTGAGCCAGAGAAGAGGGTAATGTTAATAGTAAGAGTGAGCTAGAGATCACTGGGATAAAAGGAGAATGGGAGTAAAATGTCATGTGACAAGGTAAAGATGTCATAACAAAATTATGCTTTTAGGCAATCTAAATTTCTTTAAAAATTATCTCAAAGTTAATGAGACACGACATGCTGGAGAGAGTGCTGTAGTTGCAGTAAATAATCATTTTATGAGCAATTGTGTGATAGTAACCATAATAAATTCTGTTTCTCTCACACTGAGGTCACTTTCTCCCAGTCTGTAAAACATCTTGTGACTAAATTTTCTTCAGCTGTGAGGTGATAGAAGATACAGGAATGATATCATTGGAGAAGATGGAGTGTAAATGCTTAGGAGGAAACAAATCTGAAGAGGTAGTGTTGAAGGGAAATAAATAGGACTATTACTGTATTCTATTTTTAGGAATTGTACAAAAAATAAGAGATAATATTTTATATAATTACAGTATTTAATAATATTATATTATTAATGAAAATAGTGTTTATAGAGCTGTTGGACTACTAAAGTTGGTTTGATTTCATTTTAAGCACAGTGAATTGTGGAGCCCATAACTCCTTAAGAAAACTTCAGGAGAAGCAGCTGACATAAGGAAATGTGAATTCAACTGAGTTGTGCATTGCCTGCTTAATACACCTGAAAGGTGGAGAGGCTGGGGGTGTAGCAGGTCAGTAAAATCAGGGACAGTTCAGACACTTGAGGGCAAGTGACATCTTCTTTCAGGTGTGTCCTGACTGAATCCACGGGCACTGCTATTTTAAATATGAGTGTGAGACTGACTTGAGCTGTGTAAAATAAAACCTTCCAAAAGATAAAAACTAAAACTGCTCTGCTGTGCACTTTAATGCAAGCAGGAGGTTTTTCTTCACTGGGGTTGTCACTGCACTGCTTAGGCTTTATTTCATAAGCTCATACTGTCCTAATTTAAACTTTGACTTTCTATTACAAAGTATAAATCAGAAGATTAAAAACCTCCCACTATAGATTTTTTAATAGAAAGTGACAGTTTAATTTGGCAGAGTTGAGCTGAAAGGATGCTTAAACCTCATAGAGAGTGCCAGCATCAGCAGCTCCAGTGTAGCTGGAAATGAAAACAGAAACATGAATAATTAACAGATAAGCTCGAGTTCCTCAGATATTTCGCAATTACTTACTTTAGAAAAGTTTTCTTTTCTTCTCACGGAGTTCTTTTTTGCTAGTCAACCTGGTTTTGCTTATTGAAAAATAGAGGATGTATGTTACTCGTGTTTTACAGTGAAAATCTGGGGTTTGTTGTTTTTATTTATCTAATGAGAAAGTGTAGTTTTTGAGGGAAAATTAATTTTTTGACCAATGAGTAATTTAATTCCTTGCTGTCATATTGGTGTTTCTTTCGCAAAATACAGAAGCCTTTGAAAGTATATTCATGTGGGCTTTTTGGGTTCCATGAGGAACCTTCAGTATTTAGGTGCAGTAATTCATGAGCAGTTGTAACCCTGTTGACAAGACATTCCAAACCAGGGTGCAGCTTTATGTAACAACGAGCTGTTAAACATCAGTGTTATTCCATGTGCTTATGGAAAACAGCGCTGAAACTATCATCGTGATAATGCCACAGAAAATAGTACTTTTTTACTATTTATACCATCTATTTTACTAGCCGTGCAACAACTTCATGAAGTGGAATATGAGTCAGCCAGATGGTGGAATCAAACCAGCTAGTTTCTCCTGCAGGGAAATGACTCGGCAAAATCCTTGCTTTGAAAGTTTTTGTATTTCAGCCTACAAGAGATTTTGTTAACCCAGATGGTGATTTCAGTTAAGGAATTTGTTTTGAGCATTCTGTTGGAAAAGTCTAGGTGTTAATGTTTTGAGAAAGAATATTTATGCTTGCAAAATTGTGGGGTTTCTTTTTTTCCCCTTCCTTGTGCCACCTTACCAAGTAAGATGACAGTTTATTTTTGTTCCAGTTTCTGCTTTATAATACTCTAATTTGGTAGATGTTTCTTATTTGAGAAAGGTGTGTAATTTTTATAGGAAACAAGAATAAATTTAACTTGGGTTCTGCTGCTCTGACTTCCAGCATGACTGTGTTTGTAACAGCAATTACCAAACTGAAGAGAAAAAGTGATGCCAGTTTTCCTATTTTATCCAAAACTGGGTTAATATTTTTTGTATTAAAATCCTGCATTTGATGTTTACCACACTCCTTTCCATCTCCCATATATATATATGTATGTATGTATACATATATATATATCTCAATATATATATCAGCATATATAGATATTACCATTTCATACCTGTTCTGGCTCTCTTGGAAAGGATTTGCTTCCCAAAATCATTATAAAAAAGAACACCTATCTCTTGCTGCATGTAGTTTTTTGGTATAAGTGATTTTTGTGTAAAAGTCAACTCAGCAGAGTGAAATTGTTCCATCACTGTGAAGGGCAGGGAATATTGCAGAAACCAATCCAACGGCGTTTTTCTCCCAAGGTTAGAAAAAGGTCTCAGCCTTCTGATGCCAGTGTCTCTCGTTTCTCTCTGACATGACTCGTGTAATTAATGAGGCAGGCCTAAGGAGGTGTTCTAGGGAAGTGTTATGAAATCTGTAGTAGCAACAGGTACTATCACCCTGTAATTATGCTGAGGCATAAAGTCAAAGGACGAATTAAAAATACCAAAAACAAGAAAACAGCCCCCATCTATCTATTTATCAGTAAGTCAAAGCAGTGGAATTGTAAGCTAAGGAAACACATTATTTAGTTTCTAACATAGTGTGAAGGGGTTTTTTTAGAAAGTGGAATTACTGAAGTATAATACATAGTATTTTCTTGTTCTAATGCTGCTTATATAATACCATAATGAAAAGAAAAGTAGAGAACTGAAATGCTTTCAGGCTTAACATAATTAAGTAGACAAATGTTCTTGTTCTTTTCTTTAAATGTCAGATTTGGTTCTCATTATTTTAAAAATTTCGTAAAGAAGCAATTGGTCAAGCATAACTTCCAGCAGGCATTTTGGTCCACAAGCCTTCTCAAATGCTAATCCCAACTGTATTTTATTACCATTGTTATTAATGCAAGAAGTACCATGGTGTCACTTTTCTTATTTTTGCTATCAGTGAAAAGGTTACTGACAAAGTACTGCTCTTGCTGCTTGCATTTTGTGACTGACTGCAGTTTTAACCTTGAGAATACATTGACAGCATTGCTTAGAGATAAAGATGACTTTCTTATTGGAATAAGAAATTCAGGTTTGGGACTGGAGAATTTGACATGGTTTTTTAAAAAGACTTATAGATTTGCATTACTAAAACTAAAAAGTTCCATGTTGTATTAGACCAATTAAAAAAAGAATCTGTGGAATTACTTCAAGAAGTTCCTTGTAGCACGTTTGAACGTGCAAAGGTGATTTTGAAAGGAAGGGTATACAACTCCAAAACCCTGTAGGAAACACTGTTAAACTTTAGCAAGTACTTTATCAGGCTGAGGCCAATCTAAAAGTAGCTGTGTTTGCTTTTTCTATCCTGAAATTTGTAAGCAAATCATGGTTTTAAAGGTAATATCCAATTTCAATAGACTGAGATAGTCTAAGAAGTACCTCTATTGCCAAAGAGTTCTGTGGAAATAGATAGGTATTAAGATAAAGATCAGAAATATACAGTAAAAAAATTGCAATTGATGTCACATATTGAGTGAATTTTGATGGAATATTCAGTGTCTAATTAAACAGTTTCTAGCAGAGTTTTGGAGATAAGTTATTGCTTTTCACAGGAACCTGTAATTATTCATGAAAAATCAAATATCCACATTATGTGAAATTCAATCAGCTTACTAGAGAGTAACAGGAATTTCATTTTGATGATAGCTCACGGTACCTTCATTGCTTCATTCTGCACAGTGTGGTGGATGTGTGACATCTCCCATGGGGAGCACAGTCTGGAACAGGGTGCAGTGAATCCAGTATGTGGGTGTGTCTGAAAGCTGAATAATATGTGAGTAACAGAATGGCATCTGCTGTCAGTCACTGAGATACTGTCCCTGAAAGAATGACACAAATGTAACTCAATCCCTCAAAAAAACAATCTTTTTCAGCAATGGTTTTGGTAGAGGTAGTATTCTTTAGCTGTCCATTCTCAGTGTCTTTTTTGTTTTACTTAAACCTCATCCCCTGTATTTGAATCTTATCTAAACCCTTCACCCAAGAAACAATGCCTGATGGATTGTTTTCTGAGTGGAAGGATTAAAAAATAATCAATAGACACTGATTTTTTCATTTAATACTTGCTAAATAGCTTGTTTCTTGAGGGAAAAATATGTATTTTTTTATGTGCGTGTTGTCCCTTAAGTGAAAAGCAGAATATAATCAATCTGCAAAAATTTGAAGAAATTTTGTGAGTTTGGTAATTTGCTTTCCAACAAGAATTTCTTTGTCTAACTTGTCAGTGTGGAAGCAGGATGTGATCTGCGAAACATTGATAACACATGACAAAGAACTTCTAGTGTGTTTGATGTGTCATGCAAATGTAAACAAATGCTTCTGCATAAAGCAGAAATGTATGGCAGGGAAATGGAAAACATCTCCCCAAAACAACAGAATAAGCAAAAGGACTGTGTTTAGCCCTACTCTCCTTTTAAGCTGTCTGAGAATGTTGTGCGAAACACAGCACCAGTCATTTCTCAGCTGAAATATTAAGTGTACAATGTGCCAAGTAAACATTGAACAAATGCCAGGAGCTTGCAACAGCAGCTTCAGGTTTACACCTAGTAAGATTGAAGTCAACAAGGATCTCATTAAGCTGCTCAGGGAAATGTCGAGGCAGGTATGATGCACAGTAATTTGTGAGCATGGATCTTGAAAAGCAAAGGATGTATCTACTTATTCCAGATGACACCGAGGCAGCTGGGTAGTGCTTACCAAACCGAATCAATTTACTTCAGAAGTCTTGGAGTGAAAGACATTTCTTCTGTTGGCATTTTTAGAAATGTAGCTGAAAAGTATTAGACTGGCTATTTTTTAGTATCAGACACTTCCATTTGTGCTCAAGAGAGAGAAGATTAGTTTGGGGCTTTTTTTTTGCTTTGGGGGAAAAAACATCCTTCAGTGTGTAGGAAGTTGCTGAACAAATGCCTAAACATTTTAAAATGGAGTCAGCATGCAGATGTTGCAGCTGAGGGAAATGTAGTGCAGCTGTACCTTTTGATATTAGGAAAATAAAAGGAATGATGTATTGGTTATAAGAGCAGGATTTCACATTTTCTAGGAATTACCTGAAAAATGGAGGATTTCTGTAACAGGCTTTATCAGTATGTAATCAAAATCTAGGATTTGTTCAAGTTCTTCATAACTTCTGGTTTTCATATAGGAGCTCCCTTTAGCAGCTAACAGAAGCTAAATAGAGAAGTGCCTGATGGTCTGTGTGCAACAGATAGGAGCCTTTTGTTCAAATTTAGGAAACCAACACAGAAATTGCTTTCTTGATGTAACTGCACCACTGTGGAATTATCAGTGGACAAACACACCAGTCAGTGTGTATTCATAGCCACTAATAATATGGGCTCCCAAAGGAAATGTTATCAGCGGCTTCAGTGTAGTTTTCAGGTATGAGGAGAAGGTGGATTGAGACAGGGTTTAAATACCAGCCAGCGTGTACATTTCATGTCTCTCTCTTTTAATACTAAATTCTTCTGTTAGGAGACTAATACATGGATCATCTCTCCATATCTCTCCTAGCACCCATCCTGTCTCCCACTGAAATACACATTAAGCTCATCTATTGTGAAATAAATCCTCAGAAATCTCTCCAAAATAGACTTACAGGTGTAATGGATTGAATTAAAATTGAGTGACATATGTTTAAAAATACTTAGTAAAAATAGTTAATCCTGATGAAAGGTATAAATACCTTGCCTGAAGCAGAGATAACTTTGAACTCTAAATAATGTAATACATTTTAATCAGTTTTACTGCAACAATTTTTATCTATGAAATAAGCTATCTTGGAAGCAGTTCTCAAGTAAGTTGAAAGAAGGATATAATTTGCTTGAATAGTATTTTAGTTGTGAAATCTCCTTAGTTTGGAACCTGGGGAAACTTGTAATGGTCTATTCTTTCCTTCTCTGTGTAACAGCAGTTGAAAAAAGACTTCCTGATAACTTGTTTAAAGTGGTACCAAAAGTACAGGTTTAGATGTAAGCTTCTTTCTTGTTACAGTAGTGCTGAGGACCGTATTTATCCAGACAATCATGGAAGATTTACTCGAGAACAATTAATTTTTGAGCAGGGAATCACAGCATTATGTACCATTGGGCCTGCTTACTCCTGCTTACAACAGAGAGGTGGTACCTAACCAAATTTAAAATCACTGCAGCAGTTGATGTTATAGATTTTCCAGACTTTTTGGCGTGTCTTGTAGTTCCATCTCACTCTCAGTTGTGATGAGTTGTGGATGGGATCAGATCCAGCTGTGGATCCAAGGTCATTACACAGCATTCCAGCACCCTCTAAGGCCTCCTGTTTCCCAGTGGGGCCCTGGCCAGTGGCCAACCCCGGGTGTGTCACAGCTGGGGTCACCGGTACCACGCAGCAGCCTTGTCACTGCTCGCTGTGCTGTGGGGAGGTATTGAAACAGGCCTGTTCCAAGGAGAGTCAGCAGGAGACTGCTTCTCTTGATAAGGAGGAAAGCCTCTTCAGAATTAAAAGCCTTTGAGAGTTATTTTCAGAAGATTGTAACGTTTTCTTTTCTCTGCCTTCTGTGAAGTCCAATTAGCCTTGTCTTTGCAATCTAAACTAGTGTGCTGAAGGTATTAAAAACCCAGGTAGAGAGACAGATAAAATAATTGGGCACCAAGTACATTTTGACCCAACTCTCCTGCTGTCTGTACCCAGGGTACTTAATTCAAAACTCAGCCACAGGTATATTTGTAAAGAAGTCTAATCTGTAACTGATAACAGCATAGTACTTGAATGGGCAACAGAAGTATGAAACTTTTTCATTTGTCAAGGCAGACTTCATGTGGCTACACTACTTCTATTTCTCCCCACAAAGTTTTAGAATACTGCTGAATTGGTAGCAGGAAAAAAGCTACAGTACTGTCCTTACAAAAAACCCTCCTGTGTCCCTGGATAGGTTCAAACGTCCTGTTTGGTTTAATACTAAGCAGATTTCTAGTTATAAAAAGCCCTAGGCATATGCCCTTGGCATACATGATGTTGTGACCTGGCTTTCTTGGTCATCATTTTCTTTAGCAGTGTCTGTAAACAGTTTTGGGACCTGGATTAAGTAAGTAAATGTTGTTAACTCATGAAGTCTCTCACCCCCACAGTCTCTCAGAATAGACCTACTCTTCATGGAAAATTCATAACTGTTCATGTGTTAAGCACAAAAGGTGGGAGTTGTTTTGTTTTACTTGTAACTCCTAGCATAACAGCATATTTTCAGGTAATACTATTTTTTTTAGTGTAGAGATGCACAGCTGCCAAAGTTTCTTCTCATTTGATGTACTGTACAAAAAAACCAAAAAACATTTCAAGAGCTAAAGTGTAATATTTAGAGGTTTTTTGCCTGTTTATTTCACACCTTTCAGTGTGAACATACTGTCCCTGTTCAGCCTGCAGTGTGCTCTGAAATGCATGCTAAACAAATAGGAAACTCTGCAGCAGAGTACCTGGGAATAAGCTTTGACATTCTGTCTGTCACCTGGTATTAATTGTCTTGTGGCAAATGGTATTTCTAATAGTATTAAACACATTAGATGAACTAATTGTTGAGAAACAAGGCAGTTATGATAATTTGCCTTGTCCATCGCCTTTGGGAAAGGAAAGTATCTTATTGACAAGATTTATCTGTTTAAGGTCAGTGTCAAAGTGTGAATTCAGCATTGCTCTCTTTTTTGCTCTCTGAGCTGTACTGACACTGGCACTGAATTAACACCTCCTCAATCTTCTAGTGCCAGCTAATGGTTTAGCTATTACCTCTAAATGACATCTTCAAGAGGTCTCACAGCTAAGAAAATGGGACTAATGACCTGGGAAAACTTCTCAAAACTCTGACTGGAAGTGTTTTAGTACCTTATTTCAGCCCAACTCATTACCATCATCACTTGGAGAATCTTACAGTGTGCAGTTCATGGAATCTCTGTATGCTGAGGGTGAAGGGATAGGAGCATGCCTGCTGGTGGTGCTTCAGTCAATGTTTTACTCGTGTTCCAAACTGCCGTTCCTTTCCAGCTGCGTATTCTGGAAATTCACAGGTGTCATTCTTTTTTTAATGCACTAAGCTAGTTACACCTAGTCCCTTAGGAGAGCAGCTCTATCGGGGTTATACTGTAAGAGAAACTTATTCCCCTGTTGTTAATCTTTCTTTTTTTAATAGTTCAGTGAGATACTGTGCCTCACTTAGACAAGAAAAGCAGCAATGGACACGGCAGAGCAAGAAAACGTCAGCACTTCCCTCATCTCATGTGCATTCGTTATAAAATCAATAAAAATGTAAGTGCTGTGGAACAAGGATGAAGCAATCTGAGGAGCATAGTTCTTCTGCATTTGTATTTTAATGACAACCTTTTTGCAGTAGCTTTAATATAAGTCCATCCCAAAATAGACACCTAGAATAGCCATTGTTACAGAAATAATTTCACCCAGAGGAAGAAGAGAGTTTAAAATACCTACAATACAGTGTTCATAACAGAGCAAATGCTGACTCTACTGTAAAATGCCAGGTAACTTTAGCAACTATAATAGGCAGAATTTATTTAGGGACAATGAAAGGCAAATATTAGCCTTGACAAATGGGGTGTCAAAAAGACAGGATTTAATGCAGAATTGAAATGGTAAAATGCTGATTTTCTTTTCTGCTATTCCAGTCCTGAAGGGAGAAGGAATTCATTACTAAGTTTTGAGCATTTGTCAATTCAGTAGCCTTCTAACTAAACAGAACTTTAGTGCTTAGGTAAGTTTTACACACTAATTTAGTTTGTCTTTTCTACTTACAAATGTCTAGCCTGTAGTCTACTTGCATGTTGTTTCTCTTTTTGTATTAGCAGAGGTTCAGGGAGATTTCTCATTGGTTACTTGATTTGTTATAGCATAATGAGCAGTCTAATTGACACTGAAAAAAATGAGTGATGGTGAAATAGCTCTACTGTCTTTATGAAGACAAAAAATACATAAAACAATATTTTCTTCTGTTTTTGGCCTTATCTCTTGAAATATCCTAAGCCACACTTTCTTAGCTTTATCTGCTAGTAGAAGCATTATGCTCTGCTATACTAGAAATCCAGGGCAGTTAAATCCTGTGTCAGACAATTTCATAGAGAAAGGCCTTTATTTGCAACAAAACGCCAGTGAATATTTGTGTTCATTTGCAGTCAGTTCAGGTGCTTGTGGAATTTTGATGGAGTCCATTTATTCAAAAAGAAAGGGTATTTCACAGTTTATGCCAAGGACTTTTGGATAATTAATTGTAATGGATACTGTAAAGCTGAAAGCACTTTATTTGTGCCGTCATGTGCATTTGGGATCATATTAAAATAGTTTTTCTTTTTATGCATGATGTAGGGAATGAGAGCACGGCTGGCTTGCATGTCAGTGAGACGGGCTGCTGCATTCATCGTAGCAAGAGGTTTCCCACTGTAAAGCCACTGGTATTTAATTGTGCAGATGCACTACAAAAGGGCTTAATCCAAACACTTAATTGTTTAAATGAGGCATGGAGATTTGCTGCAGCCAGGACCAAAAATAGGCTATTTATTTGGAATCTGACTAGAATTTGTTAAACCAAATTTTGAGCTGCAGGAGTGGTACATAACCCTTTTTGTAAGGGCTGTATTTTTAAGGTAGACAACGCAGTGTCTGTTAACATTGGTTAAGGATGGTACATAATCTCAACACTGACCTGGTTTACCCTTCTGCTCTTTTGGTACTTCTAATATTGGGCAGATTCCTTTTCTTCCCTCCTGTGTAATTACCGTGTATTTCCTAAGCTACTTTTCAGGCAGAAATGCCAGAGAGCAACTGATCTGTCACTCCACCTTATTTACAGGCAATCAAGATTTAGATTGATTTTGAGCTTCTGTAAAATTTTTGTGATTCTGATGCAGCAGGAGCTTTTTCAAAAACGTGCTGCAATAGAAGAATTCACTTCTAAAACAGTGCATTAGACAACACAGTTTGATGAATATCCCATGTAGGAAAAAGTTGCCTATGTGAATTTTGTTCGCAAATGCTGGGCTGGAGATTAAAAAGTGGTCTTTGATACAGGTAATGGCAGACAAAGTTCTATGCTGGATTAACTGTAAATATTTGAGGAAACTGTATTCCTCTGAAATAGGTAAAATACAACTAAAACAGGATAAAATTATAAATGCAAATTCAATCTGTCATAGCTGTAAGCATTGACAAATTCACTGTTATTTCTGTATTCTCTGAAGATTTTTTTTTTTACTTTAAGAAAACCTTCCTCTAGAGCTTGAAACTGTTTTGGGGATGGTGATTTTTTTTAGGAATGTTGCAGGTAGATTCACGGCAAAGACCTGTGTAACCTGAGGCCAGTCAAAGTAGCAGCACAAGTGGCAAGCAGTCAGCCTGAACACCGAGGCTGAAGGGGAACAAGCAATGTGAGACACCAGTCATGATGTTTTCCTTCAGCTGCCATGCTGACAGCAGCATGAAAACGTGTCCTCGAAGCAGGACAGATTCTGCTTTCTGGAGAGTGAAGAACCCCAGCTTCTACAGCTGCTGGTCACTCCAGAGGCTTTGGTGGTGCACATCACCCATCTCCAGAGGTGAGTTTGGCAGGGGTTTCAAATGGTGACTTTACATCTTCTTTTGCAAAGAGGTCACGCAACAGAAGATCCCAAAGACCTGCTGCTAGGCAACAAACGTGACATTGCCCTGGCAAAGGGAATTCAGCCTCAGAGAGGAGCAGGAACGTCACTTGAAGGAGAACAGATGGGGAAAATGCACTTCTGGAGCAGTCTGGTAAATCCCTTCCCAGATACACAGAAGAGTCCACTACTGACACATTTCTTAATTCCTGTTGAAGAACTGTCCCACAGGATAGACAGTCAGATACCTTGCCCTCTGCCAGCCCTGGACTTCCCTCCAGCACTTTGGGAGGAACAGCTCCTTGGCCAGCTCTCTCTGAGGGTTGCACTAGCAATCCTGGGTGGCAGCACTCTCTGCGTTCTGAGTTTAGTATGTCTCTTCATTGTTTGGGAGACAACTGCAGGGAGTGATGATTTCAGGAGGAATTAAGACATTGGAATTATGTGTAGCTGATAAATAAAACTGACCTGAGGAACATGTACATCTGAGTACTTGATATAGTATCGTGTAGTCTTTGCTTGTCTGCTATGAGCAAAAGGCAACTCCTCCATGGCACTAAGTATTTTGATGTTTTCGTGCTATTCAAGATAATACCTACTTTAAATGTTCCTGTTAAGACAGTCACTCTGGCACCAAAATAATTCATTTTGTTTTACTGTAACCACAAAGTAAAACATAAAATTGTACAAGCTCTAATAGATTTTTTCTTTTAGGTGTGTGGGCTTTTCAGTGGCTAAAGCAAGATTCTTAAAAGCAATGTTTCACAAGTATTCTACATTTCTTCAGGAAGAATGTGCATATAATATTTGAGTAATTTAAATTAGAGTTGCTTTCAGGTTGTTAACTATGGAGTGTGCTCGGCTGGCAGTATCTGTACAGTAGAGGGCATGCACCCAGTACAGACTACTAGGTACAGGGAAAAACAGCTTTTTCCCTTATAGCAGTGGCCTGAGGGTGGCTGAGTGGCATATCCAGTCAAAATCTGAAGAGAGATCACATTTTTCAAGGGACTCTTCCCTATTGCTAGAAGGAAGAAACAATCCAAACTACTAATTGGGCATAATAGTTTCAAAGATATGTAAACAGACCAGACAACATGCAAGCAGCTGCAGTTATGGGCTAATTATCTGTCATTTCAAGTTTAACAGGTGGTTTCTTGGGCCACAGAAGCAGGAAAAACAGCTTGGAAGGGGTCTTTATTTAGGAATCTTGTGTCAACATAGCTCTTTCAGAGGACTAATTAATATACAGGTCTGTGTGTCAGAGAAACCAGAGTGTTGTAAGGTAAAAAACTGTGATGAATTTGAGAAGAATCTGGGTTTTTTTAATACTTTATAAAACACAATTCAGACGAACAAAAGAGTCTTGTTAAACTCCTTCACATGTTTGTAGCTCATCATTCCAACATCAGGCACTCCCAAGTTCTACAGCCTTCATTTGCATGTCTTACTGTGCTCCTTCAAGGTTAAAAAAATTGAAAAAGTCATTCATAGTGCACCACATGAGCCTTGGAGTGTCAGAGTCTGAAGAGGAAAGTTGTTGTTTGCATTTGTTGGGCTGGTGGCAAATGAAGGGGAGAGGACTGATCTCTGTGCTAGCAGATGAGCAGGTAACACAGGCGAGGGGGGAGGGGAGCAGACTGAGTGAATCGTGTTTCCATATGGCTGAAGGGAGATCTTTCCAGAGGCAAATGGAGCAGCTGGAAGCCGGGATGCTGAAGGTTTCTGCAGGATGAGCCCTGCTCTTAACAAAGATTGTTTAGGAACACTTATTGTCTCTCTAATGACATCCTTTGACACAGAGGCCTCTGTGTAATAATGAAGATTGCTCATAGACAAATGTGACATCATTACACCCTTTTTAATATTTTTTTGTTGTATGTCTTTTGAGTTTCTCAGCTGGAAGGAGCCTGGTGAATAGAATCACTGTGTGACTAATGAGCTGTCTGTGGAACATCTGCAAGCTCAATACCTGCATCTCCACTGAAAATAGTCTGGGAACTTCTGCCTTAATGAAACTTCAGACCACACATCTAGAAAAGGTTATCCTGTCATTTCTAAATTGGCTGCCAGGTTATTTTTTTCATTACTTTTCTTTAGTGTTTGGATAATTTTGGTCTGCCAGCACCTATTCAGATGCATTCTGCCTAATTTTTCCTTAATACATGATCAAGTTGAACAGGTACTTTTAGAGATGATGATGCTGCACTAATTTGAATTTCTTTTAAGTTCATTCTAATGTCAAACACTCTCTTGTCAGTAAGTTCTTTGATGTGGCATTAAAATAATAATGACTAATCCTTAAAAATCCCCATCTTTAAAATAACAACAATAGAGTAGTAACAAATATTATTCCTGAAGTCAAGGACTCACTTGCCCTTGGGAACTGTATGACAGCACCAGGATGTAGTGCCTCAAGATTTCCTTTCTGTGCAAGTGTGATTGTGGCATTCCATTAATATTTGTTTGTGATAGAATCAACACAACAGAGCTTGAACCAAACCCTGAGAAAATGTGATTTGTGGATACATTGAAGCAACTGAATAATTCGCTCTGCCCCAGAGCTGAGGAAAGACTAGAAAACATTTGGGTTTTTTATTTCCAACCAGGGAAATGCTATAAAAAGCTATCAGCCGAGTGTATCATCTCGTTCTCTTGTATTACTGCATCTTGCAAGTGTAATTGAAACCCATCAAAGATTATCATGTTTTGCTGATTTTAAATGTAAGGAACAACTTGCTCCAGGTCACTTATGGTCATTATTAAATATAAGTAACTGATGATATTTATATTTTTATCAGCAATAAATGCCTTTGACTGTAGGAATAGGTGTTCTTTGGACTGGATATTGAAAATCAGAAATTATCTCTCAAGTAATTTATCAACACACTGTAAATTTCTAACCATACAGTGCAGACTTCATTTCTGAGATTGCAACTTGTTGAGTGATTTATAGTGCTGACAACACTAAGCTCAGCAAACGCATTAAGTGCTGCAACTTCCTTTTGAGAAAAAAAAAAGTGCTTTATGTTATCAAATAGTCATAAAACTTGCAATCATAAACCTATCTGTTGTTGTTAGCTAATCAGACCCATTCTTCCATGGATAATATTTTCAGATATTGTTGTAGTAAATTGCATGTTTTATTGCTTTTGTAACACCGTAACCATCTTTTCCCTGATGATTCACCAACAGGGTACATGAACAGGTCTGTTAAGAATATGTAAATCTTTGAAGTGAAAACATGCTGCCCTCTTTCACTATCTCAATTCATTTAAAAATTCAATTTCATTTTTAATGAATAGAATAAAACGGAAAGCTCCTGAATTAGGAAAAGAATTATGGGCAAGGTCAAAATTAGTACTCAAAGCTGTCAGCAACCCTGAAGACACAAGATTTGCATCAACAATTCCACTATTGCCAAGTTGCATTTAGTTGCTTTGTGATTCCTGTATCATGGTAATACACTGGCTTTCAGTTTTTGAACTTCTCCTAGAAAACTGAATACATCCAGCAGACAATCAAATGAAGGATGAGCCAGGGAAAGTGTACTACAGGAACTGGCTCATCCCCTTTCTTACAGAAAGTGTTGGGGCAATCTAATTGAGAACGGAGACCTGGCTGGTGAGACCTGGCAGTGAAATACACTGCAAACAAAAGATGCTGTCCTGTAAACTATTCTCCTTCTTCTGTAATCTCTCCCATCTTCTTGTTTGTCACTTCTCCTGTGACTGGGACAAAGACGGAAATGAAAGTGAAGTGCCAGCTTTGACTGCTTCACTGAATGAAAAGGATTCTGAGTGCTTGAGGTGAAGGAAGCCAGTAGGAGAATGAAGGGTGTCATAAAAACATTTAAGTGCTTCTGTGTTCTTTCCCAAAGTTATTATTTAATAACCCTAAGTCATTAGTGCAATTGTGTCTGTATTAAAAACGAGTCATGTTATTGACATTTGATTAGAAAATCAGCTTTATTAAGACTGGGAATAATTGTCCCAGGTTATTTATTTCAGTTTAATAGCACACATATCTGCACTGTGCGTTCTCATTATTAAAGGCTCCTTGTACAAATATTTAAATACCTAATAATTGGAAACTTGACATTTATTAGAGTGTAGGCTTGGGAAGGCCTACATAATGCTTTTTAATGTAACTTGACAGCATTAAAATGAAAGTTTTATTAATTCTATTATTGGACTGCTGTAATGGAAAATTATAAAGAGATGCAACTTGGATTTATACTTTATTTCCACCTTCAAAGTCTTTAAAGTATAATGGATACATTTGCTCAAATATATGGAGTAAAAAAGGAAAAAAAAAAAAGGGATCTTGAATCTTATTATCTTTTTCTCCTTACCAATATACAGTAAACAGATCTGAATTAATTTACATAGCAACATCTAAGTATCTGTGCTTAGAAATAGAGTTAGTGCTAAACGTGCCTGACTGACAGGTGGGTAGTCACAGGGATTCTTCATTCTGGAAAAACTCCTAGCAGAATCCTAGAAACAGACATTGAGGATAAAACCATTTGCACGTGTTCTGCTCCCAGATAGGGTAGTGGGCTGATGCACAGTTCCTAAAGAATCTTCATTGCCGATAGCAGGAGATGCAGATAAAATCATGTCAGGGGATTTATGCTATGGGTTTTTTCCATTTAAATTGAAAGATGGAGTTCTCTTAGCCTGCTGCTCTGTAGAAGAGCACATATTGACAAATGACACTCTTTTAATGCTTTCTGACAATAACAGCGCTTTCTGCCAATTTCTGCTGCCAATAATAATGACTGTCTGCTACAGCAAACAACTAATGAATGTCTCCAAATGACCTTTTAGCAACTACTGTCAACATTAACTACTCTGCAGCATTTTTGCCTTCCCTGGAAATTGCTGGTGTTGGATTTGGGTGTGTAAAGGTAACTGACATAAGGACAAGGAGACCTGTGTTAGGTTGGAGGGCACTGCCACTGGTGTAGTTGTGCATCTTGTGAGAAATGCTTGAGGCTGTAGCGACAGATGACTTCTAGGGATGGAGAAAGGTACCTGCCTGTGTGTGAGGGTCTCACATAAATGAGATAAAAACCACACAAGAGTTCTGACCTGTGCAAACAGCAGGGAATGAACTTCAGAGACCACTGGATCACATGAAGATCATGTTCAGGTTCCCTTGAAACAACCACAAGCATGCAGCTTCCTAAAAGCTTCCTGAAAAACACAAGGAACAATAAGCTAAAGGAACTGAAGCTGGAATTGGGGAGATAGAATTCCTGATGAATGACAGACTTCCTGTGGGACTAATTAACCCTCAGTTATTTGTGTAGACCAGTTGTGTAAAGCACAGCTTCTTGTAACATAATTATTACTTCTTGGTCATGGTAGTTTTCTGTCATCTGTGCAGTGTGACCCCATCTGATTCCCAAGCAGCTATATTTAGCTTGCAGCTCAAAATGACAAGACAGTACAAATATTTGAGAGTAAGGAATAAGATCCTCGGATTTGAAAGAACACAAACATCTCATCCTATTGCTTAGAGATCTGCTCTCTTGAGGCTTATGTCAGAGGACCTCTCTTTTAAAAACTCTATATATGTAATGTGTATTTAAAAATAGCTGTGAAAAAGTGTTGGCATAACGTAGCATGGGCCGCTCTGTGAACATCAGCTCTTGAAAGGTGTTTTTCTTACAAAGCCATTTTTCTTACATTCTTTTTGGCAGACAGAGGAAAATAGAGCTGGACCAGTGACTGGAGAAGATGGGGTTAATGACAGAACCAGAATTTATGGAACACTAGTTTCCCAACTTCCCACCAGCACCCCAAACACAGGTTAGCATCCTGGCTTTCCGTGCTTCTAACTTCATAACCTTTCTGCTCTGGATGACATTTCCCATTCCCAGCACAGGGTTTCAGTTGTTTGCAAATATATACATCTAAACTCTAATCCTCTGTAGGGAGCTGTTTAGTATAACTGAATCCTTATAGTACTGCTTGCCTCATGGAAATTGTTCAAACATTTCTCCTCTCATAATGTAAGGCAGCTGTTGGGCACAGAAATCTCATTCCTAAACACCAAAATTTGACAGCATTTTAGCAATTAATAGACAGTATTTTTAGTGCTTAATTTTAGCTTGGTGTTGCTATAAAAAAGAAAGAACTCTGCCTTCCCTTCACCCCCCCCGTTCCCAAAGATAAAATGAAAACCTTTGATATTATTTCTCTGTGCAACATAAAAAAAGAAAATTCCCAAATAAAATGGCTCTTAGTGTTGTGGTACACAATATAAGAAAGTGCACTGTAAATTAATTATTCTCTGCAGACTCCATTATTATGAGATTGAGATAAGCTTTGACCTTTGCTGCATCCATTTGCATAATACAGCGCTGAGCCCCACGCCATTGTGTGTTCTTCATCATCGACATGTGCTGCTCCTGATACTAAAATGTGTTCACTTAAAATACTCCATTGTGTGAATTTTAATTGCAAACATATTCTTCATCTTATTTGTTAGACTAAAGTAGTGCTGAGTACAATTTATCTCTTAATACCCACTGGCTTCTGACATCTAAAAGACAACTAGAATTGGATACTGAGAGCACAGGATATTTCTCATTAAAAGGCCATAGAAATATTATGCTTACCTTCAGAAATTACTGCAGAATAGAATGTTAGCACTAATTTTCACTGATTTAAAGCTCTTTTTTCCCCCTCCAAATCCAAAAGAGGAAAAAATAGTTATACTTTCAAGAGTTCATCTTCTTGTTATGTACATGACTGACCTTGAAAGAGGTGGGTTAAATGATGAAGTTTTTAATCAACATGTGCAGACAGAATGAAAATAGTTAAGAAATGTCATTTATTAGTAGGATATCTTAAATACAGGTAGTAAAATGGTATGCTGGCCTGGCTGCTTGGCAGATAACCACAATGGACAGATGGTTTTTCATTATCTGTTATATCGAAATACAAGGTTTGTAACACTGTGTTTTGTACTGATGCTTATGCATCTGTGTGAGAGTAATTTTCAGGCTGCTTGTCCAGGAAACATTCCTAATCTTCCTTTGCATCTGCAGAACAGCTGCTTAAACTAGGATTGTCAGTGCCTATGTTTTATTTCTGGTAAGCCACAGACTGTCCTAATGTCTTCCCAAAGCCAAAGAAATGAGCATAAAATTGGATTTCAGGGCTGGGATCCAGGGTTTAGTACCTACGGGTGTTCTTCATTTCACTGTGTAAAATCTTACTCTATATTCACTCTACGGGTTACATATAGTGTCAACAATTAGCCCAGAAAAAAACACTTTCTCTTTGTAACAGTGTACGAGTAGTGGGGAATACACTGACTTTAGATATTCATGCAATCAGTATGTTTGCTGCCAAGAAACATTGTAAACAATAAGGCCACTGTATAAAACCTTAATAGTAAGTATGTCTCAGTTAATTACTCTGGAGAGGGAGGCTGAGAATTTCACATCTACAAGATCCAAAGCCTCAGTATGGAAGTTGCACTAGGTAAGATGCGTATTTCAGACCTTTTATGTAATCAATATTTCTTTAATTTCTCGTGTGCCAATAATACTGGGGTTTTTATCCAATTATGCCACCCCTTGCTGTTGATTTCCACTCCTTCTGATAACCAATGTTATAAGCTTTGAAAGAACATTTGAAACTGTCCACTGGTTGGTTAATGTTTGGGGTATTTACAGGGGCTGTGGAAAACTCAGGATGAATCTCTCTGAAGCAGACACAGGTAGCCCATATGTGTGGGACAATACAAGGTCTTATGTAGTATTGTTCACTTTGGTAATTTCATCCTGCAATTACTACTCTGAGAGATACTGAAGATTAAGAGAAATTTTGTTCACAGTACTGTGCCGTAATGTGAATGCAGTGTGTCAATTTTTTTTTTAACATTACTGATTATGACTATTTTATTTCCTAAAAATCCAAAATGTCTGCAGCATGATCATTTCCCTTATCCAATTCTTCTGGCTAATTTCAATGAGCGGTTATCCTGATCTAAATTTGCTCTAATGTACTGATTTTTCAGACAAGAACGCTGTATTCATTTGCACCCTTAGTTGCATTGAAAACTTTGAGGCACATCCCAGTGCTCATGGACCATCCAGCTTCCACATTAATTTCCACAGATGTAATTGTTTGTATCTATCCAGTTCCTTTATCTAGACTGAAATGTTTCCTTCTGTGTTATAGACATGAGTAACCTTCATTGCCTTCATTTTCAAGTTTAAGAAAAAAATGTCCTGAGGTGCTAATTTTTTATATCTCCCTAAGCAACTTTGCATAGTTCTGGCCTGGATTTTCTGCTAGTGGGTGTTTTTGTTGTTGTTGTTGTTTGTTTGGGGTTTGTTTGTGGTTTGTTTGGGGTTTTTTTGGGTTTGTTTTTTTTGTGTGTGTGTGTGTGGTTTGTTTGTTTGTTTGTTTTCTTAGTAAATCTGTACTAATTCAGCCTAAAATGAAAAAAAAAAAGGTAAAATAATAGGAAAACAGAACAAAAGAATCAGTCAATCAGCTCAAAGTCTTGGATTCACGTTTTTGGGTACTGTTTTCAAAACTGTAAATGATAAGTGTGGATGATGACATAATCTAGGTCAGATTTGAGTGGTTTATTCCCATTTTGGGAAGGCTTAACTTTATTCTACCTTCAGACTGGGCTTCAATGCACAATGTGCTTTTGCTCTTGAGAAAAAATGGTCACTATTCTGACCTGAGCTTTTCTGTCTATTGAATAAAATGATCTCCTCTATCTGTCTTGGCTCAGCAAGAACTTTTAATTTTTCTGTGAAGCTTTCTCTTGTAAGGCTTTCGTTATTTAGATCTTTCCATTGAAATGAGCACATCCTTCCACCTCTTAATTTGGTCAAGGCTCAGCTTGTAAGCATGTGGAATGAAACCTTCAGTCGTGCACACCTTACCTCTTAGCACAAAGAAACTTTTTTCTGTAGAATATTTTGAAAATTCTTGGAAATAATTTTCAAAATTTCAAATAGAAGAAAGAACCAGTAACACAAAGGGAATCAATAAATTAGTGTTCTACTATATTCATTGAAAATGAGGATTAGCTTTTTAAATCCAATATCCTGTGAAATAAGTCTTTGTACACACAAAATTGTACTAATTTATAAGAGTTATATATATAGTTATAAGTGCTCATTCATAGAGAATGTTATACACGGTATGTCCCACCAGTTTCGTTAATCCTTAGCAAAACAAACATTGAAAAGGACAGGGGTGACCATTCCATGCTTTTTACAAGACACCATTTTCTAATGTTTTACTCATTCCTTTAACTGCATAATGACCAGGGATATGGACTTTAAACATTGAAACAGCCTTTTGGCAGCCTTTTGTAAAATGAAAATTTAACTTATGCTATGATCAGAGCCAGTTTCAGGTATTTTACTTTTTCTGTTGGGTGAACACCCCTTAGAAATTTATTTCTGTCTATGATTACAGGATGGAGAGATCAAATTTGTAGTTGCCATATGTGATTTAATGTTGCTTTAAATGTAGTGATCCTCAAAAAAAGTATGTTTCAGAACTCATCATAGTGTGAACATTAGACAGACTTCCTAAATGAGGGTGGTAGTTACCCAGCAATTTCCTTCTGTGTTAATTGGAATAAACAGCTCATCAAGCCAACCTGAAATTTTAAGGTAATGACATTGTTCCTTCTGGAGGTTTTCTCAGCATGATGTGTACAGCTTTGTGGTTATTAGTACAGCAGATAACTGACTTTTCTTGACACTTATTCCAGCTATTTGCTCTGCTGGAATTTTACAGACACGTATTACTGCCAAGCACTATTACCACTCTGAGAACGTCCTTGACAAATTAGCCTGCTGAGTCCACGTAGAAGCCTATCAAGTGATTTCACCTTAGTTCTGTAATCTGAAATTTTCTGCTCTTTACACCAGATTCTTCTGGAACATACGGATCTTTAGAGTGTTTAGTGTGTTAGATTGTTCAGAGTGTTTAGATCAAGAGAAAATAAGATTTTTTAAAAATGCGGTTTTTTATTTTGCTTTTGAGATGTAGAAATCACATTTGGAATTTCATTGCTTAATTCAGATGAATCATGAGTCTGGTTTTTGTGACAGTACACTTATATTTTGTCATGCTCTTCTTTCAAGGTAGCCTAATTTGTCAAAACAAAGTTTGTTTGCTGTGGAGTGGAGTCTGGTGAGATTGCCCTTCCTATTTTTCCTTTTAAAAGTACATTTCTGTGAATTTTATGGTAACTGTGGGACGTTCAGATGACTGCAGCTGACAAATGATTAAGCCCTGTCCTGAATCTGAATCTTTGGTCTGATTGTGATGTACACAGAGCCAGTTTAACAACTGTTTACTCCAAACATGTTCCAAGGAAAACACCTTCCACCCATCTGGTCCGTCTATTTTGTGGATTGAAAGGAGAAAAGTAGTTTCTTGCTTTGAGGCCCACACTTACTGGTGAAAAGTGGGCAAAATTGCTCTCTGAACAGAGCATGAGTTGTAGTTTTGCCTGGTTGCAAAATTGGCAATTATAAAATGCAGTTTTGCTTTATTTGCACAATGTTTCTGCCAGTGTAGCGCCCATTAAATTTTTGAGCAAGGCAAGGTGATCCCTTGGAGAATATGCAGGAGGAAAAAAACCAGAATGCTCAGTTTCAGAAAATGTCTTTTTAAACAGCCAGAATCAGGAGACAGTGGCTGTTTTATCACTTGCTGTCCTTCAGTGAACTACTGTCTTCTTAAATGCACAACCACCAGTTTAATGCGAAATGGTCTTAAATTTGTTGAGCTTCACAATTGCCAATTATTTTTATGAGTATCATTAAATGTTTATTGTTGGCAGTTATTGTTTACTGTTAATGATCATGAGTCTTTATCTGTCTATAGAGAAACAGCCACAATTATTTATCCTGCTGTGTTGGTTTATTCTGCATCTGTGGTCAGCGGAAATCAAATTGGAAAATAGCCACTAAACTTCTATTTGGAGAAAAAAATTATACTTGTTCTTTTACGGTAACAACGACTGTTCTTAGACACTGGTTATTGCAATTCATTTTTAATGGTAAATATACAAGAGTTTTCATATCATGGATATAGAAAACCTCTGTTTACATCAGGTTTTTTATATCAATTCAAAACAGAGAAGAAATAATTATAGTAGAATTTTATATTATTTTATTTTGATTATTCAGAAAATTTAGATTACCTTTGAAGTACTTATTGAAAGACTGAAAAAATGAAGGAGTCTGTCATTTAACCAAAATGAAATTAATGAGGCTCAAGAAATAGAAAGGAGAAAACTTGCTGAATTATTAACACTTTTTGTCCTCAAGTTTCAGAGATCAAAATTGTTATTCTGACACTACCAGATTGTTTTCTTCAGACTCTCTGATAAATATAATGACCTTTGTCATTTAATGAGCTTGGGTGCTAAGGCAGTTTAGAGTTACTTATTCCTAAATCTTACTTTGAATCTTACTTCAAATCTTTGTACCTGGATAAAATTTGCATCTCATCACATACAACTTCACTGCTTTTAAAAAATGCTGTAAATTGCATTTAAAAGTTTCTACAACAGAAAATGGTCAGACAACCTTTTTGGTGAAGAACCTTTTACTAGCATTCAATCTTTACTGATATAAAGAACCGTAACACAATTAGATAACAACGTAATCTAGCTGCTGAATGTCTTATGGTGTGGAGTCTGGACAAAAAGCCAGTAATGTTTTGAAATTAGTAGTCATAGAAATAATAAAAGCTGGAGTTGCTTTTTATTTCTGAAGCCTTTCTAGAGGCAAGTCAGATTGAAGGGATTTTAAAGGACCTTGTCCTGTAAGAACATTCTGAAGTCTCGGCTTTAATCAGTGTCTCTATTTCTGTTGTGAACTTAGTTGTGGAGGGGAATACCTTGATGTCTGCACATGCTCACTGGCTTCAGAATTAAAAACAAGACCTGCAGGGTCTCTGAGATTTTGTTTTGTTTCTGTATCCTGTGTTTGTATTTGTGTTTCTGACTCTGAGAGGTAACTGCTTTTATGCAGCTCCACACCTTGGAGAGGGGAGTGTGACAGTTTGTTTTTTTCTTTTGTTTGGCCATTAAAAAAAATATTAAAAATGAATGATCCCAGAGGAAGATTTTATAGCCTTTCCTTTTACATTTTTAATGCTAATTGACCAATTCCAATATGAATGAAAAGTTACTCATAACGAAACACAGGGTCATGTTTTCTGCAAGGAAAAAATTCCTCATAATTTTTTCTACCCCTGTGGGGAGAGCATAGGTCAAGTTTTCTACTTGCTTATTCTGCCCAGTCAGTGTCAAGGGACACAGGCTCCTCCTGTCTATTGCTTTCCTGTTTTTTTGCTAGGGATCATAGATAATCACATTTTCTCCCCTCTCTCTTAAATTTGCCTCCTTGTGGTATCATGTGTCAGAAAGGAGCTTGTCCACTCTTCCAGGGTACTTCTGTTGTGTAACTTTACTTCAGTTGTCATTGTTGATGCCATTTCCAACAGACCTGTGATAACATACTTCATCATCCACTTATTGCTGCAAAAAAATTGCTCCTTTCACCATTAGCTTTCTAAACCTCTGCTAACTGATTTAACCACCTTCCTTCAAATCTTTTGCTGTACCTCCTCACTGGTGTTATGTCCAAAAGAAGCCATCCCAATGCTCGATGGGCTTGTATTTGAGACTGCATCCCAGCATTATGACCACAGCTGTCTTATTGTTGCGTTCTATTGTCTAATGCTTCATTAATTCTTGGCTTTAATTTCAGATTGCAGACTCTGCAGTGGGGACTAATCTTTTGTGTGTTTTTACAGCAGAGTCCAGAACTGGGAACAGACTAAAGTAATCCCCACAGTAAAACAGGCAAGGTGAAGAACTCTGTTTCAGCCATGTTAGAGGGATTCCTGGAGATACAGCTGCAGTGGCACTGGACACGTGTCTGTAAGATTTGTTCATATTCCTATGAATATTTAGTGTCCTCCAGCCCAAATATGGTTTTACCATTCCATATTTAAATATGGAATTAGTTCAGAACAATTCCAAGACAAAGGAGAAGTTCTTAATTTAATACCATAAAGAAATCAATACCTTATGCCATAATTGTAGCTTATTTGGGACTCAAATGTTACAAACAGACCTCCCCACAAATGAAGATCGGTCTTTACATGCAATATGCAGACCACTTTGCATTCACAGATTTCTTGACGGGTGTGAGGGAGTCTTATTGCAATCTGAGGGCTCTTGAAGTTCTTCCTCAGAGTTGTGCAGTTGCTCTGGGTTCATACTGCTGCATATTTTTTCCCCAGACCCGTGGATTGTGACTTACTGCTCCAGATACTTGTGCTTTGAGCTTGATGACTGAGGACAGTAACTGTAGCAGTTGCTCTGCTAGATCAGATTTAGGAGACCAAACCCTGTTGCTGGGATGTAATTCCTTCTGTGTAAATTCCAGTTAAGGTTAATGTCACATAAGCCCCGCTGTTATTCCTTCTAAGTCACGAGCCGTCAGCAAAGAGCATTAGAAAAGCTTCATTTGATCCCCGCTCTTGGGTCTTTGGGGGGAACAAATAACAGAGGAATGAAGGGAAAAGTGTGTTGTTAGAGTCTGGCAGGAAAATTTTCAACACAAGGCTTAAGGAACTGTCCCTGATGAAAGACAAGTAACTGGATGTGTCTTCGTGATTGAAAGACAAGAAGTTTTAATGCATTTTTATCCTTTGGTATCCAAAAGGTCAGCTTAATGCTCAAGTTTAACACAGAATAATGTGATAGAAAAGTGATAACACTTAGATAGAATAGGTTAAAATGCTGTTGCATTGGTTCTATTTCTTGTCCCATTACTTCTTCCTTTTAGCTTAGTAATTGCAAGAGAATTTGGACTTATCATCTCTATCTCAGGCTAAGTGTGGTGAGACACCCAAATTTTGTGATTTTCTGAAATAACTGAGCTTTTCTGTATGTCTGCTTCCAGTCCATTGTTCCCTGCAGAGAGAGATTTAAACTTCCCAGCAAGACAACATAAAGCCCCCCTGTATATGGCAGAATGGTGAATGCTTCTAATTTAAAGGAATGACTGAATGGCCTGTGAGGCAGGAACCTGCACATCAATGTATTCACAGTGGTTTAATATCTTTGCTGCCCCAAAAGTGTCAATAATGCAGCATGAAGCTGAGTTATGTGTCAGACCACAAAGCATGGGCCTGCACTGTCAGATGGAAAAATCATCAAGGGACTCGGCCATTATCCTGTGATCTTCAAATAATCTCTTACCTTAAATGCATTTGGAATATGCTGATAACTATTTCGTATTTTAAGGCAGTATTCTGGTTATTTACTGTCAACTAATGATGACTTTGAAGTCACTCAAAGCGTGGCAGAGCTAATCACTGCATTGGCCTATGAAAGTGCAACACAGGAAAGGGTTGTTGAAATGTTGTCATTTGCATTTTTTCCCCATCCATTTGTAGATATGCCTTAGAGTAGTGCATCGCAGCTCCTCTAAGCTGTAATGCAAAGGGCTCCTCCATGTGCTTCTAACAACCACTACTTCCCAAGTTCCCTGTGCTGCTGAATGCAGGGCTTGGTCTGTATTAATTTTGTAACTCTGTATTTTGCACTGAAAGAAAATGTTGTCAGTGCAGTGCAGGACAGTTACATGAGTACCCTTCAGGAGTTTAAATGAACTTAGGCTCTAGTTAGGTGATTATCATCTCTAAATAACATCTGATAGGCTTTAAGCACAGTTTAAAAAACCTGATTCCATGAGCCTTGCTAATTCAACCAGGAAGCAGATTTTACCCTGCAAAATATCCTTTTAACATTAAAGAAATTCAGTTTTTAAATAGGACTTGTTCAAAAGAAATAATTTTTGTGTAATGTATAGAAGAACATAGTTAAAGGATTTTTGCCACAGAATCTGTGGAAGCTAATTTTAGAGTTATTTTTTGTGAGACATTTGTAAGTAGTCCACAGTCTCGAAGGTGTCTCTGGGTTCATGTATCTGTCATAAAATCTCAAACTGTGTACAGCTGCTGTAAGCTTTATATCTACTTGGGTGATAAATCAATACTTGAGGTTCACACAGATACTCAAGGAGATTCCCATGTCCCATCCCTTGGCCTGGATGCTCTAGGGCATCTGTAAGTCAGCTCATTAGGATGTCTCCTGACCAAGGATGATAAAGATTCATGTCACTATGTATCATAAAACGTGTCTTTTATACCTTTTTTCAGAGCCTTCCTTTCTTTGGTGTCTTGCTCTGCCCTCTATTATCTCTGTTATCTCTTTTCTGGGAAATTCTCTCCCTTATGACTCTGCAAGCTTGGCCCAGTGTCAGGAAAACTCACCAGAGGACAAAACATAGGCTATTCAAGGGGATTTTATTACTTATTGTTTTTCAGTTCAGATATTTCTGTAAACAAATACAATTTAGATCCTTCTCCAAACCAGGAATCTGAGAGACCCAGATATGGTACCAAGTTTGACCTCGAAGAAATCTACTTTTTTCTTATTTCATACTGTCTTGCACAAAGACATGAGTAGTAGACACAGGGCGGTGAATTTTTAGTCAACTAAGTCCTGAGAAAGTCAAACTAATTGTCAAGATATTTAACAGTCTGTCTCATGGTCAATTCTAATACGTTTCTGAAGTGCCTCCTAATAGGCCATGAAGCACAAGCAATGTCAAAGACACTGCTGAAGTGGCTGTGGGGAGAGGACTTTGTCCTCAGCTGTGGCGGTGCCACTGGAGACCACGGTCTCCCTGCCCACCAGGCCGGCTCGGGCACGGCGGTCTGAGGATCAGCCAGCAGGATGGGCACGCTGGGCTGGCTCCTGTGGGCCCTTGGCTCCTGAGAGCTCTGGGGACTGATGGAGGTGCGCTGACCACCACCGAGGAGAGAAAGGAGGAGCCAGTCTAACTGACAGGGGTTTATTGAGGGGCAGGAACGGACCCCCTCACCACCTGCAGGATGCTCAGACTGAGCCGAGGAGACCCCGGGGACACGGGGTTTTATACTGAGGTGGTGAGGGGAGTGGTGAGGTGGCAACAACCAATAACGGGCTCAGGGCGGTACAGCCATAGGGTAACCATGGGAATGAGTGGAGAGGATAACAGCAGCAGAGGGGGAAGACTGACATAGAACTGCCACTGGCAGTTCTGTAACTCGGGGGATTTCCAGACTAAATCAAAGGGAAAAATGGGGTACATGGAACAAACCATTACAATAAAATTAATAAACTTAACAATCAGAATTCTGCACCACCACACTCAGCCATGTTCTGCTGCTCCAAGAGAACATCCTCACACCCCAGCCTGTCCCTGCAACCCAGGAAACGGGGCTGCTTCCCTGGCACACAGAGCTGGCCTGGGAGTGACACTGGGAGGTCTTGAGATGATGGATGGATTCAAGGGTGTCTGCTTCCCTCAGAATTTTTACCCAGACGTGATTCAAATCTCAGGAGTAATCATGGAAAAGAACAATGCTGGGTGCTGGGGCAGCATGCAGGATGTGATGGTGATGGGCTGAGATTTGATTTGCACAACCCCCTGCAATACAAGGGTTAATTGTCTGTGGGGCTGCAGCATGAGGGCCAATTTGAGCAGATTAGATTACCGTGATTAGCAGTGCCTGGGGAGCAGCACAAAGTGATTCACCATTTCAGCTGGTTTGCTGCTGCTAGAATGAAAATTACCTGTGCACAAAAATCAAATTATCACTGCGGAGAATATGAGTGTAGATTTGGAGGGGTGACTGTGGTTCTCATATGTCTAATTCAACCCAACTAAAACAGTTTACAGATTTCTTCTGAACTAAGAAAACATACATGAAAATTAGCTCTGAGGGGCTACACAGAGCTGAACTATCTGGAATATCACATTTTAAAATGAGAGAATTGAAATATTCAAGTTAGGTTGCTTTCTCCAGGAATTTACCCAAATTAGATGAAAGTAATTTAAAATGAATAAATAATAATTACTATTAATAATAATAGCAGTAATTACTTAGAGCCACAAAAGCTGAGATGCTATGGAAGCCTTATTTTTGTCCTATATTTTTCTAAAACTCTAAGAAGAAACAGAGTAATATTTCTGAGAGGCAGGACAGTTTCTAGTCTGTTGTCAGACAGAATAATGGTCACTTGAAAAAATTTCTATATAGCAAAATATTTCACATTTGTCAATTTTTGTCTGAAATTTATTGAAAATAATGTCTATACTATGAACATATGTTAACTATAGGAATATATTGTGTGTCTTCCTACTTGTCATCAGTAAATTTCTATCTTTCCAAGCTAACACTTGCCAGTAATTTCAGCTCTCAGTTATGCCCACTGCATATTTTCTTAAACAAAGACTTAATCAAATTATTTTGTGTTATTTAGCAAGTAATGCATGGATATTATGATTAGACAAACTCTTGAAGTCATAACACTTATAATTGCAGTACATATAGATTACTGTTACTATGATTATCTAAGTTAGTTCCTAGTCATTTAACTGTATATAAGGTCTTACTATTTATTAGTGCAATTACTTACAATAAGTGTCCTAGAAATTGTTTTTAATTTTAGATTTAAAATTGTTCTTATTAAAGTTGATTTATTAAAGATTGGGCAACATATACTTAATAATTAATAGTTCCCAGTGATATTAATCATCAATTAGGATTCACTTAGCAGTCAATAAATAACCTAATAAATCTAAATTTTGTAGCCAGTTGTCTAATACTTAGAGCAAGGCACTGGGAAATTGGAGATACATATATATCTATATCTGGTACTCTGCAGTATGGATATACCTTTTTTATGATGTCTTTTTTCCTACCAGTTCAAATGTTTCTTTTTGCCTCTTAAACATATACAAAGCCACCAGCTTGTTATTGTAATACAACCCTGTGAGAATAAATTATTTTTATTAATATTGTACATGTCAAAACCTTGCGGTCAGTCACATAACAAAAGGAGTGTTCATTGTCTCTCTCCCCCACTGATGCTGTTATAGGAGTTGGAGTTACAAGATTCAGACATAAAGTGAAACAGTGAGATAAGAAAGTACTTATTTTTCACAAGATATTTCTTACTAAAAGAGATGGTCTTGCAGTTTTGTTTGCTCTTGAGACTATTTTGAGTAAATCTGAGTTTCTAAGACATGCTCAAGGCAATTAAATATTTATGCTCCCCAAACTGAATTTTTAAAGAACATTTTCTGTTTACAGGAATCAGGTTTGCTTTGCTTTTATAGCTCTTCGTACAGGTTATAAGATATGGGGTTTTTTTCATTGGGGGAAAAAGATATGTATTTATATGTTTGTAAAGACTTTGCTCTGCTGAAGAAAGCAATAGGTAACATGAGTTTAACATTGTGTCCTTCCTTATTTCTATTTTTAAGTCCTGTTATCTGTGATATTTTCCATTTTGCCTTCTATTAGGCTTGAAATTGGAAACTATTTAAAACCTAACAAACCCCAGAGTTTATCCCTGTTCTTTGGATAGCAACAGAAGCACGGCTATTATGGTTTGACATACAAATGAAGAACAACCTCTGCTCTCCGGCAGGTACTCAAGTGGAACCTTTGCAAGTGGGCTGTCCTCAGGAGTGAAACGTTGGCTGCTGACTCTGCTGCTTTTGGCGACAGCCTGCTGCCTTTGTGAACCATGTTTGTCCTTCTGCCTTTCTTGTGATTTATATGGGCTTGACTGCAGGAAGCACTTGTCCTCTTAGCTGGCAGTGCCAGCAGGTCAGCTGCACAGGAGGTTACTGCAGGTTACCATCAGCTGGCTCCTTTCAGCCAACCCTTTCCGCTTCCTTAGCACATTCTCTTTATTCCATATGATTAGGAAAACAAAAAAATTCCACAACTTTTACAAAATCAGTTTAGGGAAGATGTTGCTTAATTATTTGTTTCATTCAATTGAACATTTCTAACCTGCACCTCTTTGAGTAAGAATGCCTTTTATAAGAAGCTGATAAAAATAGGAATTTTAAAACAGGAATATTAAAAGCAGGACTAGATGGGGGCAAATTCACTGCTGGGAGAGCTCTGTTTGCATGGAGGGGGTACCATCAGCTTTGTCTCTGTCCTGTCTTTCACTGATCCTGAAACAATGCCTGCTTTAAAAAACATGTTCCTCGGGAGTGATGGATCCCTGGTGCTCTGGGTGTTACCAGCTGCAGCACTGAGTCACAGGCAGGCATGAGTTCTGACAGGATCACCCTTGTTAACATTTTCATGTATAACTCATAACTCTATCAGCAACACTCTCGAATTTTGCCTTTTGCCTTAGCCCTTCTCACTAAGTAGTCCTTGAGCTAAGAAGTGATCCTGATCTAACAATCAGCAGTAATCTTTAATTATGCTTTTATATCTCGTGGAACCACAGTGACCTCACTTTCATTTTAGAGTGTGAACATTCTTTGGACAAACACTGAGTTGTAGTTCCACTGACATGAGCTAAAGCAGACTCTTTCAGTGGTCCTAGAGGGTGCCTCTAAAAGGCAATTAGAGTGAAGATCCTGAATAACTCACTTTTCCAACCGGCTTTTAATGTATTTCCCCTGCAAATCAATTAATGTATCATAGAGCTCAATTACCTGCCCATAAAATGAGAATTGTTGCTCAGAACTGTGAAATTACGGTAACAAGAATCCTCATGATACAGTAGATAAACACTGTTGCAATACTCTCTCGGCTCTATTAGGGTATTTCAAATTTGCATCAAGTCTCAGTAAGGATGAGAAAGTGCTGAGCTACATAAAAGTAATGGAGGCTGGAGGAGAAATAAGCCTTGCAGTATTCTTCAGTCTCAACATTATCAACCACCACATGTGGTAGTGAAAATGCTGGGTTACATTTGTAAAAAAAGAACTGCAATCAATTAGATGCACTGCCAAGTATTAAGTAATTTCTGTAAGTCAAGTCTGTCCATCTACTGTTCCAAATCTACGAAGTCTTCTTAAAAAATAACAACAAACCATAGTGTCTTTATTTGACCTGTCCTAGACTTCATTCATTTTATTTACAGTCTCAAGGAAGAGTCAAGTACCTATGGTGGTGCCTTTAGCAATGCAAAATGCAGAATTTTGAATATTCTTAATTAGTGTTCCAATTTCAATGATCTTGTCACATAGTGAAGGAGATCAGATGTTTGCACGTATTGGGCGAGGGTAGAAATAATTAGAAAGCTTCTAAAAAATAATATCACTTTTTTTGTCAGCTATCTCTTCAGGGACTAGTTTAAATCCCAAGCTGTTAAAGAGCAATCACTGTACAAACAGAAGTTCCAACTGAATGAAACCAGAAGAAGCAGATATGGCAAATTCCCTGATCAAAGTAAAGGAAGAAAGGTGGTGACATTGATCTGGTGAGACTCTGGATTCCCGTTTCAGAAATGCTATCATTGTTCAAATATAAGAAAAACTTGGAATTTTACTTTTCTGTGGTCTTTTTTGTTTTGCAAAATATGCAATAGTTGATATACGAGTATAATAGTCTATAAAAACAGTCATATCCCTTTTTCTTAACAAACAGCCAAATGCATTTTACCCACCTTGCTGGATAATAATTAAGGTCTCCTGTGTTCCTCTAGAAAAAAAGAAATTTCTTTCTCAGAATGCCTTTCTGTGTGATTTGTATTCTTACCTTAGGAAGATACAGGAGATTCTCTCATTTTAATGTAGCCCACCAGACTATTCCATGCTTTCTCAGCTCTTTGGATGTCCAGTTCGGGTTTGGGCAAAGAAAGCTACTGATGGAATCAAACTTTTTTTGTTTTAAATTAGGACAATTCCATTTTTAAGCATATGCATTCACTTCCAATGCTTTCAGTAGTCAAGGCTGAGGTTTTGAACAGGGATTAATTTCTTACTGTCTTTTTTCCTGAAGAATGGAATTTGGACTTTGCCCACCAGAGCAGTCCTCGCTACAGGCAGATGTTTCTTCTGTTCTTACAGCAGTGCAAGTGGCTGGACCCAAAGAAGGGGGAACTAAGATCACTCACCTGGATAAGTCCACAAGTGTACTCTGGAGTTCTTCAACCAAACCCAGTTCTTGTAAGGCTTTCCAGCCCTCTACAGGAAAGAAGCTGGTTCCTGCAGGGGACTACATGAAGACTCCCAGACTGAGGTGAGCATCCTGCTAGAGCAAGGATTTGTGTGCAGTGCATCATCATTTGTGTGGAAAGTTAATCTGTGGCAAATTGGGAAATCTTAATGTTTTTTGAATTTGAAAAACATCACATCTTCATTAAGAGACAATGTCCAGCATTTCTGGTGAGCATACCTGAATAAATCAGCTGGATGGGTAGAATAAGGTAATATAATCCAGACACTGAAAGGATTTTTTGCATGATTTTTTAATAGATTCAAGATGGAGTCCCTGATTTATTCAGGCTTTGAAGTACCATGCAAGCCTTTCCCACAGAAGAAATTCTGTTTTATGTAAATAATTCACTGTGCAGTAAACTAGAGTAAGGCAGGGAACAACAAAACTTCCTAGGACTTAAAAGCTTCACATTTGGTGTGACTGTACAGTAAATGTTAGAAGACAATCTTTAAAATTTAAGTTCTATTGAAGCATTCACCCACTGTTTCAAGTGCTTTTATTGTTACTCTCCATAATTTTTCCATTACGTTTTTTTTATTGAAAATGGTTTACTGTGCAAGCTTTTTCCATTGCAACACAGTAGGAAGGCATACCTAAAAAATGATAATTTTTTGTAATTCATAAATGATGGGAGCTTTATTCAAATAGAAAATATTCCCAACTTTCTTCTACCTTCCCCCCTTCAAATACGGTTTTAAAATCACAGAACTCTGTACTCTCTATTACAGAAAAATGCCCTCCATCACAAATCTGTAAATATCTACCTGGGCAAATCTAGAAATCACTGTTCTTTGTGATCTTCAGTGGTGTTCTTCACTCAAGAACCTCAAGGCACAAATCATTTTAGTGAGGCAGGTAAGAGAGCCGCTTGCTCAAAATCCCAAATTTTCTCTTTCAGTCTAGCAGCTCTTCCTGTAGCTCCTGGGACAATGATTTGGGCAGGAACATAAGAGTTGAAACTATGGGGTGAACTTCGCTTCAGATGTCTCTTCCTGTACATATTGGAAGGCTCTCAACCAAATGGTGTAATTCAACACAGCTCAGTACTTTGACAGCATAAACAATTTGCTAAAACTAAATTGGCAGGAGCAGCAATACTGGAATATTGTGATGCTGGTGCCTATTATGAATAATTTTAAATATCAGAAATAAATGAAGCCGCAGCAGTAGTGGAATATTGCAATATGGGTGCCTATTACAAGTACTTTTAAATATCAGAAATTGTTAAAATGACTAGCAGAGGTCTAAATTACTAAGTTAACCTCCCAGACTGCAGTTTTTAAGGACTCAAATTTCCAGGTCCTGAAAAACCTGGGGATTAATATTTCCTTTAATTCTGTGTCAGAAAGCCGCACACAGTGGAGCTGTTTGTGCATTGAGGGCAATCTCCTTTGTGGTTTTTTTGAGCTCAAGTTCTTCAAGCAGTATTAGTGTGAGCAGCAGCAGCTTAAAGCACTTCCTAATCTTAAAGAGAGCATAAGTAACACGCGGCTCTAACAAGGTGGGTTTGAAGCAGATTTAGCAATGTGATTTGCCTTTTCTCATGTTTTAGGTTTAATTTTGCTTAATGCTGAATTGCTTTGGCACTGAAAAAGTTTAGAATATTCAGAACTTACATATACAGTTTACCAGAGGAAGCAAGAATAAGGTTTCTAGAGTTTTTTCTTGGTGTTCATTGTAATGTCAGTTATGTGGCTAAACCCATGGAAATTCTGTGAAATTTTAAATTCTAAGGAGTCAAAGATTAGGTTTTGAATTGGTTCTGTTATTCTGGTGCAGATTGGAATGATTTGTTTAAACTCTTGTGCATGTTACATGACATCTGTAGTAAGTGAATCCCAGAAGATTTTAAGATTTATTTTGAGTCTGTTTCAATCTTGGATATAATTCTGAAATTATTTTTTATCTAGTTGGTGTAGGTTGAAGCATCTTTGAGACTAATTACATCATCTATTGGGGAATAGAAGAAATGGGGAAAATATGTGAGGATTGGGGAGGGCAAATTCTTTCAATAAAGTAACTACCAACCCAGATCTTGTCATATATTATGAATAATAATCTCATTTTTGCTAGAATCCTGTTACATATTCAAGACATTATGGCTGGTAAAATTAGCTGTGGGAGTAGTTTTCTTAGGTACTTTTGTACCAGAAGATGGAGCCGGAGAGTTTGGATTCAGGACCTCAGCAGGATCAACGTTCTTTCAGTAGTGTTGACCTGACTTTGGTTATCTCCATGGATGAGATCAAGAAAGGAAAATTCGCAATTTAATAGCCCTGTACCCATTAAAATACTAAATCCAAGAATACAAACAGAACCTAACGGACGTAAATTTAAATAGTTAAGCAACAAAGATACGTTTCAGTGGGAAACATCCATAAGGTAATGCATAACTTTTTCTCCTAACAAATACTTACAGATTAATTTTAAATTCCAGTGCAATAGGTTTCAGAGGTAAAGCCAAATATGATTATTGATATAAGATCATTCATACCTGATTTTCGACAGGACTTTTATTGAGCTATGAAAAGCAAGGGATGTGATTCTGCAGACTTTCTCACAGGCAAACCTCATATAGAAACTGTTGCTGTGGAATTTTTAAGCAAGATGCCCAACACCAATTAGTTTGAAGAGCGAATGCATGTTTGGATCCTCTGATGAGTGGCACCCGAGGATCAGTATTTTGCAAACTATTTTATACCTTACAGAGCCCCAGCCTTGAAACAGGCCCACATGAATGCCATTTTCAGCGTTTCTAAGCAAAAGTACATTTTATTAACGCAGATGGAGACATTTTTAAAAAGAATCCTAATCATTCACGAACATTGCAACTTCCCCCTCTCCCTCCCATTAATATTGCAGACACTAGGGATCTAACTCACCCTGCAAAAATAAGCTTAGAGAATGGTTGAAACAAAATTTCATAATTTCCTTTTTTTAATAGCAAACGTGCACATAATGTTGCTGCCACTTTATCTACTTATTGTAAATACCACATGCAAATCAGTAATTTCTTTTCTGTTTTCAAAACAAATCTTGAATTTTTGAAAAACGCTCTGAAATAAGTCCCATTTCAATATTTAGCTTAAAAAGTAGTACATTCTGTTGTTTATTTTTGCACAAAATCCTCATTGTTTTATTAAGAACTCCTTGGGAAGTCTTGCATTGTTGGATATGAATTCGTTCCATCTTCCAGACAAACCAGTGCTTCTAGAACTTGATTAACTCGAGGTTGCTGCAGGAGTAATAAACAGCTCCTGGGCTTCTCCCAGGAAACACCCCTGTGTTTTATTGGCCTTGCCTTCCATTCTTCTTCTCAGCAGCCATTTGTGCTTTAAATTATTGCCAGCACTATCCATGACCAACAAACCACCAGTAGTGCCAGCATCTGGTTTCTGTTTTCAAGGCTATGACACGGCACAGTGTGGGTCCCATTCCCTGATGTGCTACTGCAGAGTTTTGTAACAAGCAGGACAAATGATATTTATGTTGGTCATGTTCTGAAACCAGTCACTTTATGAAAGAACTACAACCTGTGAGTCACTTTGCAAAATTACTTGAATGACGCTGTGTGTTCCCCTTAGTTATTTCATGAAGTGCCTAAATGTTTCAGGCATTTCTTCAAATGAACATTGCATTACTGTTACATAGAATCTCTTTCTGTGAATGTTCTGTCAAAGTGGGTTTTTGTGAATGGTTAATACTTCCACAGAAAAATCAAACTCATGCATTTCAGAGTTCTCACAGATGTAGGGCTGTAGTTCCAGATACATGCCTACTTTTGATATTCCCACTGTTTTAGTATGTAAAACACAGGCTTTCATAAAACTCTAGTCCCTTTGCTTTTTTATTTACTTCTGAATAATTAACCTAAATGCATCTGTGTGTTGTAGCCAACTGCATCTGGGATTCTTGCTAGATTATTGTAACTCTGTAGTAAGCCCAGGGTGATTATTAACAAATAATAGCATATGCTCTGTCATGATCAACAATAAGCCAGTGGGCTTTTAAATTTCAGAAAATGCACTTTTAATAATTTTCTAGAATGTAAAGCTCTCAGGTAAATTAGAAGACCTGGCTGACAGGAATAGCAGAGCACTGTAGATTTATTCAATAGGTCTGTAATTCACATCCACTTCTACTTGACTCCCTGTTCAAATGTAATGTCAATAACATCCTCCTGCTCATTAAAATTGATTAATAGGCAAATTATGGGGTCAGGGGATGTGGAACTCATCTTTTTAATCTACCCCCAAATATTCAAAATACTGGGGTCTTTTTGATGGAGAAATGAATGATTTTAAATCATCTAGTTTTGCATAAAATTGCTGTATAATTTCTAAAGGCTTTGCTATTACATTTATTCCACTGAAAATTGGTGGTGAGGTCTCAAGTCACACTTCTTATGGGTCTGGTTTCAGAACCTTGCACGTAGAGGGAAGTAATGCTCCTCAACCACGTGACTGAGTGAGTGACTGCTGGAGTGAAACACTACCTGTTCTATTTTTCCTTGGGGAAAGAAATCATTGCAGTAATGGAATCTGCTTAGACCTACTAAAGGGAATTCCTCCTGGAGCATCAATACTTTCAGTGGGATTAAGACACACAGAACAAACATTTATGCTCTCCTTTTATGAAAAACCAGGAAAGATAAGAATATGGTCACAGTTTTCCTGTTCATAGTTTTGGCATGTTGAGAGAGTGTTTATTTTAAGCCATTATATTCCTAGGGCTATTACTCTAAAATTTGAAATAAAAACACAGTTAGCTTGAGACCTCATTATAACCAGCAGTTGCATTTGCTGTTTTGCATTTTTGTGGTTGAGACTAAATTGTGGGGGGAAAAAAAGCTGATCTCAAAGGTGATTGGATACTAAATCTTGCAAACCATTAATAATCTGCTAAAGCCCATAATGCCTTATCTTATGTATTTTTTGTCAAATGGTTATGCTCTTCCAGACATTTCCTAATTAGCCTCTTTCAATCTCCTTCTATCAGTTTCATTTCCCAGTACTACACTTAGCACTCACATTTCAAAGCTTGTATTTTTACACTAAACGCTTCTGTTTCATAATTAATTTGTCTTAAAAGAGAGTGTGTATGAATCAAACAGATTAATATTCTTCCCAGTCTTTCACAGTCTAAATTTATTTTGGAAAATTAGTAAGAAAGATTTTCTCACTCTATTTCTGTCCTTGAATATAACTCCCCAGGCTGTATTAAATCTTTTCTGTACAGAGGGCCAAGATTTCAGTTGTTGCTGCAAAGTCTCCTAAAGCACCTCTACAGATACTGTATAATTCCATGTAACCTACTGTATGCTTCATGTATAAAGGTTATAAACAGCATTTCTGCAAGAGCAGAAAAAGCACAGCAGAAATTTTAGCTTTAAATAATAAAGGCAAAGCTAAGGATGTATCCCTCTTCTGTAGCTATCCCTCTGCCCCAGTTTTAGTCTAAATTCTGCACAGAACAGAAGAACTGCGTGAGTCTTGGTGTGAGGCCACAGAAGCAGAGTTTTCTCTCTGGTTTCAGTCACCCAACTCTTCCTTGTCAGTCACAGGATCCTGTAAGCACAGAGCTCAGTCTCTCAAGGTAAGCCAAAACTATTGCTCCTCTACCATAAAAAGCGTGGAAGTCACTTTCTGTTGTTTCAGATTTGTTTGTGTGAAAATTGCAGGTCCTTGAATTTGTCAGTGTCCTATTCCATCATCACATTCAGTCATTTGCAGGTGCTAAAGATGCCCTTTTCTAAAATGACTTTGGGTAGCAGTCACTCTCTGGTCTGGACTCAGTAACTGTGCGATTCACTCAAAAGATTGTAATCGTATGACAGCAGAAGAGCAATTACACACCAAAATTATTCAATTACTCTTAATGTGGGGATTTAAATGTGTTTTGTTGCATTGTAGTGCTTTAGAATATTTTATGACACTTGCACAGGCATAGAGTCTGTAACCCATAAAACAAGAAAAAGGCCTAATCGCTCTGTGCATGGATTATTTATAACTATGTGGTCTATGAAGGAATAAGGGTCCATAAAAAGAATGCCACTGAGTGTTAAAACCAATCTGCTTGCTGCATTTTAATTGGGATGGGAGTCTTAGCTCTTAGGTTTCAGAAACATTGCATTATGGATATGGTGGTTGCATTTTAATTTTAAAACAGACATATGAAAAGTAAATATTGATTAAGGAACTTTGTGTATAAGGGGTACAGTCAATGTATGACAGATGAAGCCATTAAGCCTTAGGAGATTTCTGTCTTATTTGTTTTGAAGTTTAGATCTACTATTTTACTTGGGAGGGGCAGGGAGAAGTTAGGATTTGTTCATAGAATTACTATGTCTGCATATGGATTTGTGGAGGCATAACCAGACATAACTCGAGTTATGCAAAAGTGCTTTTGTCAGCCTACCTCTCTTCCTATTTATTTCCTTGATTCATCTGTTCTCTCTTACTGAACACACGGATCTAGACCTGCTAGGACACACACTGAAGCCTCCTTCTGATTATCTCCTGGAAGATACCAGCATAGGTTATGCCAGTGCACAGGTTTTGTACAGCAACCCTGGCACAGAATTTGCTAAAGGCTGGCAAATGGTGACGTCAGGACTGCAAAATACATTTAATTTCATTGAATGTGCAAAATCATTTCCTCCTGAATTCCCTTAAGTGACACAATTCAGCCCAGAGTCAAGTTTTACATCTGAGTTGTTACAGAAGTAGCAATAATTCAGTCATATAATGGCTGAAACAGTGCTGTTATAGTGCACAATTAAAATCAGTTCCTACAGTGGTACTAAAACCCATTATCGCCCTTGAAAGCTACTCTGGACACTTGGCACTTAAACTGATCTATCGATCCATTAATGCTCACCTTTTGCTAACCTATTGGTTAGTTAGTCTCCTTTAATTTTCCCCTTTAGTGCAGCAATTCCACTGCTCTACATGTAATTATGGTCTGACATGCATGCCTTTTCTAAAGCTGCGTTTTGGGAAGCTTATGTGGGGTTTTGTGCAGGAGAAGTGAGGAAATTGCTGTTAACCATGATAACTACCCAGAAAAGGAAAAGAAACCCCAAACCCCCATAGCTGACATACTGTATCTGTCTGATTTGTGTTTCACATGAAGGAACATTTGTTACCTATGGCTGAAGGGAAACAAACAAACAAAACCTACAGATGAATAAAACTTCACAGCTGAAAGAGGTGTTAAGTTTTGAAAACTAATTGGAAAAAAGTGGCACTTGGGAGTTGGATTAGATGTAGCAGGACCAGGCTTGCTCTGTTCTGAGACTGAGAAATAATAGAAGAGACGAAGAATAACCTTAACACTCAAGGTTCAAGAAGAAATAATGTTTATTTTTCTTAACAACACCTTTTGATTCTTTTTCTCTGATAATTGGCAGTATAGCAGAAGATACATTCAGCAATAACAACAAATCTGTGCCACATTCAGTCTAACCATTTACCCATAAACTAGAAAATCAATGCTGTTTAATAAGGATAAAGGAGGGTAGAATTGTGATTTGAAACACTTTTCCTTTGTATAGCAATTATTTTGTTAAAATATCTTAAAAAATAAAATGCTACTGCTGCAGTGTGTCCTAAAATTGCATAGTTTGCTAAATGTATATATTCAAATAGCCAGTAATTCTATACTTACAAAGCTAACAGTGTTCTCACTGGAAATACCAGGGAAGATAAAAACACTAAGTGGTTATTTTGCGTGGAAAAAAATAATTCAGCTTCAGCAAATTGTGTGTTGCTACTGAGGTTTCTCAAACAACACACACCTTCCCATACCTTGTCTACCAGTGCTGGAAATCCCATTTCAATACATTCCATTATCCTAGAAGTTAAATGAGAAAAGCTGAAAACACAGACAAAGCTTAACAGTAATGACGCATGTGGAGAGTGCTTATTTTTCTGTTTTTTAATTAAAAACTGGAGAGGCTTGGAGAAGAAGCAAGCCCATGTATTGTTTTGAAGCTAAGTGTAAGATCAGTACATTTTGGGGTAAAATTGTTGCTGGGCACCGTTTTGGAGCAGCAAAACTGCAGAGGGGAACAGCTGTCAGTTACCAGTGGATGCAGAGTGCATTTTAGGTGCAGTTATTAACAGCTCAGTGTAGGCTTCAAAGAGAGCAGACCTGCACCCCTCCGCTCCCTGTGTGCCCTGTGTGGTGTCCGTGGGGGTTTGGAGGTGGGGCAGAGAGGCTTTGGATGGCCTTAGTGTTTGTGTGTGTGTGTGTGTGTGCACGTGTGTGTGTGTGACACTGTGATTGAGCCCTGCACTTACACCGCCTCTGGGAGCCTGAGTAAACATTAGAGGGCTCTTGGGAAACCCAGCTATTAACACTGCATCGCTGGCACTGCAGCACAGCTCAAATTATTAAAGCAAGCAAAAAACCCCAAAATCTGTAAGCAAAAGGGCTTTTTCATTTGTATTCCCTTGCAGTCATATTTCTGGCCTATGTCTGCAGTGTGTTGTAGATGTTCAAGATAAAAGTTCTTTTCAGGTGATAAAGTACACTTAAATTTTCATAAGTCTTCATGTAAAAAACTGAGCCAAAGCTGATCGACTTGTACAATTTTATGATTCACCCTTAGTCACTGGAGCTTAGAGTAGAGAATATATTCTAAAAATGCCATGTTATTGGTGGATTGTCAAGTCGTTTCTGATTTAGCCCCTGGCTCTAACCAGACTGTCTTGCTTTCTGTGAGAGTAATAAAAAGATAAGCCTTGAGGTATATGTGGAGGGGGAGAAAGTGCTCATTTGCATTCAGATGAGCTATTTTTCCAACCTCTCTATTTTATCTTATAAAAATTATCATAGATTTGATCAAAAGCAGAGAAAAGACGCATAAATCCAAAGACAGGTTAATAGCAGAGTTTCTTATAATGATAACTCCAGTAGAAAACTGATGCATAGCAACCCCTCTTTCCACTCACTGAAACCTGTGTACAGTGTATCATGTTATTGATCGGGAGTATTAGATGTGACACTGACATGTCAAATAACTTCACAATGAGCTGAAACGCAGAATTTCATCTTAATAAGGCTTCTCTTAAAATTCTGATAGGGTCCCTTACCTTTGGTGACATTAATAAGTTTCTTTTTTGCCACCATCGCATATGGCATGCAGAATATTTTATTGCTACAAACTATATTCCAGGGATGTAGGGGTGTGTTCATAACACAGATACCATACAATATCTTGAGCCATACAATCTGATAGTGCTCCTAAAATAAAGCTACTAATACAAGGCTATGGGGCAATCTCTTTGTTAATGTGTATTTCTAACCTGATGGAAGTGTGCTTACGTTCATTTAGTACAGATGAGTGCCGACCCTCAGTAGTGTAAAGTCACTTTGAGCCTCTAAGCCAAGAGCACTAGGTTATATACCAGTGCAGAATGCTGCCAGGATGCACAAATGTAGACCTCTCAGCCTGCTCAATGCATCCTTTAGCCTTTGCAACTAAAATTATAGGACAGGATGTAAAATTTGGTGTCAGATAGTGCTGCTGTTTCTTCCTCATTGACAGACTGTTCAGGGTAAAGTTTACCTGTGGTAACATTTTTTGACCTGAAAAATAAAAGTAAAATTTAGGAAGTAAGTACCTCTGAGAACAGATAAACTCAGAATGTGGTTTAAAATGGCAGATTTACACAAGATGCAGAGCAGGTATTTTTCTTTCACATTTTTTGATTAATTGCAACAGGGAAAAAAGCTTCTATGTCCTTGTTCTGTATGAGACCCTTCTTCTCTTTGTACAAGCTGGGGAGGAGTGGACCCAGAAAGGAGAAAGGCCTGAACCATTCTTTACTTTTGCCTTTGGAGGATCAAAGTTGCTGACTGAAACCTACCTCTGCCAAGCATATTTTCAGTTTGCAGAAGCATGTTCCATTCTGAATTTTTGTCTCTTGGCTGGATACTCAACATCTGTAAGAGCAGAATCCTTCCTGGCACTTTATATCCTCGCCCTGTTCCTGGCACCACCACTAAAATATTTTCCTTGCATTGTAAAGTGAGTGAGATTTTACTCAGGTGGAATTGTGCAGTGTTAGGGAAGGAAGGTTTTATATGCACCTTCTGAAAGTGAGCCTTTCTTAAGGGCTTCTGTATTACACAGAGGCTACACATATTTGGGTCTGAAGACTGATACAGTTCTAATCACTGTGAAATTGAACCGCTCTGATTTTTATGGAAGGCAGCCCTTCTCCCTGTTACCATCTTTATAAAATAGTTTACTCAGGTTGAAGAAAAACACCTCTCAGAGATAGCTGGGAAAGTGCATGATAAAATGATCATACGGATGGATAAGAGGACCATCAACTTCCTCATGCCTTTAAACTTCAGATCAATATGCAGGCCTGTGGCTGTAATTTTAATCCACAATAACCTACAGACAATCCTTACTATCTAAAATAGTTAATACTACAAAGTTGGAAGCAACTTGCAGCCAGAGGAGTTGGGTTTCTTAAACACTCTTGCTTACAGCAGGATTGGGGAGTCTTTGCCTCCTCTAACAGTCAGGTTTTCAACTTGCGGGTAATCCTGACCTGCCAAATACAAACTGGTGGCTGCACTGTTGCACTTGGAGCAGCCACACAACATCAAAGTGCATTGTTGTAACCTCGGTGGAAGCAGTGGCTGCAAATACTATAAGGAGGTGGTGGAATGGCAGGACATTGGATGTAGGCTCTTAGCCCACAGTCTAAAAGGACTTGGATTATTGCCACATGATAAGTCCATTAATGTAATTAAAAATCAGTTCCTTGCACCATCTGTGCTGCTCTATCCTCTATCAGCTTGGTGACCAGGTAGATGAAACTGTTGGGAAAAATAACCACTTAAATTTAAAGAAAACTAGTTGCTCCATTGTAAATTACAAAGATAAACCTGTGAGGCTATCAAATAAATCTCTCTTTGGCTTCCAGTAATAATTTAAAATGGGTAATAAATATATACTGCATAATCTGCTTTTAATGTGTTTACTTTGGAACATGTACATATCACTGCAATATTTTCGCACATGCAATTTCACCCTCAAATGGCCACAGGAAATGTGACAGCTTTTGTGTTCTGTTGCTTCTATTTATTAATGCTTCAAGGTGTTTCTCTATATTTGTACACAGCTGTCATGGCATTAGAAAGAGAATGTTCTAAAAATAGGAATAAAAAACCCAGAGAACTCCTCTTTGCAGCAGACACAGGCAACATTTGATCTTAATCGTTTTTGCAGAGCATTCTAATGAGAGGCAGATATCAATAATGCAGACTGCAGAGGGTGTGTGGCTGCTCAGTACCTTAGGCTGGATTCAGGAAGGGCAGTGTTACAGAGAGGAAAGTCAAGAGTTTTAATCAATTAAGCATGACCCATCCAGAAAGTCAGAGTCCACATTGCTAATCTGTATCAGGGGAAGGCAAGAATCAGGCCCATCTGCTAATGGAAGTGCAAGTTACAGCTTTAGCAGCCAAAGGATATGCAAATAAATGGCTTATATGTATTGCAGAATATTAAGCATAAAGTTTCTCTTTCATACAGTTGTTTGAAGGCAACGTGGGACTCCAGAGCTTAGTGTTTAAATTGCAACTTTAATTTCCTTATTTGCTGTTATTTAGACTGCTCTGAAGTAGTAATGAGAATAAAAAATGAAAGAAAATGTTATTTGACAGGGCATGTGGTAGGGCTTTCTTCATAGACTTGAAATGATTTTAATTCATTAAAATCTCCAGGTGAGGGGGAGATTGTATCCATTCCTCTCTTTTTAAACCAGATTTTCAAAGAAGGAGCTAAAATTGCATTTGAAGGTTGGGGTGGGTTTTTTTTTCCCCTTCTTTCACGTGCAGTCTAAGAACTCCAATTTTACAGGCCTATTTAACATTTGATCCATAGAAATCAGTCTTTTGCTTTGTATTTTGGGAACTCCTTAATCTTGGGAAAATTGTTATCTTCTCAGGGCATTGAAGGTCAATCAAATGCTGCAGGTTTCATTCTTCCTTTGATATGGTTTATGTATTGGTGTTTGACTCTCAGCCAGAGACTTTTTTTATTGAGAGCTCAGCAGCTCTCCAGTGGAACTCTGTGCAGGTAAATTCCCTTGAGAAGGATGTGTAAATTAGCTCCTGGGAAGATGTGCACTGCCTGGCCACGATGCTTCAGCATACCTGAGGTCAGGTTGGGCTGTCTCTGAGCATCTTGGAATCATGCATGTTAATATAATCAAGTATTCCTTTTAAGTGGTGATAAATAAGACTTTTCAAGTTAAGTCTCTTTCCTCAGTGACCTCCCTAACTTTAGCCTAAGCTGTTCTTATTTTCTCCCCCGTCCCTCTGAGAGGAAGTGATGATGGCTGGAAGTTTGGCAGCCAGCGAGGGCCAGGCCACCACAATAACCACGTGCACTCCGCCTTGGAGAGCTGATCAGGAATCTACTGTTAGTGCAAAGCCTAACCCTGCTGCCATCACTGAGTTTTAATTGGAAATTTTCATTTGTTTGGTCAAACTCAAAAACGGCCTTAATTTTAAAGTGGAATTCTTTATGGATGATATGATGAAGGAAACGGTGTTTATACCCACAATCATAATGGCAGCAGAGTAGAACAACTCATAACTGATTTGGCAATAAAGACCTATTTATTTTCTTCACTAAACCTGCACTGGGAAAATTCATAAGCTGGTGATAGCTACAGCTACAGTGGAAAAAAATTATTGACTTTATTGACAATTTAATATACTTTGTCAAGCTTTGTTGCTTAGCTTGTATTGATCCTGAGACACTTGGGGCTACTTTTTCTACCTCAGGGATTAAACTTGCAAGCACTTAGAAAAAGATTTTGGAAAGATGGGTGCAGAAGACTTTGTAATTGCCTTCTGAAAAGCACAATAATGATGAATATTTCAGATAGAAATGATAGTATTTAACATAATATGTGAAATGCTATTATGCAATTTTTTTTTAAATCCTGGATAAATTAAATTAGGTTTTTGGGATAGGCATGAGCTGGAATTTATATTGAGTTTGATATCATCTGATTCTACTCTCCTTTCTCTTTCTGCTGGAACTTTCAGCAAACTTATTATGTCCAAGTATAATTTTGTAATACTTATCTTTCAAATTGAGCCTTTCTCACTTGGTGTTGATATATTTTGGGGAGGTAGGGGAATGGAGAAAAAATACCTGCTTTTATGAATACAATTTCAATTTCATATTGATAATTTGACCCTTTCCAAGATTCCAGTGAGCATTGGATCAGCTTGAAACTGAGGGGATGACTCATGATAGGGGCATAAAAACTACATTTCACTCCCTGTATTAGGAGTTTTCTGTTGCCCACAGGAAAGTTAAGGAAAAAAAAACAGGAATGGGTTTAAGATTTCCTGTGCTATTTTCAGTTTACTCCTCTTTCTGGAGATGTCTCAGCAAGTGCAGGACATTGAACTTTGAACTTTGAACTACATCTTTATTTTTGAGACTCTGTTGAAATTGCTTCTGTTACAATGTTCTTGTGTTAGTACTTTGAACTTACCCAGGTAATGTTGGTATCAGCAGTGACTCTGATAAAGCTATGCCTTCCTAATTAATAATGCATTCTTAATGAAACAAAGAATATATTTCCCCATGCATTTAATAACCTAATAAGTATAAAACTGAATAAGTCAATACTAAGCAGATTCAAAGCAAAACACTGTTTTTTAAATGTGTTTCAGTATAGGTTATGCACAGGTAAATAGGCATTTATTTTTAAGCTTCAGCTACCTTTAATTACCCTATGCATATTCAAATTCAGATTGATGAATGTTGAACCAAAAGGAGATATAAAATAGTTAATTTAAATTCTCCTAATTCAGAGGCACACTATTTTATAGCTTTGTTTTGAGGGTTTTTTTTGCTAAGGGCATGAGGAGGAGTGTTTCTCTCTCCCGCTCCCTCCACATTTTCCCCTGTCCTTGTTCCCAGTGACCCCTGCAGTGATAAGTGGGCAGTGACCCTCGCCCAGGGTGAGCTGCAGGAGCCTTATGGACGTGCCTCTTATTTCTCACAGTGGTAGGAAAACTGAAACAGCACGGTGACATTTTGCTAAAAGCTCGTGTTTTTCCCAACAGCTTATTACACAGGCAGAATAAAATGCTTTCCTTAAGACCAACCACATCTTTTTTCTGCCTGAAAGGTCGCATTTGTTTGGCTTTTGTTCTTTTATTTAGGTGAGAGATAAAAAAATGGAAGGGGAAACTCAGAGGAAATTCCGAAACTACCAGCTGGTAGTATTTCTGTGTGAGTGTCTCCATTTACACCTTGAACTTGCTCTTAGGGACCTTAGAACTATATTTAAAGTGTATCTTGGTAGATGGTCTGCTGCTGACTATCTGCATTCCTTCCATTTGTTTTCTGTGCTTGTTTAGTGTCACTGCTGAACATCGCCAAAAAGGAAACTGGTGTGGAAGAGTTGAGGAACCAGCTTTTGAAATTGTAAAGTTGATCTGTGTTTTTTTTTCCTATTGGATTTGTAAAAATGCTATGTCATTGAAGTTAACATTCTTCAGAAAATAGCGAGATTGTCCTCCTTCCAGTGAGGGATCTGTATTTTATCAGGGGAGTTGATGGTGCTATAAAGGAGCAAGATGCAGAATAAGCCAGAGAGAAGTAATTTAAACTGGGAGTACACATGGCTGAGTCCTAGAAATAAAATAACTAAAGTTTTGTTTTGTAGGAAAATGAAACCTACTTCCATTTTGAGGGTCAACAGGATAAATACAAAGAACTAAATACAAATAAATACAAAAACCCCAAAAACATATGAAACAGGACTGGACCCTACTGGACTGATGACTGCCATAGCCCAGGCAGCTCCTGGATGTATTTGCCTGCCCGAATTCAGCCCTTGTCTGGGCTGCTCTGGGTATCTCGGATGGAATATCAAGCAAACGACACAGCAATGCAGAGAAAACATGAACTTTATTCACTTAACTACTCACAAAATCTACAATACGGGGTGGCTACAAGACTACGGAGTAACAATCTTATACCTAAAATACTTCAACTTTTAGAACTGGAACACTAAATGTCAACTTCTTGTGCAAAAGGAGGTGGGGACATAACAGCGTGTAGAAAACATGAACTATTCACTTAACTACTCACAAAATCTACAATACGGGGTGGCTACAAGACTACGGAGTAACAATCTTATACCTAAAATACTTCAACTTTTAGAACTGGAACACTAAATGTCAACTTCTTGTGCAAAAGGAGGTGGGGACATAACAGCGTGTAGAAAACATGAACTATTCACTTAACTACTCACAAAATCTACAATACGGGGTGGCTACAAGACTACGGAGTAACAATCTTATACCTAAAATACTTCAACTTTTAGAACTGGAACACTAAATGTCAACTTCTTGTGCAAAAGGTGGTGGGGAATCCTACAGCTAAGAACGGGGGTATCTCTAACTCCTAAGATGGGGGTGTCGCAGTGCCCAGGCTGGGCACTGGTCAGACATCCCTGCAATGCTCTGCAGAGCGCCACGCCGGAGCTGGAGGTCAGCACTGAGGGGAGATCTGGAGTTTCCTCCTCCTCAGGATGGACCCTAGGGTTGCTCTCTTGGCTTTGGGCCTCCGAGGGCAGTGGCGCAGGCACAGCTTCAGCAGGGTCCGGTTGTGTTTCAGCAGCTGCATCAGCTTCCTGGGGCACTGGTGTCCCTGGCAGCAGCGTTGTCCCTGGCAGCGGCACGGCCCTGCAGGGGCTGAGGGGCTCTGCACTTCTCCGCTCTTGCGCTTCTGCAGGCAAAGCACAGGGATCCCGCTGGAAGGGCAGAGGGACAGAGCGGGGCCGAGGCCTCTGCGGCAGAGACTGGGGCCCAGCTGGGCTGCCCCGGGCAGAGGCTGCAGTGAGCCGAGCTCCAGCCACCCCTGCCTGGTGCTGTCCCTGGGGCTCAGCCCCCTCTGCCATGGGGCCTTGGCCAAAGCGCTGCCCAGGAGCCCTGGCACCCTCGGGTCTGCCCCGTCCTGCCTGCCTGACTCCCCTCCCTCACCTCTCTCCATCTCCTGAACTTTCCACCAAGGATGCAGCCTATCACCAGCAGCTCCAGCAGACAGCATGTCCAGAATGCCAGCGTCACCCACGAGATCGACCCAGGGTCTGTGTACCGCTCCACCTGCTCGGGAGTGGTGGCCCTGGTCCCCTCAAGACGGCTGGAAGGGTTGAGGGGGTGGATCATGAGCAGCATCAGGAAAGACTGCATCATGCTGGAGAAGCCCAGGCCGGCCATGGTGCTCTGTGCGAGGAGCTACCAGCAAGCAGGCTACAGACGTCTCTCCTCACTGAAGTCTGCCGGAGCTCTGGGGCACAGCCACAGTTGGGGACAGTTGCCAGCCACAGCCACTGCCAACGCTGTCCCCAGAGGCTATGATGTCACAGAATCACAGAACGCACTGGCTTCCAAGAGCTGGGCAAGATCATGGAGTCCAACCTGTGACCCATGGCAAACAGACTGGAGCCCAGAGTGCTAGGCCAGGCTTCCCCTGAACCCCTTCCACAGTGGTGACTCCACCAGTGCCCCCAGGGCAGACCTTTCCCATATCTAATGCCCCTTGCTGAGCAAAAGTTCTTCCTAATGTCCGGTGTACGCCTCCCCTGGCACAGCTTCAAACCCTTGTTGGCACCTGCTCTCTCTTGTCCTTGCCCGTCTCTGAGCAGGCTGGCGCTGCCCTGTTGGTCACTCTCCAGTACGTGGGAGAAGAGGCTGTGCCAGCGAGTGCCGCTCAACTTTTAGGCCATTCAGAGGAGTATTTGGTTGTGCCTGCTGTGGAAGGAAATGGCAACATTCGTGCATGTTGCCATTTTTTATAGGTTTTAACCCACATTTTCATTAACAGCTGTCCCAGTGAAAGCAAATCTGTTTTTGTGAGTATTTGAAGGGTATTAGAACACAGCACCATCTCAGGGAAATTCTCCTGGTTTAGTTTTATTGAGGTTTTGAGATGAGTTGCAAATCCCCAAAATTTTCTCCTTGGAGAGGTAGTAATTTCACAGTTTAGATTGTGAGGATAAAGTATTTTCTGTGGACAGGAATTGCTTCTGTGTTATTTCCCATAATCCATTAAGAATTTCATACCTGAAGAAAGTCCATAGTGCTGGGTGATTTCCTTGGTAGTGTTCTCTTCAGTGGCTTTCCCCCCATTCTCTGAAGCTGCCCATGGAAAGGTAATAGATGTGAGAAGTTCTAAAAGGCAAACTGGTGTAGGTATTTGCCTCCTGTTCAGAGGTCTGTGGTGAGCTGTGAACCAAAGAGCTGATTTGTGAGCTGTGATGTTGAAAACTCAGTTTAACCTCTTTGCAGCAGGATGTATTGACAGAATCAAAGCATAGCATGGCCGACACCAATAACTGAATTAAAATGCGTATCTGGAATGTGTTCATCTGATTGTTATGCTAATATTATGGTAATAATTATGATGTCTGAGTACTGAACAAGCTAGCACCTGATTTATAGTCAATTTTCTACCTCTAATGTAGTGAACAGATTTTTAAGAATTGTGTTTTCTGTCATAGCTGAGGAATGTGTTGTTCACAGGATGAATCTTAGTATCACTTTGTTTTTGTAGAAAAGCAGTTTCACCTGAAGATGATTTTCCTTGCCATACTTAAATTTTTATTTTATGTATTATTGTCTGGCAGGTTAACCTTTTCAGATTGTGTGCTGTGAAATATTGCTACTAAGGATAGCTGGTGGCAGGTTCTTTTCTAGCTTAGATTTAAAATACTGAAAAATGGAAGGTTTCTAATTAAGTTACAGAACTGCATATCATTGGGAACTTTACTCCTTCCCTGCTTGCATCTAGAAAAATACATTAGTTCCAACTGAACTCCTGCAATATTATGTAGAGATCATGAGTGGCCACCTTAAGTGGTATTCAGTTCTGAGAAACATAATAATTTTTGTCAGAAATATTTTTTACTTTAATAATGCGAGCTTATTGTATCCCCAAACTGGCAAGGTATGTCCTTGCCATCTGCATTTGTGTTGTATTAATCATGGGGTTTTGTATTAACCATGGGCTTGATTTTCCTGTCTTTTTATCACTCCTTCAAATACCAGGTTTATATACTTGCTGGCTTGTTATTTATATTTTAGGATGATGTATCTTGGGCACGTAACTTGATGTTATCTTGAACTGTGAAAATAACATTTTTTGGTTTATCTTATTTGATTAAGTGATTCCTGTGAAAGGGCTAGGAGATTTTGTGGTTTAAGATGTGAAAGGAGAAGTTCAGCAGCCTTGGCAAGTAAGTGTGCCAGTTCACCAGATGAATATGCAGAAGCACCCATGCTTCAGCTGGAATATCCAGTATTCTACTACTGTTCTGCTACTGTTTTGTTTTGTTGGCCTGTGAGCCCATATCCTATACACTATCATTTGTCAGAACTCCATTTCACTTTTACAGTCCCTCTGTTTTCCCACTTCTGAATTATGGTTTTCTCCATGCCTTTTAGATGGGGAATTCTTAGTGATAAAAATAATACATAGTCCATAATGTGTTATGTTTCTGATTGGATTTTTTTTCCTAGTTTTTAAATAATTACCTTTTGTTTCTGTCCTGGGGCAAAATGCATTTACAGTACCAGTGGGTTTATTCCAATTGCTACTCAGGCACTCAGTAAGGGAAAAAAAATCCTCTAGTTTCATGGAAAACATTCTGTGTTCTCTTATAATTTAAATTAATTAAAATATGGTTATATTGCTCTCTGTTTAATTTCTTAACCTAAGAAATTAGGTTAAGAAATTAAACAGAGTTTAGAAATGTTTTAACATGAAATAGGTAGTGAAGAGTGCCCACCTTCCTGTGTTTAACTGCTGGGTGAGCATCCCAGGCTTAGTTTAGAGATTTGCTTTTAAGCATCCCTTATTCCTTATAAAATCTTTCATTTTGCTTGTTTGTAGTTGTGTTAGAACAAAAGGAGGAGGGAGATCATCCTGGAAAACTTTTCATCTGAACTGAATTTGTACCCTACAGCCAACAGTGACTGCTCCTTAATTTTCTCAAGGCGTGAAGGACACTGGGAGCTCCTCACAGACTCTCATTTTGGAACTGCAGCCATTCCTGTTCGGCTCTGTGAAATGCTTTGCACAGTAGCACTGGAGCTCTCAAGGGCAGGGACATTCCATGAGGATGGATAATAAAGAATTCCTATACCTGGAATGGTTTCAAGGCTAACACAGCAGAAGGAATTGTTTCCCTAATTCCAAGTATCATGGTGCTCCTGACAAGTGTTGCTGTTCAAGAGCACCTTTTCCTTTTGCTGTTAATACGTGTAAGGGGTTTCTGTGGAGGAACAGCAGCCTGTGAGACTGGACCTTTGTACTGTGGACAGCCCTATGGTTTTCAGCAGGAGTGTTGAGAGGCAGAGGGATCTGGAATTTCATAAGGATTTGGAAGATCAGTAGGTTTGTTTCTAGAGGTGTGAGGGGGACAAGCCTTCCACAGTCACAGAGCAATTATTAGATAAGGCAGTGGAACAGCCTCTGAAGAGGATGTTGGTGTTGCATACTATTTTCCTGGAGCTCAGCTGATGCACATAACATTTGTTATGACTAACAGGATTGCAGCTAAACAGAATGCAGCCATTTTTCTTGTAATTTAGTGAGGCATCTTTTGATCCATGAAGAGCTGAGGGCTCAGTGCAAGGCTGAAAGTAAATTACATGCTCTAAAGAGATTTTGGTCTTTGTGACTTATTGAAGGTGGATAGGAGATAATTCCTTTGCTCATTGGGACTGCATAGTTTAGTTTTATCTCCTCTGTTTCAAAGAGATGCTAAAAAAGAGTAATTTCCCTCAATTTTGATGGCAGCAGAGACTCAGCTAATTAATACGGATTGAAGTAATGTCTGTAAAACAAAATAAAATTGTCTGAAAACCTGTTAGGCAACCCTACAGTCAATCTTAACAGAAAAGGAAGGAGTTAAATTTCCATTTTCACTTCAGAGATATTCCCCTATTGCTTTTCCCATACTAGGTGTGTAACCACCACACTTCATTTAGTCCTTACCCCTGACTGCACCAACTCACCTGCCTTCTGCTGCTCACCTTTGCTTTCTTGTCAGATGGAACCACTGAACTAGAAAAGATGCTCTTACTTAATTTACTTCATTAAGATGTCTCGGCAATTTTTAAAATCCACTTTCTGCTTTTATGTTTGGCTGAATACTAGTGCTGGCTTATACCTAAGGTAGCAAATGTAGATGGAAATGCCGTACTGAACATAATTACGTTAGGAGGAACAGTTATTGCTGCACTGCTAGGAAAAAGATTAAATTGAGCCTGTGGGACAATACATGCCTGATTATACTAATTGGTACCTGTGTTTGTGATGCTTAGTTACTTTTTTCTCCTCAAAACTGTGAAAGAACACTTGGCCACCGAATGTGGCCGTGCAATTACTGCAGCTTCGTGTTGCTATGCTGGGGCATGCACGAATGGCCGGTTCAGCACTTACCTCTCCATTTATGCATGTGGCTCTTACAGCCTGTTGTTATGGTGATGTCAATTTGGGATGAGAGCACATCCAGCTCACAAAAATCATTAGCAGAGTTAAGGTTTTTAGAACACTTGCTTTTCCTGGATGCTTTCATGAAATCTAATGATGAGCTACCTTTTCTGTGAGAGAATTTAATTTCTTGCACTGAGGAGGGAAAGGTTTAGCAACACTCATACACAAAGACATTTGCTTCAGCACAATTTCCTGATATCTGAATGAGTTCTTTAACACAGCAGCATTCTTACAGATTAATTCATTATTTCTGTATTCCTCAGGTAGATTACAAACCCCAGAAAGTTGCTGGTTTTTGACTTTCCTGCAACCAGCAGCACAGCTACCCCTCTCAAAGAGGTTCCAGCAGGACAGAAGCACAACTCATTCTTTTCACCCCAACGCATGGACAGGAAAACCTTTCACAGCTCTCATCCAATTTCTTAAGTGGACCAAAACAACCTTGTCTCATCACAACAGATGTTCTTTTTATCAAAGTCCCATGGACAGCTGGACAAAGCCTCTTGTTTCCATTCTTGGTAAGTACCATGGTCAGCATCTGCTTTTTCAGTGCTGCTTTAGCATGACATTGCCTCCAGCTGTGAGGTGGCTAGATCTTGCTCCAGTTACAGTTTACCTGTCCCACTTGCTCCTCTAAAACTGATGTATTCATGGAAATGAACAAAGTGCATTCTTGCAACTGCTGCCTTGCTTTTGCAAAAGATTAAGAGATCTATTTAAAGAAGTTTACCCACACAGAGTATAATTAGTTATGATACTAATAATAAAGTTTCCATTGTGTTCATACTGTATTTTTATCTCTGGTTCAGCCTCCGATTAGCCAAAATTACTAGCAATCCATAACAAATCACTGACTGTGTCAGTTATTTATATGATTCAATATTGAACCAACTGGCTAACAAAATCCCTCTACCTTGGCCCTCTACCCCTTAGCGTGAGTCTTTAATTTCTTAAATGAACTTTTCACAGGCAAACAGACCCAGCTAACTGGGACTGACATCTTCTATCCCTAGACATTTGTTACCTTTAGAGGTCCTGTGGGAACTCCAGTCTGCTTTAGGCCTCTCTAAATAGATTTTCTGTGAGTTTTAATGATAAAGCTTCTCAGATTGCTAGTCCGAGTTGTGAAGGGAACTGGGATGATCCACTTCAATTAATGCAGCATCTTCAATTTCCCATTAGTTGCTGACAGCTCCATGCTGAAAAGTCCTCTTCATTTGGGACCAAAGGTATCAGACACAAAGCAAAAAACACCATTCTCATTCCTAACTCTAGAAGAAGGACACTTGGCATAGAGGGAAAGAGATCTTGTCTTGGACTGAGCCAGAGAAGTTATACTCTAGTGAGGCCAGTTATCAGTCTTCTCACTGTAGCCCTTATGCCTTAGCTGGCTGAAAAACTTCACTTTTTTCGTACCTGACTTTCAAAACAATTTCCCAGCTGGTTGCCTGTAAAATTCCTGTCATCCTGGGCTTTGTATGTATTTCTGTCTAGATGCTCTAAATCTTCGGGAGGCATTCCAACTACACCGTGGCTAGAAAACAAGGCCATAAGAGATTTATAAGCCTTGTGCAGCAGGGTGCCAGCCTTATTTCTAAGCATGTTTTTCTTTTCTTTTTTCCCACCACATGTGTTATGGAAGTCAAAATGTACATTAGAAAAGGTTGCCTTCTAAGAACAAACACTCCTCCCTCAAAAGAGCCACACAAAGAAACAAAACCCAAAGCAAGATATTCTGAGAATGCACTGCATTGTTTCTTTGTTGAAATGTTACCTTTCCTCTTAAAATTTCAGGAAATGATACGAACCCTCCTCAGAAACAGGAAGCCTACAGGCTTCATTGTGTCTTCAACTCGAAATAAATAGAGAGGGTAAGTGAATGATGAAAGGATGTTCAGAAAGATTAAATGAAGTTAAAAGGAGGCAGTCAAAAAGATCTGGATTATTGTAGCAATGTTACGAGAATGTTTACTGTGTCATTAACAGATAAGTCTGTTAATGTCTCTAAGACTTTACTCCTCATATAAAGCTGAGTATTTGCCTGCTTTTTCATCATAACTTGTTGCTAAAGGTTAGATAAAGGATGGGAAACTGGATACATAAAGAGACACATCCTTCTTTAAGAGTTGTAATACATTTACTAGGTCTTTTTCCCTCTTGCTCGTAACACAAGGCTTACAACATAGGGCCACTGCACGTTCCTTAAATTATGACTTCAGCAGAGAAGCAAGAAAGAAAAACTATTGTAGATGACATGTTACAGTATTTCAGGCTGGATTAACTGCAGGCAAATCTGCATCTCCATTTCACAGACATGTCTCTGAGCAGTGGAGTTTTGAAGTCTCTCATCCAGTACTTGAGATGTATGTCTACACTTGCTTGTTTTCTGAGGGCATCCGTTCAGCTGAATATTCCTCAGCCCTTTCTCTCTTCACCATACACTGCTGAAACCTTCTGGGTGTTTCAAACAGTTTGAAGGTGGGTTTTTTTGCCATTGCTTGTGGTTTTTGTTCTGTTTAGCTGAAATAATTTTAAGCAGCCTATGATGGTTTTTTGCAGCAGAGAAATGAAATTGATGGAAAATTGCATTATTTGATAGTGTTTGCAGTCTGTAGCTATTCCAGTGTGCAATATTTGGGTCAGATTGTTTTTAAGCAGTTAATTGTCTGCTCAACAGAATGCTCAAGCATAATCAGGCTGATTATGTTCAAGCAGTTGAAAGTTCAATGTACAGTGAGAAATAGGATAGCAATTATCTTCTAAATTCCTTTACTTGAGCCACAGGGGGTACTTTTGCTCAGGACTGGAATCCTGAATAATTTGTATCATCCACACAGTTCTGGTTTTAGTTCCTACCATGTTTTTGAGAAAGTAATCAGCACGCAAATGATTGAAGTCTATTTTTATGTTAATTCTCAGGCAGCTATGAGTGGGAGACACCTGTGATTTCAGACTTCTAAAACAAAGTTCCATAGTTAAAATTCTGAGCCCTGAAAGTACCAGACAACTGCTTATTCCAGGTATTCATTAAAACTACATTCCAGTACAGCCCAAAGAAGGTGCCTGTGCATTGAAAGTATGGGATTACATTAGGCTTTTTAAACACTTTGTTTTATTGGCCTTTGAATATATGTGATATTTCAGTATCTGGTGTATGTATCATCAAAATCCCTAGTCTTTTATCATTTAAAAATATGTACTTAAGAAGGCTCTTTTCAAAAATGTATTTGATGCAAGGAATATGCTATCAGAATCAATAATTTGATATTAGAAGTTATTCTCTTAGTTTTCTAGAAATGGTGTGCAGGCAGGTAAGTTAGGCTGTTATGTCAAATGCTCCCAGTCTGAAGGGAAATGTCTCTTCCTATGGATATTGGGAAAAGGTGTTTTACTAAACACCTGGGGCTGTTGTGTTTGGCCGTTCTGGCTGGATGTCACACAGATTCCTCTGAGCACAGCTGAGAGTAACAGAAGCACAGCAGAATATTTTTATGATCTTGAGACCATATCTCAAATACAGAATCAACTTCTACATAATCAGCTTCATGATGGGTGAATTTAGTAAAACAAGAAATATGTGTAAACATTACTTTTTTTTAATCAGTTTCATTTTCTTTTTCCAGTAGACCTATACCTGTTGATTTTATCTCGTTGAAATGCAATTTTATTTCCAATAAGAATTTTAAAAAGCTATCATTTTTCCAGTTTTCATGTAAAGCAATATTCTCTTCAAAAAGACTGTACAAATGCTCTGAAGCACTGAGGTCCCTATGCATTTGAATAAATACAATGGCATTTTCATTGTGTTCTTAGGTTAAATCAGCCATGTGCTAATATTTTTTTTGTTTGAACCACTTTGAGTTGGTTCACTTGGGGTCATATAGAATTCAGTTTCAACACAAAGCTCAGGTAAATTTAAAAGAAAAAGGAAATCAAACTGTGCTTTTTGTTGATACACCTTTATTGTCTATCCTCTACGAGAGGCACATGTTCCTCTAATAATGAGGGACGATAGGTAATGGGGGAATTGTTCTGCTGCTGAGCTGGTCATAAAAACAGGAAGAGATTAATTAAGTAGTCAATCAGGTTTAAAATGGCAGCTTTTATTTCACAGCACCTCTAAGGGCGTGCTTCAGAAAAACTCTGAGATCTTGCTCCAAATGCTGAAATCTTGCTCATGATGCTGAAAAAGTGAATTGCTTGAGAGGTTTAAACCCAGAACTTATACTGTGTTTTCTAGACTGTTCTTTACATGTTTTCTTAATTCTCCCTGTTGATGGCAACAGTAACACTGGAGCTCTCAGCTGATGACTTGGTAACAGTAGGTGATGGCTCCTAGTATGGAATTTTTCCCTGAAATGAGTAATTTAAACATTATCTGTAATAGACACAGACCCTTGCTGGTAGATATTGGTTCAAAGTAGAGATCATATCCATGCTCAGCAACAATTCTACCTGTTTTAATGGAGCATTCCTCTGCAATTTCACATTATCTTAAGTTCTCCTTCCTCACCTGCTTGTATTTCAGATGGGTCATCTTTCTTTCTAAAAATTAATTTCCCAGAGTCCTCCTATTATTTCTCCAACTTGGGGGTCTCCTAAGCATAAATGACTACTCTGACATGGGTGTTCCCATCTATTCTAAAGCCTTTCTGGTTTTGCATTCAATGCAAGATTTCTTTAGTGAGCAGGAAATACCTTCTGAGAATCATTCAGGGGCTACCCCAACACCTGTAGCAAGAGCACTGCCCTTCTGAACTGGAAGAATCTCCCTTCCTTCGAAGAAAGCGCCATCTGAAATTGTTTCCCCACACTGATCTTGCCATGCATTCTCCATCTCACCTGGCAGGTTCCAGCACCGCCGTGGGGAACACCAGTGTGCTGAGAACACCAAGAACCCCATGTTCTCAGTCACAAAGACACTGTCAGAGACTAAATGGTCAGAAGAAAGTTTGTTCAAACATGTTGATGAGTAAAATACCAACAATCACGACGGCCAGATGGTGCTCACAGAAAGCTTTGAAAGAATTCATCACTGTGTTCTGGAGGCTGGTAGCAAAAATATGTTTGCTATATTTAAATGAAAATACTTTACTGAAGAGTTTCAGAGTAATTTGAATTTTCCTAAAACCCTCTGTCAAAATTACATTGAAAGAACTGTGGGCCAAATGATTCAGACCCAAATACGTTGGTTCAAGCATTAGGTGCTTAGTCCAAATGTTCTTTCCTTCCTTGTCTTTCCTGTTGATATTTGAGCCCTTGTGGCTTCATCTGGTATTTGATAGAAGATTTTAATTCAAGTATCAAAGAAAAGAATAAAGCCACACTGTGCAGGAAGTTGTAAACAAATATATTTTAGTATTTTATAAATTGCTGAACCCTGATCTCAGTGACATCCCCAATGGTTCCAGGTGAGCCATGATTCTTAGCTTTATTAATCTTATTTATTCACTGTTGCTTTCACCACCAGATTACAGTTTAAGTAGCTGTGAAAAACTTCTTTGTGCTCAAAGACAGCTTTCTGTGTTTTCTCCTTTAAAATATATTTAAAGACTCATTAAACAAGTCTTTAAGAGTTCTGATAAAATAATTTGCATGCTTTTGGTGTCTTTTTTGCTCCTGACACATTTCCTTATTTTTTAATGTTTTTTTCTGTCATTATTCCATTGTCACATTTTCCACTTAAATCAGTGAACCCTGCAACGGACTCTACATTTCTCGCAATTAAAAAACAAACCTAAACCAAAACCATAACCAACCACCACCAGCCAACTCCAACCATGTCACATCTTCCTTTCCATAAATGAATGTGAGTTTCTCTAATTTACTCTTGCATAACTTGTAGGGGGAAGGAATTAACAAAAAAAAAAAGGCAACGGCTGATCTTTCTTCCTTGTTCCTTTTTCTCAAAGGAGAGGACAAAAAGATTTCTGATAGATTTTCCCTTGGAAGACGAATGAGAACATCCCAAGCTTTGTGGATTGGAAATAAATGTGCATAAAGCAAGAAAAATGGGCAATAGTATCAAGCACAGAGTTTGCACAGTCAGTGAACTCCAGAAAAAATGGGCCATTTTCCCATCTCTTGTCTCTGGCAAGCTCCAACAAAACTGCCTCCATCTATGATTTCCCTTCCACAAGCACAGGTGTGTGTGCTGCCTTGCACTGTATCCTGTAGCTGTATCCTGACTAAGTCCAGTGCATTTTTGCTGTTGTCTGGTGTTATTTGGTGTTTTCAAAGCACAGTCATCAATAGGATTTTTCTTCTGTATATGGAACGGTTGCCCACACTTTGTGTGTCGAATTTTAAATCTTTCTTTCCTAAAACTCACCCTTCTCTTTGCTACAGTGAAGTTCCATGATGGCAGTAGTACAAAGGAAAATATTTGTAGCTAAGTGCATCCACCTAAATCCAACTGACTTCTGTGGTGATGAGTAAGTCCCACAACCAGTTTTAGGACAGAGCATTAATTGTTCTTTTCCATCAGGGACATGACATGAGCAAGGTTTTGTACCAATCTGTTGTGCTTTTCAAGTATGAAAGTGGCTCTTCTCATTCTTGAACATTCTGTCCTGGCTTATTCCACATGTAGAATGTAATTAGGTTTATTTGGAGAACTCTACAGAATGTCTGTGCAGGCAAAGTGTGTGGGTGGAATCTTGGCCCTATTAAAAGAGAAAAAGTTTCCATTGCCTGGAATGAAGTCACAGTTTTTAACTGGGGTTTTGTACACAATGAGATAAGCAGCAGGCAAAGCTCCTGGGTTGTGGATATTTCTTATCTCAGAGGTAGGTTGTCATAAGAAACGAAGCATTTAGAATCTTCTGACACGTACATTGTCGTCAATTCTCAAAGTGGCCAAAAAGATACCACTTGAGTCAGTGAAAAATCTGGGTAGTTGTAGCAATAACTAAGGGTACATCTTTAGAAAATATTCCTTATAGTCAAACTGAGCAAGATTTCTTGGCACTGAAGCTCTCATTCTCTATTGGAAAATGTGTTTCTTCATTTATATGAGATAAGAATTTAATGAAAATCTCTTTCCCTGGAGAGGAAGTTCTTTCATTAGTGCAGAAGTAACTGTAGGTTAATTTTAAAGGTTTTTGCAGTCAAATTACTTTAATCTGCCAGAAAATGTACCTGGATATATAAGAAGATATTACCTATTCACATTAATTTGAATAACAGAAGTCACACTATTTTCTTACCTAATCTATGAAGCAATATTGAGTTTAAATCCCTAAAACTGCACCGCTGCCTTAAAATGCTAACATTATTCAGGAAATCAGAGCTAGCACTGAGGAAAGTTCTGGACTATTCTCCATGGAAACAGCATTGGTCATTATCTGTGGGATAGTGAAGATTTTAAAGCTAATCCACAGGAGCTCTGCCCTCTTTCAGTACCCCAATTAAGCTGAAAAATTTATGGGATAATACACAGATAATCAGTCAACGTTATTTCTTTGCTTGTAAATAATGCTACCATCAGCTTCACAAATTGAGTTCTATTCTCAGCCTCTCTTCTGTTGTCACAAGAATTTAAAATCTGCCAAATTGAAAACAAGCAAGTGAAGCACACTTGGCTTATTTTGCCTTGAGTATATAATAACTTTCCTCAGTCTGCTGGCTGTGCCACTCTGAAATAAATTACGCTTGTTTTTGCAATATAGGAGAGTATCTGTTGATAGTATACCATCTTGTCATCCATTTCAAAAACATTTGTGGCTGCTGATAGCTCTGGAGTCTTGAATTTTGATTAAGGAATTCAATTTTGAAATGACTGCTTCCCACTTTCCTTAAAGGTTCCATTACAAATGCCTTTACTGCAATTTGATTTTTGTTTCCTTTGATCTCCTCCATCGATTAAAGGTAAAAATGCAAACCAATCACTAAAGGTCATTAGGAAAGGAATAGAGATTATTAAAATACGTGTTGACATGTAGAACAATGTGTGCAGTTCCAGTTTCTTTACCTCAAGAAGTGCATCTGAAGTATGGAAGAGTTTCTCCTATGCCTGTAGGACACGGGGATGTGTCTATATCAGAGATTTTTACTGACACTGAGGGAACGGGAGATGGGAGATGAGCAAAGAACAGACTTCGAGCCAGAGCGGAGCCCCGAGCGGGGCTGGCGATATGCCAAGTGCAGAAACAGGCACTTTGGCATGTCTCTGCCAAAGGACAGTGAAAACAGAAGGGACCAAATTTCTGTAGCTTTCTATGAGTCAAAGAAAACAGATTTCCATCAAGTCATGCCAGTTCTTTCATGAGTCTGAGCATGTCTCCCATTCCTGTTTGCTTCTTTGGTCAGTCTTGTATACTTTGTTGCATATTTTATCAATGTGCAATAATATCAGGATGGAAGCAGCAGAGATGGATACTGCAGAGATGATCATCATAGCAGGCAGCTGGTAAGAGACAGCACACAGGAATGAAATGGGAGCTGAGTAACGATGAGGAGAGAAATAAAAGGTAACAGAGAAAAATACCAGCACACACAGCTCAAACCATGGGTACACCAAAGAGGAAAACAAATCTCTGGATATTTTCCAGCTGCTGCTCTTCTAGTTTAATTCAATTCTCTACACCTAGTGTGTATATGAAAATAGAGTATCTAGCACTGGCAGAAATGACCTTTGCATGTGTTAAACATTTGTGTAAAAAAAAAGTCAATATTTTATCTGGACTTTCTTGTACCAATTTTTTAAAAAATATATTTGTTTGCTTTAAAGGGGAAAAGTTAGGTTTTACTGAGTAATCAGACCAGATTCAATTATCAACATTGCTAAGAAAGGCATCAGTCTCAGTTGAAGTTGGTGGTAAAAGAACCTAACAGTGTTGTTTCTCTGGTAACAGAAAAATTGTGCTAAGAGATCAATGTGTTCACAGGAAAGGCCATTAAAATTCTCTTATAGCAGTGTAATTTTGCTTTGTTGCTGATATCTTTTTCTCTGCTCTTCTCACTGGCTTTCTAAATTCTAGTGAAAAATAACTTTTTTTACTTTCACAGATAAAATTATTTTCCAGCTGTAAACTAACCCAGGATTTCTTCTAGATAAAATAGCCTGAAGTTTGTTGGTTTATTTGTAAGTGCCACTTTGAACTGTGACTTTGGCCTGATCAATGCGCTGCTGAGCCTCCAGCTCTGCGCTCCCCCATGGCCGCACAGCGCTGTTTGTGTGACCGCATGGCAGCTTCGAGAGACGCCCTGTCCTTGCAGGGGCGGAGGCGATGGGCCGTGTTTGGAGACAAAGGCTGGCACTTGGGAAAGACCCTGACTCATTTTGGTACTTGTTTATGACCACAGGAAACGAAATATTCCTGGATGGCAGAAAGAGCACCATGGAAACAGAACAACCTGTTAATGGTTGGGTAAACAGCCCCAGCAGTGTCACTAGGAAAAAGAGGCTGCTTTTTAATTCAAGGAGCAAAATGGAGGCACTTGGTAAATGCATGAAAACGCATAGTATTACAATACTGCAAAAAGCAACACCGTGGAATAACATCCACAGCATGCCTAGGAGCTTTTGTATAGTACAGGGAAGGAAAATGGGAGTCAGAAAAGTACACAGAATCCAGATGAAGTATCAGTTGGTTCATTGTAAGTGAGAACTACTGGCAAGAACATATCTGTGACTTAAGTTGTCACTTTTAATAGGACATTTTTTGATTCACAAGAGCTCTTAGTGTGAAGTCAATTGCATAGATATAAATGGGAAGAGACTGCAATTTCTTGTAATTAAAAGAGGAAAATCTATCACAAATGTATAAAAAAAGCATGGGAAAGGGGAGGAAAGTGTATAAAGGAGTCTAAAAATGATGAAAAGATTATTTCTCATTATTGTAAGAGTAGGATTGTAGTGAAAGTGTAGGATTGAGTAAGAACACCCGAAGACTAGAATGAATGGATTGATGAAGATAACAGTCATATTTTGGAGATCAAGAAATACAGGCCTATAAGCGTATGACAAATGTAAAACAAAGTGGGGTTTTACACAGATTATCGAAACACGTTTTCAGGTTGTCTTGGAGTGCCTTCTGATGACAGCCTGCTCCACGATCCTCAGCTTTATGCCCCAAGGTGGTTGCTGGATCCTTGAGGCCCGGCCATGTGCGAGGGGCCGGGCCCGGCGGCACTTTGGGCTCTTTCCACGGGAACTTTGGAAGCCCCACGGTGCAGCGGTTCGGCTTGGCTTGGCTAGCTCAGTTTCCTTGGCGCAGGCAAAGAGCTTTTCCCTCCCCGCCTGGCAGGAGCTGCACTGGCAATCCTGCAGCTGCCAGCAGGTGAAGCGCGGCCGGAGCGGCGGGAGCGCAGCCCGGGCCGGGCCCGAGCCGCGGGGACCGAGGGCGGGGAAAGCACAAGGAGAGACAGCCCGGAGAGCCTGCGGGGGCCTGGAGAGCCTCCGGGAGCCCTGGAGAACCTCCGGGTGCCCTGGAGAGCCTCTGGGGGGCCTGGAGAGCCTCCGGGAGCCCTGGAGAACCTCCGGGTGCCCTGGAGAGCCTCTGGGGGGCCTGGAGAGCCTC
>VXBR01012080.1:70660-83986 GCA_013400215.1 Cisticola juncidis | reverse complement strand
GCGCCAGGCTGGAAAAGCTCGCTGCGCTTCTCGAGGCGAAGGGAGGAGGCTCCGTGCGAGCTCCGCTGCCCTGGCAGAGACAGCCGGTGCTGTGTCGCACCACCAGTCAAGAAGGGGATTTTTTCGACATTTGCCCCACTCTCCGGGCATTTTTGGGTCTTGTGCGTGTGTGGGGCAGGGGCTGAGTTCTTAGGATTTGCTGTTCGCAGTTGTTTACTTTAACTTCCTTGCCTTGTGGGCATTCTGTTGTTAGTAAACTGTTGGGTTTGTTGTTTTTGTGGGTTTCTTGTTTTGTCCCCCCCCTCCATTATTTCATTATTTATTATTTTATTTAATTAATTGTTTGTTACTTTATTATTCATTAATTTTCTACTGGTGGAGGAGAATTGTTGAAGCTCTTTAGAGAAGAGTACTCATTGCAGAGTGTCCTCTCTTATGTCCGTCTCAAAACTAAGACACAAGTATATTTTAATCTACATAAAAAGAGAATAAAATCTGGGACATTATCAAATAGAACATTAGCAAGTGGTTCAGAGAGCACTGAATTATTTTCAAAACTGAAATACTGGGATTTATAAAACGAGGCAATGTTTTCTTGGTGACAGGTAACAAGAATTTATACCAAGAACTGAAGACATGTTCTGAAGGAAATTATAGAGATGGAGAAGGACCAGCTGTAAACACCAGAAAGTACACACCAAAACAGTGGTGAAAAGGCAGATGTGGCTGTAGAGCACATCGAGCAAGGTAATTCCAACAGAAAAATATTCATACTATTGGAAAAGACTGATGGGATCTCGCTTGGGTAGCTGTATACAGTCTGAGACCCCACACAGGAAGGATGGGGCTGGAGAGATGCAGAGGGCCTGGAAGGGAGTGGAAAATGAGCAGCAGAACAGGGCTTGATGGGCTTAGACAAGGGGAGACAGACAGTGTTACATACACGTATTAAAACTGCGTCAGAAGTGGGGATACTAGAGGCAGAAGAACAAACAAATATTTTTCAACTGTTGTGTATGAACTCTGAAAATGAGAAGTGGGTTTTCTAATCATTAAATGTGGCAAAGTTGCAGCAGACCTCAAAAAAGTGCAGTGAAATAATTGCAGTCCATGTCTGAAGTTTGCAGCAACTGAAAGATTTTATATTTTGCTAAGTAATTGTCAATTTCTTACTTTAGCTTCTCTCACTATATGTATTTAACCTTTTATGAGGAGTGACTCAAAAATTAAGCTTTTCATCTCCTGAGACTCATTTTTAGGCCCTGCAGTCAGACATGTATTCATTAAACTGTGATGCATCAGAGCTACTTGTCTGCTGCTTGGATATCATGGATACAAACATTCACCATCGGGTTGTTTACCTGTCAGCCCTGAATAAACATGCAGGAATTACCAGGTGGTTACATTGTTTTAGGTGTGACAGATCTATGGCCTGGTATTCCTGGTTTATTATCTGTTTATTTTAAGGCACTTAATTTAGTGCTGGGGGAGTAGACTCCTCTGAAGCAATAAACATCTGTTGCTGCTGTTACTCTGAGCATTTGTAGCCCATAATGTTCTTGTCCCCTCTGGCAGCTGAAGGTAAATAAGGGAACATCACTCAAGTGTCAGTGTGGAGGGACCAGGGTGAGGAGGGGACAGTGTGCCTACAGAATTAGGTCAGAATTTTCTTCCTGAAAACATCTTTTCCATGGAAGTTCACATGTAAATAATATGAAAATTGGAATTTAAATGACAGTCTTGTATCAAAACATCTATTTCAAAATGCGTATATTAGTTTTCATATTCCTAAAAAAACCCCAAGCAACCCTCCCACTAAACCAGTAGTGAATATTGCTCCCTTTGGGTCAATGCTTTCTAAACTGCAGTCAAATTTCCACTCAGTTTAGGCTATTTCCTTTCAGCCTGTAAGTCTGAAAGACTGTGAGTGGATATATATTTACATCAGGTAATTGGTATTCCTTAGATAGGAAAGATGGACTTGTTAGGGCTCCTTATTGTCACGATAGCCCATCCCATTTTACTGTAGAACTTTATTTTCAGGTACATTTGTAGCTTCAAAGTGCATGTGACCTTCCCTCCTTCCCCTGCCACTGTCTCCTTTCAGATAACTTCTTCCTGCTATTTCAGCTAAAATAGCCATTTTCTGAAACGGAATTAAGGAAATATTCTTACTCCCCATGGTAATAAAATCACCTAAGCATTTAATCCAAATGATCTCCAATTTCTGTGTGGTGGAGCAGAGGCTTGAGATCAGAGGAACAATCTTTTACCTGGGATAAGTTCTCTCTGTCTCTGTGAAATTTGCCTATCAATTCACTAGTCTCTGAAAAATCCCATTTTACAGACATTTTACAGACTAGAAACATGGATTTTGGGAGCTGAAGTCTCAGAATGCCCAGAATGCCCTGGGCACTAAATCTTCTCCAGAAATACAGCTTCTAGTGAAGGGTTGCTGTTATCACTCCTCCCCATGGCAGCTGGTGTTCCTGCAGGGACTGGGGTCGCTGAGACCGTGACTGACCTTGGCTGTCCATGCTGTCTTGACTGCAAGGTGAAACATTCAGGGTCTCACTTGGATAGCCTTGGATACCTTTCTTTTTTATCTTTCTTCTGCAAAACGTTTCTAGAGAAAGGAAGGAGGAGAACAAAAGTGTGTTCTGGCTTTATTATTTTTTTTAAGGAAATTTATTTTCTGTACCATTTTAATTGTAGTGCTGAACATTACAGAAGAACTTGGAATGCCTAGAAAAGAAATGGTGGCCTTTGAGGAGATCCTAGGCCTTTCATCCAGCCCTGTGTTTAGCCAGAGTGAGGGCAGGTAAGTAACCAGTGAATCAGTGCTCACTTACCCCCTCAGGACATACCTGAAAACACTCCTGCATTCAGAGCACCTTCAGTGTGCACCTCTTCACATTCCACTGCTATCACATCTTGATATCATGTTGTGCCACAACAAAAGAGAACACAACCTCACTTTTCTGCCCATTCACTTTTCTTGTCTTCACACAAATTATTAAACAGAAAGTGATAAACACAGCAATTTCAGCTTTCAGTGAAACTAGCATTTTCTCTTACTCCATCTTTCTTTGAGGGATATTTCTCAAGTCCCACTTTCTTTATACATGTGGAAAGAATGCAAAGCATAAACCCTTCTGCACCGTATTTTCTAAGCCATTTTGTCATCTCTGTTGTTCTCATCTGCTTGGATTTCAATTTGTCTTTTTAAAATGTCATGTCCCAAACTGAATCAAATCAGTCCTGCCTCTGAAGCCTGAGCATTGCTGAGCAGAGGAGGATTATTGTGCTGGTTTGACACATGCTGTTATTGTTAATATAACCAAGTGTAGCATTTGTCCTTTTTTGTGTAAGCATCCTATATGTGAATTGCAAGCAGTTTATGATCTAACTTCTAATAACTGTGTCTTTGTAGGAGTTTCTTGGCCCATATTATAAATATTTGGTTTGGATTCAATATTCACTAGCATTGCAATCTTTTGGACTGCAAAAAAAATCTATTTTAAAGAGTACATATAAAATTCATTAGGCAAGGGAAGACTAAGACAAAATGCCTCTCTGTGGCAGGGAATATGTAGGGAATATCACAGAATCATAGGACTTCTTTGTGGCAGCCCAGCAATCCAAAGATATTTTTTCATCGTTGTTTAATGAATCTGAAGTAACTTGATTGTCATGGCGAATACAGAGAGCCATGAGTGCTGCATTTTAATCATCCTGACACACTGCAGTAGGGCTCAGTGCTGTTGCTGTTAATTCAGAGGAGAAGAACACAGTGCTGGTGACATTTGGAACAGAAGGGACAGTAGGCACTTTATGGTAGACTGCAGAAATGTGCTACCAAGATGTCACAGCTACAGATACCACCTCCTGAGTGTTGAAATGGATGTGGAAATCAGTAGCTGAAATAAATTGAAACTACTACCCTAGATCACTTTACTATTTCACTGCCAAATATTCTTCCTTCTTAATGGCTAAGTTCTACAGATGTCATAGTCCATCTTCTGTTTTCTTCTGTGACCACATTGACCACCTCTTCTCAGAGGGGAAAAAAATACTAGAGCTCTTCAAGTCCCTGGTAGCTCTCTGAGCAGATTATATACAATTTCAGTAGTTTCTCCACAGATCGGATTAAAAAATTCCATCTTTTCTGAGACCCTTAGAGTTCAAAGTGGTAGATCAAGAGTGTGTGCTTGGCAGAGGAAGGTAATAAAACAGTCAGTGTTAAAAATATCAGATCAGCAATGTGAGGTAACCATTCATTGACTGCTACTAATGAAAAAAGCACAATATTTACTTGGAGATTGGCCATGTTAAAGAAACGTGTTATCTGCAATAAAATGGAATTTGTGTGTGGGCCCAGTATAAAATATGCTGAGCAGCCCCAGTTCCCATCGTGTGGCAATTCTGCAGTAGCTCCACTGTGGACACAGCAGTTTCCACACCAGAAATATTTTTGTATGGATTAAGTGGCCACATGAGGGGGTACTGGAGAGCAACTACTAGACTTGAAGTTCCCTGCCTGATTTATCCCACCCTGGCTTCCATCTGCAGACAATCTGGTCTCATTCTTTATGCCTCATTTGTGCAAACTCCTGCAAGAGAAGTCAAGAGAAGAATGAGAGCAGGTTAAAGTCTCAGAATGTGCGTGATTTCTCTGAGAGCTGTGGGCCCTTAGCACCTGCAGGATTGAGCATCAAGGCACTTATTTTTCCTCCACATTCAGACAAGTCTTCAGTTCTTGAAAAAGGGTGGCTCAGGGTTCCTGTTGCTGTAATTCTAACAGGGAAAATGGCTGGAATACGAGGGAAGCCAAATGTTGCATGAACATTTGGCTGAAACTAGTCCTAGCACTGTCCAGCTTCCCTTACTTTTCATTGCTAAAGTAATGAAGTCAGCTTTGCATGGCAGTTTCCAGCATTGAGAATGAAGGATAAGGCATCCACTAAATTCTTCACCATTTTCTCTGGGTGAAATTCAGGATCATGATTTTGGCAGAGGAAGAGAATCCTTGAGAACAGAAACTCTTCCTAGCAGCATACTCAGCTTGGTTTCAGTGGGGAAGAAAGTGCATGTAGACTGGGAAAATGGGCAAGGCTGGGTGATTGGAGAGCTGCTTTTGGGTCTGTTGTACACACACCTGCAGCATGGAGGAGTTTTGACCTCTGCAACCACAACAGAAGGCTGGAGAAGTCATGGAAGTCAGATGAATTATTCTGAAATATATACAGAAAATCTCTAATTGTTTATTGCAAATGCCCAGCCACTGGATTACATGTGCCAGAGCCTGTGGTCAATGATGAGAGGATAAACACTGCTGTGGGAGAAGGGCTAATACATTTCCATCTGAATTGATTGCAGAGTTACAGTACACGACAGCCCAGAGTAAGGATTTATAATCTTAGGTGTGGTGTGCCCAGTCAAAATTCTGCCATGTAATTACAGTGACAAGTAAAATTTTATGATAAAGAGAAAAAAAAATAGAAATCTTTGCAAATGGATCTGTTTTGATAAGAATATGAATATCCTGATTTTGGTTGTTAACCATTTAAATCTCCTGGTTTTGATGGAAACCCAGGTAAAGTCAATACACATTCAATGGCAGTTAGGAGGTTCTGAGCCTGAACATACGTTTTCAAATGCAGATATCATGAAATAGACTATAGAATACAAATATTTTTTTCTGTCACTAAGTCTGATGTTGCACATAGTGACAATTTGAGTTACAAATTATGAGTTGATTTTCTTTTCTAGATTATGATTTAAATAAATCTTTCGCCATTGCATTCTGTGTACTTTGAGGAGGGATTATAAAGAAATAGGAGAAAGTTATAAAATAGAAATTGATAAAAGGCTTATTTGGTGTTTGGGAGTCCTGTGCTAGCAGCTACAAAAGCTTTTTGAACAGAACCAATCTCTGTGAAAGCTTTATTGATTACACAGAGAAAAGTCCATTTTAAACACTTTCATAGCCCTGTGTTGCCTGAGGAAGCAAAATCTATTACACTTAGATTATGAACTTTTTGTTTATGAACTCAGCTGTCTTAGTGGACAGCTGGAAGAAACCAGCATTATTATTTCTTCTGTCTATAAAGCAGAGTTATCAAAAAGGCTCCATTTCCCCCCTGTGTCCACTGCTGCTGTTTTCAGACCGTACAGGGTGAGGTGCTTGGCCACATGCTCCAGCTGGGCTGCAGTGCTGCCTCCTGGAACGGAGCCTCCAGGTCAGGGAGCCTCCCGGGTGCCCCCACACCCCAGCGGGTAAGGTCTGGGCTGTACTCCCTGATTAGCGTTCCTCTAATTACTCTGGTTGCTCCAGGCATTTTTCAGGTTCCAGGTTGTTGTGTTGTGTTTGGAGAATGACTCAGATCTATGCCTGGTTAAATAAGCTGTGAAATCAGCTGCCCAAATAACTACACTCATCAGGGTGATAATGCTGCTTTCAGAAAGGATTTCCACCTCTCTTGACCTAAAGAAAGGTCTAAGCCAGAAAGATGAGAGAGAAAAAGGGATTACTTTTCTTTGCCTTTCCTCAAAAGGAGTGAATGTGAGAATGTGAGGCTGCAGTGAAGGAGTCTGGATTTGGAAGGTGCAAGAGATCTCCACCTCCTGGGGAGAATGGTGAAAGCTGCAGGAGGGTCAGGAGGAGAGGAGAGAAGGGCAGGGTGAGGCTCAGACAGCGGGGCTCCCTCGACTGCAGTCAGCAGTGAAACCATGGGCCGTGGGGTCAGCTCTGCCTGCCGTGCCTCAGATTGCAGCCAGTGGGGCCGGACTGATTCCTGCAGAGCATGAAAGGGGAACTCTGTGAATGCTGTGGGGTCACATGTTTCTGCTGGCCTCCGGTGATGGGGCTGACATTTGGCATCTCACTGAGGGTGAAATGTTGTGACCTGCTTGTTCTGGCACTGGGTCTTTTCTCAGTTTGGGCTTGTAGCATCAATCCAGCTGAAACTGGTACCTGTAAGTCCTTGAAGGCTTAGGAACTGTGAAGTTGATTAAATTGACTCTGAAGGAGCATCTTCAAACACTTCTGCCTGTCCCCTCCATTCCCCCAAAGCTCAAAGCATGTAGAGAAAAGGGTAAAAATGATAAAATGCCTAACTTACTTCCACCTGAATCTTACCTTGGAGTTTACAGTTCTTTTCCCTCCAACTGACCCTCATTTCTGACTGTGAGAAACAGACCGTGCTCTTCACAGCATGTTTTCTCTCTCCTCTTGTGATACCTTGCCAGCCTGACAAGTTTTAGTGACTCCTTGAAATGTTTTTTGTTTTGTTTGTTTTTTTAGCAACAAAATAGAAAAGGATGTGAGGAAGATTTCTCGCCTGTAATATCAAAAAAGTTAGAGCCTGCTCATTTCAACAATAGCGCCAGGTAGCTGCACTTTTGCTATTGATTTCTGTCTCATAGAAGATGTGGATAAACACAGAAATCCTGGGAAAATGCCTCAAAGCACTCACAGTTCTATTGTCTCTTACTCAGCTTCTCTTCTTGATATAATTCTGAATGGAAGCTTTTAGCAGAAGAGTTCTGGCAGGTTTTCAGGCATTCAGGTAGATTAAGCTTCTTCCTTAGACTGGACATTGTCAAAAACCTTCGCTGGAGAATTAGAAAATGATGCAGTGAAATGATAGAATTCTTACAAAATTAACAAACCCCTGCATTTTAAGATCTAGGCATACCAGCTTTAATTTCTGTTAGCTGCAGTCTTGAAGGTTTTTATTACAGTTTTACAGAGGTATGTTTAAAATAGAAAACATTTAAAACTTCCCAAAAATAGTGTGTTAGGATTCTGCAGCACTTTTCTCTGTGCAAGCTTATAGTCAAAATTAATCAAAATGTTTGCTCTTGATATGAGCAATAAGGGTTTGCAAAAATTGCAGCGAGTGTAGCAAAAGGAATGATTGGATGAGTGGGAACTGCTTTTTCCTCAAAATGGCTTTATTTTGATAACTTTTTTACCAGCAGAGACTCAGTGGCAAATGTGCACTGGTATCTGAAAGGAGTTTAGAAGAAATTCCAGATCCTCCATAGTAGGCAACATGGGAATCATTGATTTTTAGGGAAAGATCAGTCCTGATTTCAATGAATTAAACTTTTCAATTATTAAAGAATAATAATAAAAAATACATATATATAATTCTGTCTCACCAAGTGGGTGAGAGTATTTGGGGAAACTGTTACTTTTATTTAGCCATGTTTCTTTAAAGGTGTTTTACTCCAGTTTAGACCTTACTAAGTGCTTTATAGATGCCAGAACTGCTCTGTGATTAAATAAGGACCTCTAAATAAATGTTTGTGATCTTTAAACAAATTCCCTTGATTAGAGGTTTCTGTCTGACGACACCTGATATATCTGTGTTGTCTAAAACTGTGCTGCCTGAAAGGAGGGATACTATTGACATGCTTTAAATTGGTCTGTTTGGTTTTACTGAATTTTAATTAAAAAAGAATTGGAGTTCTTTAAAGTAGACATTGGAAAGGAAGATTATATTGGTGAAAACTTGCGTGGGTAATTTACAAACATGTCTTCCAATACCAGCCAGACGTTTTCAGTGCAAACCAGACTTAGCAGGCAAGATTAGTCGAATCTAATTAATTTGCCTTCATGTATCTTTTGGCATATTGTTAATCTTCTCAGGTTTACACAGGCGCTAACAAGCTGAGCAGAAGCACAGCTCAGTGAACAGGTGCTGTGGGCTGGGGACAGCTTTGAACATCAGGTGTGCACTGACAGGGAGTTAGAACAGCTCAAATTCCCTCTCTGAGCCTTTCCTGCCCCCCGTGTCTGTGGACAGGGAGAGCAGCTTTGGAAATAAAAGAGCATCTCCCTTCCTTCACAAGTGGGAAGGCAGATATTAGCCTGGAATATCAAAAATGGGCAAAGGGGGGGTTTTGCCCATATATTCTGCTCCTGGTAACTCAGTCACCTCAGTCATGTAACTACATGCGTTAATCACAAGGTTTTCCCCAAAAGTACGGGAGCAGACCATGGCATTCCCTGGAGCCACTCTGTGCAGCAGCACTGATTCAACTGCATGATCTATGCAGATGTTAATGGGAGACTTCTGTGATTTAAGGACCTGAACATTTTCTGTCTTCTCTATAACCGTTTCTTTCCAAGAACTGCTCCAAGGTAATTACTTTCAGCTAGTATTTTTTGTTCTATTTGTAATATTAAGACTCCAGGTTGGAGTTTGGTTTAGTAAGTAAGCAATGGTGTGTGCTGTGATTTGAAAAATCCCACCAGATTCAAGAGATGAGCAGCAGCAATGTAGATAAGTATGGTAAAAGGGAAAATTTGGGTTCCATTTCTCTCTGCGAGTTTACTTAGCTTTTAGTCCGGGCAGACTTTTCATAGATTGTAGCCCTGAAACTGTAAAAATAAAACTTTCACCTGCATTATCAGCAATGTGTGGTAAAGGCTTGCTTGGCCCCCTCACCTACCATATCACCTCTCTAACTTATTATCAACACACAACAGTCTAGATCTCCCAAGTAAGTATTAAGTTTCTGTAGCCATGCCAATTTATGCAGATTCTTAAAAAATAACTTCAAAAATTAAGTACTTGTCTCATTAGTCTGATCTGCAGGAAACAAGACCATTATCAGTTATAAATAAAATACTTTAAATACAGCTTAATTGCTTCCATTTGTGGAGCATTAGCTAAATATGGTTCTGCTATTATAAAAATAATGCTAAGATAGCCATAACATACTTAGCTAGGTAAGCTAAATGTTTCAGCTTCCCTTTTAAATGGGCACCTTTGTACCTCATCTCTGATCCCTTTGAGGCTGGACTTCACTCAGCTCTTTATGGTATCATTTCTTTACTCTGTCACTGTTTACTGCAGGAATTCATGAGGACGCTGGTGTCTTCAAGACACCTTAATCTCATACAGTTTATTAACATTTCAAAAGATCTTCCTCGGAGTCTCAGATAATATCATCCCTGGGAGAAAAATGGGATTTTTTGTATTAAATTTGTTGTTTGCTCTGCTCGGAAGCAGTAACAGTTTTCCTCTGAACCAACAGCATGGTTTCCAAATTTCAACTGTACTGATTCATTTAGAGCGTCAAAAAGGAAGTCCCCGAATTAGAATTTTCAGAATTGACATCCTTGTGCAAAACTTTGGAGAAAGGGACTACAGGTGCTATTGGTGTGAAGAGGGAAAAGGCACTCAGTCAGAGACTGGGGCTATGAAATGAGCCTCACTCTCACTCCTTAGTGAAAATGGGAGGGGGACTGAGACAGGTTCTGCACAGGAAGAGTTAAAAGAACAGCCAGGCCGTGGATAGAATAAGAAGCAAAAGGGGACGTGAGAGAAGTCAGGCTAGCAGAAGAATGAAAAGAAGTACAAAAAAGGTAGAAAAATGTTAAGGGTGACTGACAGGTCAGAGGGTATGGAAACCTAGTGAAGGATCAGAGCCTGGAGAAGGTCACTGCAGACTGTCAAGAGGAATTTCTGTTAACAGCTGGATTTGGGCTGGTGTGGAGGGGAAGGGGCCGCGGGCAGTTTCTGTAAACAATGAGCATGAGGTGAGGGAGAGGAGCGGTGTTTAGTGCGTGGTGAGGCTGGAGGCTGGGGCGTCTGTCCCTGTGTCCAGAAAGGCCAGTGGGTCACATAGATTCACTGGGGCACAGACTGGAGGAGAAAGGCTGGTTCTGGTGTGCCAGTTCACCTGCACCTTCCATTCCAGCCCAAACGGAACACGGACTTTACAGGCAGCCTACAAAATGTAACCGGGAGAATCCGGAGCTGGGCTACAGTCCCCGGTTTGCTTCGGTGGCCAGGGGACACTGCCAGTGTCAGCTGCAGTTCCACACTCACAGACAGGTGATGCACAGGATTGATTATGTTAGAGAAAGAGTTGGAGGCTTTAAATTGTTAGGTCCTGCAATCCATGGACACACATTTTGTGTCCTGAATATATTGAATGCATTTAATGATGAAAATTGAAGGAATGGTTAGGATGACATGCCAATATTTCTGTATGAAACAGGTTTTTGTCTTTCAAATTAATATCTGAGATACTGTGAAAATGTTTTTTCTTGTTATTTCTTAGTGATTTTGGGTTTTTTTATGGAGGTTTCAGATATCAAACTAGATTTATGGAGAACTGTCATTCTCCTTCATTATGTGGATTTTTAAATGAAGGTTCTAGGTGGTGAGAACTCTATCATACCTGCACAACCAGATCACATGAAAGATTAAAGGACTTTTTAATATATTTTAGTAACGTGATTAGAGAAGGAAAATGCCAGAGCTATATTTGTCCTTTTAGAAGACACTAGATACTAAAAGAAAGCCATCTTAGCAAATGAATTTTTATGGTGTAAGCTGGGCATGAATTCAAAACACTTTTACACTTGGAACATAAAAGTGTGAAACCGAAATAACAAAATTAGAGCAGACAATAAATAAAACTCGGGGGGTGTACTTTTACTGCCTTAACAGAATGAACTCATAATCATGGAAATGATCACAATATCACTAATGGAAGGATCTTTCTGGGAAGCAGACCAGACTTTCTCATTCCAGCACGCTCCCACATTATCCATAGGGTTCAGCCAGTGCCATTCTTCTGTCTGTTGCCAGTTGCCACATAGAATTGGTTATATTTATACAGGGCTTGTGGTGAAAGCACAGCCAGCAGCAGCAAAGCCCCAAAAGTCACCTCCAGAGCAAATCCCTCTCTGTGTATTCATGCCTCTGAAGAGTGGCACTACCCTCCTGAACAGATGGGCAGCATTTAATATTATAGTATAATAAAAAAATCCTTAATCAAAGAACAGCACATTAAAGGAATTAGAGAAGGTTAATACTGGTGGCTTAATGCAGGGGAACAGCTTTTTTATTGAATTCCTTTGGAACAAATTTTGCCTTTCTGCACATTTCAGCATGCAGCATTAGCTGAGGAAAATTGTGGTTGAGTACAGGACAAGGACAAGAGAGGCAGAAGGTGAAGAAAGAACTGATGTAAAGAGAGATCCAAGAATCATTTCCTGATCAGACCAAGGCTTGGGTGTGTTGTTTGATGCTTAATTTTAGTGACATTAATTAAAAGCATCCTCCCATACCTTTGGAAGCTGTTTGCAAAGAGGATGCTCAAACTCATTCCTGTTGAAACCAGCAGAGCTTCCTGCTGCTGTTGTATATGGTTGCAAAATCAGGGTCTATATAGACCAGAATTCTTGGGAAGTCTGTTTGAGAAATGATCAGGACACTGGAATATGTATTTAAGAAATTTCCCTGTGGACAACTGGTTTGTTGAGAGCAAGAGGGCAGATGTGAATGTAGATTTAAGAGGTGCATTTCCACAGAATTCCTGAAACCTGTTCTGAATTTCTGTAGTGTTCCTGGAAAATCACATCAATTAAAAATATTCCTTAAATTATTTCTCTTATTTCAGCACTAATCTATAACTTTTCAGCCTGTTATTGCAATAAAATGCTGTTCTATTTTTAGATCCTGCTTCCAAGCATCTGCTAGCTATTATTTTCAGGATTTGGATGCTAATGGCAAAACACTACAAATAACAATCCTTAAAATGAAGTTATTCTCATTTTTAAATTTTTCTTATGACTTCTATACAGCTTATCATTTTAGGAATTCAAAAGTCCTCTTTTGTTGCCTATTTCATTTTTTATTCCATAACAGATTTTGCTTAGTGTGTACAGGAAAGTGCTGGAAATTTTGAGTTTATCTATTAGGTATATGAACCCTATTGATTGTTCCTAATGGTTCTCAAATGTACAGAGCATGACTAAAATCAGGTCAGTCTACATCTGCATTATTATTTTCATTAAACCCAGGTTATTGTTCATCATGGTTTTTCTTACATTTCCCCAGAGAGCACACATGAAAGATTAATATAAAATTTACTTTTAATAGCTATACAATCTGAATAATACACATCAGGAGAAACATTGCTGAGATTTTTTTCTGTAATTCTTTGGTAGTGGTTGTGGACATACACACAACTAATTGCCCATGATTAATGACCTGGAAGAATTAGACTGGGATGTATGTTGCTCCTCATCTCTTTTCACTTGTTTTCAGAGAGAAAAGACAAATAATATTAGTTGTGTCCACTGATATTAAATTGCTACATTTTGCAGCTAAAAGTTGAAATTCAAGGAACTCATTTCAGCATTATTAACTCTGTAGGGTTCTTTGCATCTGTGCCTGATGCTGAGGACAGAATTTGTCTTGAGTCACGCTGAAAATGGCTGTGCCATTTCCAGGGCTTCCGTTTGCAATTTCTTTCCCACATGTTACCACTTGTGAGCTCTCAAACACAGAC
>VXBR01012080.1:37608-70632 GCA_013400215.1 Cisticola juncidis | reverse complement strand
AAAAAAAAAAAAAAAATCCAAACAACAACTACAAATAAATTATGTTTAGAGTCTGTGATTCTGGTCATTCGTGTTTGAAGACCATTAATTTAGTGATCTAGTCTCTGTAAAATCTCTTTAATTTGCAGTCAGTGCCGACGTCCTGTAGAGGCGTTGGAAACAGAATGTGACTTTTGGCTCAGTCTTGTCTGTGGAGATGCAGTTTGGACCCAAGACCAGAGTTGTGCCTGGTTTCTTGTTGCCAATTGTTTTTTTTTTTCATTCACCTGCTTTATCCAGAATTGGGATGGTCAGGAGCTGTTAATACCATACACAGTATATCATTTTCGAGTCTGTGTGAAGCAATCCTCACCAGCTACATTTTTGAGCTACCATTGCTGGATTCCATTTGGAATTAAGACCCACCAGCTAATCTGCAATGCTACCCAAAACAGATGCCAGCTCAATTGAAATGAACTGCATAACAGTGTGGGGGAACTGACGTACCTGTGCAAAAATCACAAATCTTACACGCAGCTGCTTAAACCCCAGAAATGTTGCTGACTCTGACTCAGGGCAGAGGGTAATGAGGGTAAGCACATTTCGTGATAAAGAAATGGAAAGAACCCTGATGGAGAGGAAACTGCCATCTGAAATTCTGGCTGAGGCTGAGACTTAAGATGCTACATAGGAGTGGTTTTTCACAGAGTAGGAGATTCAAAATATGTGCCTGATTGACACAGGTTTGGATCTTTTTGCCTCTGTATCAGGACTGCCTGGAATCTCAGTAATCCATCTGTTGTTTGAAATAACATTCTGAAAACGAAGTCAGTACACAGCAAATTGCTTTACTTGACCTGTGGTACAAGAGTCCTCTCTCACCATGTGTTAGCCTTAGGAGCTGAACTTGCAGCCTACATTTGTATATGTGGGAAAAAAAGGAAAAACTGCTTCAGGCTGCTTGGCCCCCAGAAGGCAAAAGGCACAACACCCACAGGCTCACGGAGCTGAACTCCTCTCTCCAGCAGGAGAGGCTGCCGGGGGAAGGTCCCTGCAGTGTCCTGAGAGGCCGAACTGCAGCCGTGGCAGTGCCCAGGGTAAGGGCAGAGGAAAGCCTGGTGTGCCGGGGTCTGTGCCCCGCACAGCACAGCCATGCTGCTGAGAGCAAGGAAAGGGGTTTCTCCCCGGACTGCCGCTCTAAGGCTTTATTCCCCGTCATCACATGGTGTCTCTCACCCTTAAATGAGCTGCTTTCATGCATTTTCTCACTCCAGAGTTGCTGGTGGGAGGAAAAGAGGAACAAAGTGTTCTTGTGCTGTTTGTTGTTTTTTCTGTGGAACAGCGAATATCAGCAGCCCGCTGCCTCCAGCGGTTCGCTGCGCTGCCAGGACGCACTCCCCACACGGGCACGCACCTCCCGCTATTTGCGTTTTGACTGACTTTTTACTGTGGTTTCCTATGCAAAATACACTGGGAAGGTCTAAGGGGAAATGGCAGAGGAGGAGGCAGGAAGGGGAGGGCACCTGTCTGTGTCTCTGTGTGACTCCGTTGTGTCACCGGTTCTTTCCCTCTTGCTTGAGAGAGGTCCCCGTTGTTCTCCAACAACTGGAAGATGTTAGCCAGACCTACTCTGACATAAGGAACAAGCAGACTAAACTCATAAGCAACTCGACTTCATTAATTCATGTGCTAGCAGAACTTCTTTCAGTCTTTAGTATTTTTTTTCCATGGGAACATCCACAAAATCTGTATGAACATGAAAAGAATTTGGTTTTTTCCGAAATAGCTTTCTCAAATGAAAAGCCTTCAGCTGTTAGATTACAGCCTTGTACGCATGTGCACACAGACACACCAGGTTTTTTTGTTAATCATATGCACAAACATATACACAACAGATGTTTTTATCTATGCAGAGACATCCATGGTCTAAAGTAATGTAATAATCCCATTATTTTCTTGCTAGGGTTTTCTTTCTCCATCTGGTAGACTGGCATTCTGCAAAGTGGTTAAAATAGCCTGGCTTTTAAAAACATTTTGAATTGTCTGGTGTGATAGACTTCGGCTGAAGGTAGAATTATTTTTGAGATAATCAATTATTGTGCTGAGACACGGCTGAAATTCAATCCAAATGTCTGAAAGTCCAAATCTCTCTAGACCATCTTGTTGATTATAAACACGTCACATTCAGAACAGCTTTTTCTTCCCATAAATCAACAGGATTTTATAAACAAAGGAAGAGAAAAATAGCCAAATTTTAAACTGATAGTGTTGGAAATCCCAGGCTTCTCCCCCAAATAGATCTAAATTCAGTCATGCAGATGGCATTTCTTGAAAATGGATGGTGTCCAGATGCAATGCTGTACTCCACAGCTACTATGCTGTGTTTTTGAAACACTACACAGCTGCTTAAACTCCAGAGATAATATAGGAATGGAAAAGGCAAACTTCCCAGCCCATGATGCTCTGATCTATCCTTGCTAAGAAGAGAACTAGAACTGCAAGTGAATCTCAAATATGAGATTCACTCTGTTTTTTTAGGTTGTAGTACAGCAATGTATGTTATATTTGTTAGAAAAAGAAAGCTAAATTCAAATTGTTTACCTTCTGCAGTTACCCATCTAGTAAAAGTAGAAAATAGTTTTGTAAAATTGCTTTGAGTACGCAGTGATCCCCTGATCCAATGAAAAATGACAGACAGTCATTGGATCGGGTTTGTAGGTGACTGGATGGACAGATCTGTGTACGTGTAACAGTTCATAATGCAGCAGGGGTACTGCAAATGCTTCTCTGGCTTATTGGTAGCATGGAAGCAACATTTCGTGTTAGACACAAAACCAGAAGCATTTTAAGTAGAAGAATACCAATACTGAAGCCTTTACAAACACCTACAAAACCTGGTTCATGATACAAATGACATCTCTCTGTGTGACTGAATTCTGACATGCTCTGTGTTTTGCAGCTGTGTAAAGAGGGATGGTGGGAAAATGCTCATATGAGGCCATGGAGTTTTGGAATTGCAGAACTGTGTGGGGTTTAGGACCCACGGGGTTTTTGGCAAGTATTATGCCACTGCACATATCCCTTATACCAGAGTTATTAATGAAGCCAAAAATGAGCAGGGCTAAAACGTCCTTCTTCCACACAAAAGATGGATGACATCTTAAAACAGGAGACAATCTCTTGAAGCGACTCAGTTCTCAGGGAAGCTTCCCATTTTCTGAACCCTGGTCTGAAATGATGAACATGATGAGGGACACTTGCGAAGAGTTGTTTTCTTTCCCAGGTGTCAGTATGCACCCCCTTGTTTGTGTAAGTGGCCAAGTGGCCGTGAATTGGGAGCGACATTGCAGAATCTGCACTCAGGGCAGGACAGCTGAGTGAAGGGAGCTGGGGCTGCACACTGAGCACAGGGAAGGACTGAGCGCTGCCTGCGTGCGCATTTGTGCGAGCACTGACCGCTCCCTGCACTGAGCTGAGCACAAACCCTCCCGAAGAGCTTTGCCTCGGGCAGTTCAATCTGTATTTAGAGTAGCACGGGCTACCCACACTTTGTGTTTCCCGGTGTTTGGGGTTGTGTTTGCAGCGTGTTTTTACCTCGATAATGTGTGTTGGAGGGAAAGGGATGGGAAGCGGGTTGTGGGACATCCTGCCAGGCTGTTAGGAATCCTGTGCTTGAGGGTTTAGGCTTTGAGAGACTTGGACCTCTGCAAGGCACAGAGGGGCGTGGGGCAGCTCTGTCCTGCAAGAAACCTCTGTGCAAGGAGAGGTTTAGCTGAAGGACAAATTCACTGGCAAACCAAAAGACTCTGACCTCCTCCTGAGAGTTCTCAGTACTTAAGGAAAAGTCCCTTCAGGAAATCTTAACAGGCTCTGTGACTGGCACGGTGAGTACAACAGGATTCATGGAATGTTGGCTTTATGATGGAATTCTGAGTAAGGCTCAGAACTGGGATGCAGAGTTATCTGGAGTGTATTGTTCTGTTGTTAAAATAGAGTGTACTGATGTAATCTCTGGCACAGCTGGTGAAATACTCATATATATCACAGTGCAATCACACTTGCAGGCATCTACAGGTGACTCTAGCATTACTTTAAGAGCTCACCAATGATATTGCTCCTTTTCTCCTGAGTCATTCCCCTTCCTTATGCATGGTACAGCGTGATTTATAAGGATTGGGATGTCTTCTAGTGATATGTAGTAACGCCCCATTCAGCAAGGAAAAAGAAATTTCATCTTGTTAATGTTCCATATTTCATTTGGTTGGCTGAGTGAACCCTACATATGTATTCAGAGATGGTGCCTGTAGATGAATGTGGAGATAGAATTAGCAAGGGAACCAAATGCAGAATGTTAAAAATGATCTGGAAAAGGTTTCAAATTCTTCATTTTGGTGACAAGAATTACAGCCGGATGGGAAAATGGCACCAGGTGAATGAATTGTAGGGACACTTAACTGTAACAGTGGAGAAGAAAGGTAAAAATTTTAGCCATTATTTTTAGAACTTCAAGGTCATTGTATGTGAGTTGCTGTCAGATGTTGCAGCACAGAGAATTAGGTAATTGTACCAAAACAAGATATACATTAGTTCATTCTACATGATTTTTTCCATTAAGGTTACAATTCTCATTACTAGAATTGAAATTTAATATATTTTTTCTGTTAATTTCATTTTTAAGACTGTCATGCAAATAGTTTACACTGAGCCATAATAATTTATTTCCATTTCTTCTTGCTCTGCCTTTATTTGAATGACAAAAATCGTAACCAAAGTAGAAAATAATGCAGAGCTAATTCATTCTTTTGTCACAAATCATAAAAAGAAAAAAAGTAAGACAACAATTTATAGTTTTGGCATGCCTAAATTACTCACAGGAGTTAATACCTATTTTCCCCTGTCAAATTCTTGTTTGAATCTCACAGTGGTTTATAAGTAATTTATGTGCAAAACACCGTAGCAGGCATACAAGATGGTATCTAATTATTCCAGTCAGAGAAATTTTGAAGCTGCAAATTTTAGGCCTTCAAATGTGCCACATGTTATGGTCTGGCTGCAGGGTACAGCAAAAATTTTAGAGATACTGATTTTGTAAGTTCAGGTTTTCCAACACAAAAATGTTGTAAGATACATTGTGTAGAAAATATATAGCTGTTAAATTTACAGGATGCAATAGCCAGAGGTGTGGGAGATCTTTTGCTATGTAACAATCAGAAATAGGAGATTCATCAAGTCACTACTGCAGCTTGAATTAAAGTGGCATAGAATATGCATTTTAAACAGCCTTACATTAAAATGTTTAAATGCTTCACTTGAAACAGCAGAAAGCATCTATTAGATTGCTCTTGAGCTCTGTCATTGCAGTCAGTTTGACATCACTCAGATTTACACGATTTAAGTGCTGGCTGCTCTTTAATCCTAATTTCTCCCTAAGTGCTGTTTTTAGTGGAACCTTTTTTTGCATTTTCAGTAACAGGCAGAAGCCATTTTTAGGTCAGTTAAATCCTAAAAATGCTGTCAGACACAGTAGAAATAGAGCAGCAGGAAAGCAGGCTTTGGCAGTTGATGCCATGTCAGAAACGCTGTCAGTGGGGTGGAGAGTACTCTCTAAAACATCTCTGAAATACACAGAGCATGAGAAGGGACTGTGTTTACAGTGCTCCATCCCAGAGGTGATGCTGCCTGTACACAGCATAAAGATGGTATGTGCTTGCAGTGACTCTGCTTTAATGTATTTTTAATTGTCAGAAACAAAAGAAAGAGAAGAAACCTCTGCAAGCTTTGTCTGTGGCCTGCAAGCCAAAGCTCTGCCTTTCCTGCTTTCTGCCTCATCAGTCAGGAAGATTTTGCAGGGAGAGCTGAGTTGATGCCAGTGCTGGTAAGCCAAAATTGAGAGCAGCTCCCTTTTCTAGGACTCCATTAGCTTAGCAGCAGTAGCAGGACTAGAAATGACTGGCCATTTATTTCAGTTACTGGGGCATCAGCCATGCCTGTGGATTTACACCAGCAGCAGCTCAGCTGTGTAAAAAGGCAGGGAATGCAGAGTGTTGGAGGAACGCTGCCCTGGGGCTGTTGGCTCTCAGTTCTCTGTGTGTGCAGCATCCACCACCAGGGCAGGACGGCCACGGGCTGCTTCCCCTCGGTGGTGCTGCTGCTGGCAGTGCAGAGACTGCACAGCTCACAAATGTGGGCACTGCTCCCACCAGCACTGCTCACAGGGTTCCCATTGCAGCATGCATCTTCTCCCCCTCACTTACAGGAACTCCTCTAAAACATCTCCTTGGCAGCCACGAGAGTGCCAGACCAACAGCTGCTTCTGGTAACAAATATCCTGCACTGATTCAGCTCCTCCAATGTGCAGAGGCTGTTCTTCATATTATAGGCAAATATTTGAGGATGTCTGTGTTCCAGTCAAGGTTATTAAGAAAGTAATATCAAATGAGAAATGTGTTGCTCCAATATGAAGCTATTCTTATTTCACTGAGGTTTCCCAGTGATCACTGTAAGTTTCATCCATTATCTTTCTGTCCCAAATTAGCAGATTGCATTTGATCAGGCTAGGGGATTCATTCTGAAGGACATACCTGATTCATTCTTTTAGATATGTATGCTTGAATTTTGGTATTGTCTCCACAGTTTATCTTGTGATCACAATGATCTTAGTCTGTGAAGGCTTGATTTCAGCAACAGAACAAACCAGGTCAAGATCTGTGAAGAGATCCTAATCTGTGAAAGATTTTTCCACACACACACATTTACATTATAAATGGTCACCTCCTTTCCTTCAGTCTAAAAGCTCTGTCAAAGTAGTATGAACTATATCAATTTACACAGCTCTGTTAATCTACTGAAAGAACAAAAAGAGAAGAAATTTAAATTGATTAAAGGCACTGTTTGCTATACTAGTAAATTAAATACTTCAGTACTTTTACATTGTTCTAACTGAAAATCAGTCAGATAACTAATTTGCAGTGAAAACCATATAGTTTAAATCCTTATTACTTGTCTTCTTGACTAAAAGTCATATCAGCTAAAGCACAGATATTAAATCAAATACATCTGACTCTGAAGAGCTACATCTGAAGAGGACAAGTTTCTCGCAATAAAATATGTATTTTTATGTTTTCTGGCATCACATTTACTGTCTGAATTTGGATTATCCATTATACCATTGTACATATAACAGCAGGGCTCAAAATACTTCTATGTCTATACATTTATTCTATAATAAACATTAAAGATGTGCTGCTGTATTTAATTTCTGGAGAAAATGAAAGGCAAGCAAGTAGAGAAGTGGTTGCAATAGGTTGTTTAAAACTGGTCATGCTAGGCAGAGTGAGACAGGAAACAAATGAAGTTTTATGGAAAATCAGGTAATATTCAGCGATACAGAAGCTGGCTTTGCCAAGGACACTTCATCACTCAGAAATATTCTACAGCCATATAGGTGTGCAGACCCTCACCTCAAAGGTGGGCTCTGGTTTCATGGGGGCACTGTGGTTGTGTTTGGAGTTCTGGGGTGTTGGGCAGGGCAGGCGGGCTCAGAGCGTTTCCTGCAGACGGCGAGGACAGCCCGAGTGACCTCGTGTCTGGGGGGGAATGAGGGAGCTGCTTTCAGACTGGGGGTCAGGCACAGAAGTCAGTGACAGGATTAATTACCTGATGAGTCCTGACACCCTTAGCTCTGTTCCATGTGGAAAGCATTTTGGGCTTTATTTATTTCGTTATTTGTGGACATTTTCCACAGCTGCCTGGGATTAAGAGCACCTCTGTGGCTGCTCTTGAGGTGCCCTTGGGTCAGCTCACTCTGCCCAGCCCCAAGGTCACTGCCACATAAAAAAGTTCCCGTGCTCTCTCCTCTCTGCTCCACAGAGATCCTCTTCACAGCAGGAAGCCTCACCAGGCAGATGAGGTGTCACTCTGACCTCTCCTCAGAAAGGCAGGTTTAGAAAGCAGCTGCTGCTCTCAGAGGCTGAGAACTAAATTCTCTGGGGGAATAGCAAAAAAAGGTCTTTGTTAATAGATTATTTGATTAGATGGGGGAAATCTAGCAGGGCTGGAGGAAGGAACAGAGAGATGAAAAAAGACAGGAGTTCCCTTGCAGGCTTTTGTCACACATTTCCTAAAATTGTGCTCGCCTCTGGAAGGGACAGATGGGTTGTAAAGGCTGGAGGCTGAGTGCCCACAGAGACACAAGAGCTTATTTATTTCACAGCTTCTGCCTGGCTGATTACACCTCCAAGGGAGACTCTCCAACCAGCAGCTATTCTTAAGTGAATTATCTTCTCTGGTTTTCCCACATGGAAATCTAGCCACAGGGAAAGGAAACCCTTCCAGCTGGTCAGGCCCCAAACACTTCCAAAGGTCCAAGAATCTGTCTCTGTGTGGAGCTGCTGCATTCATCTCCCCTGTTGTAAAGGCAGCAGCTAAATCCATCCTTCCTTAAGATCGATGCATCAGATGGAGATCAAAACAGACCTTTGAAAGAGGGATGATAAATCACAGGTTGCCTTCAGTTTATGGCAGGGTGCTGCCTCTCCTGTTGGGATTTTTCTAGGATACGGAAAGCTCCTCTTTTATGGCTCTTTTGCTTCTGCCTCTTTTTTTGCCACCCTGTGGAGCTGGCCATGGAAACCTGTCCCTAGACTTTCAGACAGGTCAGATTTGTTACCAAAACTTTTGCTGAATGATAATTTGTTTATGATTTCTTGGAAGATTTCATAGTCTGAAAAAAAAAAAAGTAGTACTTTTTAAAGTATTATTTTAAAGCAAGAGCTAAAGGTTCAGTTTATAGAAGACCAGATCTACAGATTGTGCAAAGCTTGAATTTGAAAGAATTCATTATGAAAAGATTTTAATGAAAACCTACCTTCACCAATATTGTATCAATTCTTTATTTTGAGACCCAGGATATCATAAGCTGATTTAACATGGATTTAGATCACCACTTACCATTTAATTCGATAAACACAGCCATCCTGCAGGACTCAGCTCTTCCAGTGAAACCACAAATCCAGAAGAGTGTGGAAGTCCAGTTCAGCGAGCAACATCTATTAAGACCATTGAACAAAGGGTGAGGAACCTTCTGGAAACTAGCATCTTCCTGAATAATTGTTTTCTCTTTGCACTTCATTTAATCATTTACCATGGTGTTTAGGGTTTGGGAATGTCACAGGCATTTCAGGGCGAGACTCTTTCCTTGTGCTTCTGTTGGAAAAATGAGCACATTTTTCTCTTGCTGTCTGTAATGTGACATTGTTGGCCAAGCACTGTCAGTTCTACCAGGGAGCCGATGTGGATTGCTTTCTCTGGTGAGTGGGAGCTGCTTGAGGGAGGTGAGGTTTGATGGAAGTCCTTAGGAGCCAACCCACCATGTGTGTGATGAGGCTGAACAGCATTTCCAGCTGGATCAGTATTTACAGCTGGGCCTTTCAAGGTGCCAGCACAGGTTAACTTACTGCAGTGAACATTCTGCAGCTCTCTGGCCAACAAGGACCCTGCAAAACACAGAGCAGTAGTTATAAAACTAGTTTAAGGCTCCTGAGTAAATGGGTACTAACCTGATGAATTAATATTCCAAACCATACATAGAAACTCAGTTCTAATTTTACTTTTTGTTTTTTAAAAGTTGGTTTTTTTACATGAGTAGTATTTACTGCAAAAGATTTCATTAAAATATATGACCACTCATGCATGCAAATGAAGTCAGAATTAGTAAAAGCCACAGAGGTGAGTCAGCAGTGTAGATTTATGTCTGTTTTAATGTGGTAAGAAGGATCTTCTGAGAAGACAGAAAAAAATTCTTTATATTTCCATAATTTAAGAAGTGAAGCCCCTTTCAGCAGCACTTGAATACCTTGAAGGATATACATGAGGACTTTCCATAAATTGCCTGGTGGATGTAAAATAAAGGTTATTCAGAGTAATTATGTAGGACAGTCTAATATAGTAGGGCTGGTATTTCCTTGAGTCCATTAATATCATTTGTGTCCTGACAGAGAAAAATGAATTAGAGGTGTAGATCAGGGGATTGCACTTTGTTCTGACAAGGTGGAGCATGTACTAAATCCCCCTGGATGTGTGGGTCAGTTCCCCCGGGTCACTGGTTTTCAGTACATTCATATAAACTGAGCTAACTGGGCATGGTAATTTGGTGCTGAGTATCTAAATGCCAGCTACAAATCATTTTGTGTGTGTAGCACTTACTGTGGATTTCATCCTAAAGGGGCTAACAGCAAAAATCACACCAGAAGTCTGCGGAAAAACAGGGATTATACTTACTAAGAGATATATCATTTTTTTAGGGAGCAAGGAAAACATCACTTCTTCCTCCCATCCATCCATCCATTCATCCATCCATGCATCAATCCATCTGTCCATCCGTCCATCCATCCCTCCATCCTTCCATCTTGTTCATTTCTTGCCGTGTACAGTATGCTTTATGTGTTCAAACAGGTTAGCATAAGGAAAACAGACAAGCTAAATAAAATAATGCTGTTCTCTGGTCTGCCGTTGGAAAATGTCACTAAGACTGTGATTGATTTCAGAATACATATTTGCTCATTTTAATACCATTTTTGAAGAGTCTGTAATAGAAAAGTAACTTTTCCAAATGAGGAAATAAGTTTGAGATAATGATATGATAAGAAGAGCATCCTCAGACCCCAATGGAAAATTCCTTCTGTTCTGCTTCTGAAACTGCAGAGAAAAACTCTGTAAAAAATAATTGTCTTTCTCACTGTGAGAGTCTGTATCACCTGCAGAAATGAGGGTCTCTTTTTTCCCTAACCAATGAAGTACTTTCACTTGTTTATCTACAGAAATGTTCTGCGTTTTACATGTCCCACTAGAGAATCCAAATATTGCCTACTACATGGAGGGATAGGGTTTTCTTGGGGAGGGGCAGCCTGCAGGAATCCTACTCCCTGGCAAACAGGAGCAGTTTATTCCAAGTTCTTGGAAGATAATGAAGAAATGTGCTTCTTATCCTAGGTCTTTATTCAAGAAATCCCTCATGGGCTGTGGGCATTTGGTTGGCTCCGTAAGGGTTTGGAGTGAGGACTCCACTCCATGAGAGTTGGATCATGCCCAGCCTGGTTGCTGTGTGCTCACCAAGTGATTGTCTGGAGCTGCTGGGGAGGTGTTTGCACTGCTGGTACAACAAAATACAGCTCCTGGATGGGAGTAATCCATGGATGGAGCCATGGACAGAGCTGTTTGGATCCACCCAGAGCAGTGGGAACGGGACAAGCTTCTCCAGGCATCCACAGGCAAGAATGAACAGTTTGGCTGGCAGAACACACCTGCCAGAGCCTGACACTTGGTGCTGCCATCCTTAGCATGGTTGGTTTCTTGTTGACTCCTTACTGCCTCAGATGGCCTTTCTCACTAAGGCCTGCTTCAGGGGAGGCCAGAAGAGCAGCTCTTTCAGGGGAGTCTCTTGTTCACACCGTTTCAGAGTTGGGGACTTGGCTGCTGTTCCGGGGGTGTAACAAAACCGGGGGGGGGTGTTAAGATTCTGTGGCAGGTCGTGTTTGAAATCCTGAAAGGCAAATAAGCAGTTGGCATTTGTCACTTCATGGGTTTGTCTCAGGGATTCTGTCCGTTACAACCTTTGGTAGTGTTGGAGAATAAACCCCACTTTCACCGTGACATCTGTGTGAATGTTTGAATGTACATCTGTCAGCTTAGCGTGTTCTAGTTCCTCATTCTGCAAGGCAATGTTTCCATTTATGTTTTCATACTGTCTTGGAGAAAATTTCCAGTTCTCCAGCCTGTTCTTGTGAAATAAGGTGTTGTATGTGCACTACACTACCTTGTATCTTGTTTAAGTTTAATGAAGCATGCAAAGAACTTTTCTAATCTCGGGTTATTCCCACAAGCCTCTCTATAAGTCTTTTTTTATAAGCAGAGCTACTGGACAGTGATTTAGCTGAGTTGTTCTCAAAATAATAAATGAGTGATGAAATCAACAAATGTTTTTTATTTGGCTTTCTTCCTCTGTTTGATTAGTGGCAGCTGCCATGCTAATAAATACATGGTGACACAGCAAACAGCAAATAACACCACACCTTCCAGCTGCATTTTCATTTCCTTACAAGAGTGTCTCCCATTTAGCAGCAGAATTTTTGTCTTCATTACAAAGAAAAAGATATTAAGTGTATTTTTAAAGTCTCATTTACATATTCTTGAGGAAAGCAGAATCAAAGAAAAGTGGAATTACTCAAGCATCTGATTAATTGCAGGCCTTTTTCTTCCCTAGTTGCCCATTAATCTTGAATTGCTGCTTCAGTCTTTCTGGTGACTGAAAGCTCCCCATTATTCAGGGGACTTTTCCAGCTGTCTGTGTTGGTAGCAGCAAATGACACTCATAGGTCTTTGCTGAGAAGCTGCCTAAATCTGAAAGCAAACAGCACAACAGCATCAGGACAGAGCCAGCACATCCTTTGGGGCTGCCTAATCCATCACTTGCCTGTGAGAGGAATAGAATATTTCCCCAAATTTGCCTCCAGAGAAGGGAATTTGCGTGTAAAATCTCATTGGGAGGGATTTAGTTGTGACTCACAACACTGACAGGACTGAACTGTGCAGTCAGTGCTGATTCCAGCTGGAATCAGAACGGGAATGTGGCTGGGGGCTGTGACCTGGCAGGGTGGAACCCCAGCAGTGTTCTCAGCCAGCTGAAAGTGGTGTCAGGGAAAAGCCTCACTGCCTCTGGGATGGGCACATCCAGTGGTGTCTGTGCTGGGGCACTGCAGGCTGTGCAGGGACAGGGTGCTGTGTGAACATGTGTAATTAGAATTACCAGAGCTCACTGTGATACTTTTGACTGCCCTCATTGTGGTGCCCAGCAGCAATGCCCTCTGTTGCTGTGTCTGTGCACTCCTGGTTACACACACAGACCACATGCACTGGAATAAAGAGAAAGACAAAGTCCTCAAATGAAGAGATGTGTCTTTATTGTAGATCAGGCCTGACCTAGGTTTACCTAGTTAAATTAAAAGCAGTGTACTTGTGATCTTTTTGTTCCATATATAGTAAATGATTGAAAAACAGCGGTAAATGTAATTTCTGATCCTTGTTACTAGCAGCATAAATTCATTATTTAGATCTGCTTCCAGTGAAATTACCTGAAATTTAGTTTCTGCTCTCACTGAGAGCAGGATTGAAAGAATCCATACCGATGTGGGAAAGGCAGGCAGCCACATTTACGAATGTGATTGAACATGTGTAATAAAGCATGGTACTCTCAGTCATCCCAATAGGCACGATAAAAAAAAACAGTTTTCAGACAAGCCTACAAGTAATACAAATGAATTAAAGTAATTTAATTGCAAAATATTTTAAAAGTCACAATGATAACTTAAAAATAACTGCTGTGCCAAATTTTAATAAGATAATGACAGCTTCATTAGCTTTAAAAATGTGCATAATTTACAGGAATGTTGTATTAGCATTGAGGTGACATTTTCTATTTTATTCAGATTAAAATTGTGTAAATAGGCCATTTGAAATGCTCCCATTGTATATTAAAATTAACTATCAGGGAATGAATTCTTCAGCTTCTCAGGAGGGTTGCCCTTCTTCACACAAGAAGTCCCATTGATTAATGACATTTTTCAAGCATAATCAGATAACATTGGGACAAGTATAAGAATTACTCATGTGAAAAATACCAACTCCATCCTTCTTTGTTAAAGTGTTTGCTGATAATGGTTCTTTTCATGCAATTTGCTGTTCCAGTGTTCAGGGCTGTACAGCAGACATTGGGAAACTCTAATAATCTACTACTGGTTTGCTCGAAGAGCTGTGTGCTTTAGTTTGAGTCTCTTGACAAGTAATATTGTTTTTATGAGCAAAGTCTCTCCTGGGACTCCAAAAGCAATCCATGGACATCCAAGAGTCTCTGGAACACAGACTGGAAATGAGTGGTTTAACTGATGCAGCACAGCTAATGCCAAACAAACTCTATTCCTGTATCAACGCTGGATAAACTTCTTGCTCACCTAAATGTGGGTGCAGAGCCCCAGCCTTTAGTGCACATTTTAGTTCACATTTCAGATGTTTTCTGGTTTTTCTAACCATGCTTTCTTGCAGCTGTTGCTCTTTGAACTGCACTTCCTCACACACAGTATTGTGCTTGCATCATTGTTTCTGTGACTCATTAAAACACACATATGTCTGAAATGAAAACTCTCCTGAGCTTTTAAAAATCATCATCTGATAGTATATTGAGCAGGACTCCTTGGGATTTATGAGAAGCACTCGATAAAATATGTCAGCTACTCATCCTGTAATTTATAAACAGATAATCCTCATCAACAAGAGAGAGAGGGAAATGCTTCCTAAAGCAATTTTCTTGCTTTTGTAATAGAACAGATTTGTGATGGTACATAATTCAAGAGAATATTTGAAGAGTAAAGATATAGATCCTCTTAAATGACTCTCTCTTATTCATAAGTCTGGGCTGAAGAATACTGTCTCATATCCTTCTCCAATGATAACTGAAATACATTAAAATACTTCTAAAAGTTTTTTTGCTAAAGTCCAGCTTGCTGCTCTAATCCTATTTCCTCAGCCCTCATAGTTGATCATGAGAAAAAGGTTTTGTTTTTATTATTTGCTTTTTTGTCAGAAAGACTTATTTCTTTAAAAAAGTAAAGTACTAGCAGCTACTACTACCTTTAACTGCAGGATCCAGAAGCTCAAAGAGATTTAAAAAGTAGTATCCAGAACTGTGGAGTCTGGATACTCACATAACTGTGCAGTCATCTTTGTGTATTCAGCTGCTTAAACTGCATAATCTTTCATTCACCAGAAAAAAACCCCAACATTTAGGTTGAGTTATTCCACTGAAGGGCAGGAACAGAGTTCATCCACTGCAACGTTATTGAGATTCAGAGCCTTGGTGTGAAGTGTTTGAAAGGAGCCAGTGCTTTTCCAGCAGCCTCAGAAGACTTTTGCAGGTTCCAAGGCAGTGATACGTTTTTTTAAAGCACAGTTTTCAGAATGATCCCTTCAAGCAGGAAGAGAGAAGGGGTTGTAATAGAATGAAAATGGCATTGGGGCTCTGTGTGAAGAAATACCAAAGTCAGAACACAGACTCTTGTAAGCAGGCCACCACTCACCTTTGAAAGGTGAATTTTTACAAACAGGATGGAATATCTCTGATGAGAGCTGAAATCACTTTTGTCACCTAAATTAATCTGCCCCTGTGTCCTGTAAATCATTTCATGCCGCAAATAATTGATCAGCAAGAGAAATTTGGGCTGTGATTTAAAGGGAGTTAAATCTTAATTAAGTTGGCTTACTTTGGATTTTCATCTTTAGGGAGAATAGGCTGCTAAGCATTCCTAATATCCACCACTTAGTTTAATATTAGGAAAACCCTTCATAAGAGATTAAGGAACTCTTCACATGAAGGAGAAGGGAAAGAAGTATCTGAATTTAAGACTAAAAAACAGAACTCCTGGCAGGGAATAGGGGTCTGGTGTTATCCACAAGGTGAGCTTCCAATCATCCTAAGAAGTGATCTTCCAATTACCCTATGAAGTGAGGCAGAACAGCAAGTTCAGAATCCTGTGTTTGCAAGGGAAGCAGCCAGTTATCCAGAAATCCTCACATGATGATCTTTCCTCCACGGTACTTCTCTGATACAGCTCCTATCAGTAATTTCCACTAAGAATAATTCAGTCCCTTCTTTGTCACTAATTGCAGGATCTTACAGGAACTTCTTCCTGAATATTTCTAGAGCTGTCTGTATTGTTTCAAAAGTGCTGTTTCCTTCTCTCATGTATTAATTATTATTTATTCTGTCCTGCTCCTGGGTCATTTTCTTGCAGATGGATGTTTTCACAGTGCTTTAATACAGTGAGGAACATTAGTTCTGAATGTCATTTTCCGTTTTATTTTTATCTTGCCTTAAGAGGTCTCTTTAAAAATTGGAGTCTCTGTTTCTGCCACTGGAACACTGCACAATCAATTGCCCTTGTATGTGTGTGTTGATAAGATTAGTGGGATGCTCTTCCTTCCCAGTATTTCTCAAACCCTGTTTCTACCTGATGGCTTGATGTATTTGAGAATGTTCCTTGATTAATTGCATGAAGTGCCCTCAGAAGTCAGGAAATGAAGCTCCGTGGTCAGCGCTCATGATTTTATTGCAATGATTGGGAAGTCATGCAGTTAGATGAGTTTCTGCTGGTGTGTTTTTAGCCCTTGCAGCTACAGAAAAAAGCCAGGAAATGTGATACAGAGGACTGACGGGAACAGCAAGCATCAGGAAGACTCAAAATACACACACAACTCACGATTTTAAGACAGTCTTGCTGTTTCTTAGGGTCTAGCTTGCAATTTGTGGATCTGAGGGTAGGCAGCCTTGCTGAAGATACAAAAGGAGAAAACCCAGGGGGTGGGGGAAGGGAGAAAGTAGAGAAGAGCCTGCCCTTGAAAATCAGAGTGAGCTGTGTTATCTTCCTGTGCTGCTCTGCTGGCAAGGTGTTTGTCCTCGACTGACAAAGTTCTTGTGTTTCCCTTGGAGTGCATCTGTTCATTAGTGTCTCCAGACAGAGGCAGTTTAGCTTTTAATTAAAATACGATTTGCAGGTTTTTTAGTGTGTTAATGAGACAGCAAAAATGAATTCATTGAAAGAGGAAAAGATACCTAGGCCTTACAGCAGTGAAAGTTAGAGCCTCATTAGTAGCTAATTATGCAACACAGTATATAAATAGAGCTGTTATGGCATTAAAAACAGCCTCAGTGCATTACCTAATGATATAAAATGTTTACATGTTCTGAGTATGGTATAATATCTTCCTGAAGTAATTAATGGCATATTTAACACTGACACAACTGGAATCACAATTGCTTTGCGGTACAAGTCGAGGGCAAGGGAATGCATTAAAGTCTTTGAGTAACAGATTATTTGTCTGCTAATAAATATGAGAGTTTCAGAAGATGTGGAGGAACACATGAGTTATGCAGGAGGTGGGATAATGTCTGTTTCTGACAAGGACAGAGTAACCTGGCTTTTATTTCAGGTTCTCCACACGTGAGCAGTGAGATGTCAGAGGCCCAAACTGGCACTTCCAAAAGGGGAGTAACAAGGTGGACAGTATTTTGAAAATCCTTCATTTTTGATATAAAAATGGCAGTCAACACTGATAATACACAGGATGAAACAAAAAGGGGTTTGTTTTACTATGTGTGTCCATGTAATTAGATAGACACACTCAGAACAGTACCCGAATAGCAAGTTAAATTATGCTTTTAATAAACTAAAGCACAATACATACATAGGAATTTTTGCTCTGCCTAATAAGAGCTGCATGTGTAGCTTGACAGCTAATTCTCCCAAGAATGGGGGCAACATCCTGGCCCAGCACACCACAGGTGAGCTGAGGAAATGTTCATGCAAATAAGAAAGGCCTATAAAATTATCTGTGCATTAGTCATGATGATTCCAATTACTCCTGTATTGACCAGCAGCCACAGAGCCACAGAATCAATTATTCCTTCAAAAATACAAAATGCTGTTTCCTGCGTCAATTTGTTCAGCAGTCAAGAAGTTTAGGGGTTTTTTTCTGGGAAATTATTTTGATACGATGACCAAGTGAGAGCCTGACTAATGCTTAGCTGGGAGTGGGTGAGATGAAATTACTTTGCTGTCAATTCAATGCTTTATCTTGTAGTTGTGGTGCTCAGTGAAGTAACACAGAGCAATGGAAAACATCATTATTGCTTGTGTTCATGACATGGTCTAGTGGGAGAGGAGTTAATGACCTGCAAGTTTGTGCTACCTGCAGTTAGGCAAACAAGCCACTTACTAATTGTGGTGGGATTAGTTTAGTCCATTAATGAAAATAACTTTATTCATAAAGAGGTCTAGGTAGGCCAGTGCTGAAAGCCTGAGAAATCTGTTCCATGGATAATGGGTGCAGTTAAAAACCACCATTGCTGAGAGCCCACCAAATTGCCTGATTGCTGATTTCCAAGGACAGCTCTCTGTGTGCAGGAATTATTTCTGCTGATTACTGACTCCACATTTTTTAGTCACCGTAGTCACTGTGAATTTATCGGATTTGCTGTGCTAAAAGACAAATTTCTGCGCGGGTATTCTTTGGTAGAAATCTGTAAGCCTTGTCCGCAGAGAAATCTGCCAGGAACATTCCTCTGGATTTCAAAATAGTTTATATTTCATATTTATAATCAGGAGGGCAAGCACGGGACTTAGAAACTTTCCACATTAAAAAATATTTCTTACAGTGCTGCAGATGGTTTCTTTATTGTTAGAACCCGGGATCTGATTTGCACCTGTAGGAACAAGATTTGAAAGATGCTACTAGGAAGCAAACTATTCAGTTAGGGGAATAGAAATGCAGAAGAATTAAAGAAATGGGTAAGGGCTTGGTCTGATTTTAGGTAACTAGCTGGCTGTGTAGCAGCATTTACAGGAAAGGAGAATGAAAATGTCCTGTTTTGTGGGAAAGCAGATGAGGGATGGAACATTTAACCTTCTTAAAATAGAATATAAACGGTAAGTGTGCCCAGTGGAGAATTTTTCAACAAGAAATAGAGAATGCTGTATGGATACAAGTCAAGTGGAAATAAAGGAACTAAGAGTAGTTACATGGGGCCCGGGGTCCCTCTGTTACTATGATATCCATAATCCCAATCAAAATCTGTAAGCAGAACCTCTCCTTGGATAATAAATTACAGCTTCAAAACCAACCAGCAGAAGCCCTCACATTGGATCTCAGCAGAGGGACATGTGAAAACAGATGTTCCATGGCTGAATTAATCCTTAGAATGTTAATTAGTTCATTCTCGTTTTACTTGTTTGTTGTGGGGTGGTTTTTTTTCTTTTTTTTTTTTTTTCCATCTTGTGCTTTAGTTGTTCTCTTTACCTTGCAAGTTTTCACTCCTAGATCCGATATTTTCACAGAGTACTTCTACTTCTTTTACTTGCACACAGGAATTAGATTTGACTAGAGCCCAGGAATGTGGTCCATGAAGCTGTACGTAAGCTATGACATAAAAGTGAAGCAGAAAAAAGGGATGGCATATCTTCTTTTCTTTTAATATTTTTCCCTCCAAGAAGTATCCTCGCAATTCCTAATTATGCGGAGGGGGAAAGAATGCTTTATAATCAGATTTCCTAAATCCTGGAATAATTTACACAATCTGAGAATGCCTCTGAAACCATTGGATTTGCATTACCAAATATGTACAGTTAAACTGTTTTACATCTGTTTAAATGTGAGGCTTTAATATCAGTTTCTGACAAGGTTTTGATATTTTTCTGCTTTCCTTATAAAAGAAACAGTGTAATATTGTGGTTATTAATGAAAATTGCTTCATGTATCAAATCAATGATGGAATTATCCAGTGGAAATAAAGTCTGGTAGATGAATCTTGATTAAAACATGTATGGATCTGAATGGTTTGAGAGACTGTAATGCAGTGGGACAAACCTTGTCTTTATTTTTATAGCTATTTTTAATTGGAAATCCTACCTAAAATGTAATTCAGAAACTTACTTTTTAGATTTATTAAAGCCTATATTTATTAAGAAGAAGAAGCTTCTTTGACATGGTTGTGGAAAGTACTGAATTAATTCTAGATGAACTTTTAGTAAAGATGGAGAAATGAAGATTCTGGGAGGCTATATGCAGTTTGGCTTGGTGTGCTGCTCAGAAGTTCCTGATGAAGGAACCACCCTGGATGTTCTTGCTGAAACAGGTCCAGGATTGATCTTCCTCAGCAGGGGAGGCAGGGGCAGAGCGCTGGCCAAAAGCAGGGCAGTGTCCATTCCCTCTGTCTGAGAAATACTCAGGAAATGCAGTGCACACATTGAGGGCACTCTGCCATGCCAGCCAGTCCAGAAGAGGGGGAATAAAAATCTCTTTAGTCCCTGGCCTGTTAAACAAAAGTATGCAGAGTTCAGGAAAAAGAGCCTGGAATTCCCTTCCCAGCCCAGCAATTAATTAGTACCTTGTCACACAAGGACTGAGATTGCCTGCAACTGTCTGTAACCCACTGAAATGCTAGCTGGTGGTTTCCTTCCTTAACTGCCTGCTTTTGGAAGTGTTGCTGAGTGTTGCTAGTAATTGCCTGAACACACAAAACATTGTGGAAAGTAAACATTCATTTAAATTTGCATTCTTTCTTGTAGTTCACCTCTTGAAATATCCCAGTCCTCTCCCAGCTGGTTCTTCCTGTGCCAATCTCTTGCAGGTCTGCCCTAATCAATTTGTTCTCCATCTCTGTTATCTTTTCTGTTTTGACAACTATGTGCCCACAGCCTGATGTAGAAAAAAGCTCAGGCAGACATGGAAAATCCAATTCTGCTCCTGACATATGGACAGAAGTGAACTCAGTTATCATCATGAGCAGCCACAATTAATAACTTGTTTTGTTACTGAGCCAAACAAACATGCCCTTGGCTCACAACCAGAGCTCTGAGCGTTCTTACCTTTTGATAATTCAATTGGTTTGAATGTCTTGTTGAACATGTGTGAAGGGTTTATGCTTTTGTTTATAACTCTTTGGTTATAAATTAATTTGCTGCAACTGCCATTATATGAAATCTAGTGGTGTCTTTTCTAGGTGGGCTTTTGGATCTTCCATTTGTGTCTCCCCCCTGCCCCCCTTTTCCCCTTGTTCTGTTGTTAAACTGTGAAAATACTTCTCTCCCTGTGGTGACCCAGGGACACCAGCGGAGCTGTGACAGTTCCATCTCTCACCTCCTTTGGCAGTGGTTTCTGCAGAGATCCAGGTGAGTCCCTTGGGACAGATGAGCATTTTCCCACCCTCTGGCAGTAACACAGAGCTGAATTGCTCCTTTGAGGTGAAGGTTATCACAGAGAAGTCAGACGTGTCTCAGCTTCCTGCACTAAGTGGAAGGTGATCTGTACATTTACCAGTGTAAATGCAGTCCATTTCTCCACTTTCTGGATAGAATTTAGTTAAGGCTGTCAGCATCCCCTTCATCTCCACTGTCCCTGCAGGAATTGCACAGAAATAGTGCAGTGGGAGATTAATACAGAAAGGAGTTCCCGTGCTGTCGTCAAGTTAGATGTGAGGTGCTCCCAGTAACTCAGTGGAGCTACACTGGTTTTTACTCATCTGTAAGAAATGTAAAACACCAGGAAAATTGCTTTTCAATAGTAGCAAAATATGTTTAGGAGCTTTATGTTCTTTTTGAAAATGAAGAATGTTTAGTGGCATTAGTTAAACATGGTGCTAAAAGGGAGCTTGCAATTACATGAGGACTGTCAGATGAGGTGATGAGATCTGACTGGACTTGGCAGAAACATAGGTGGAACTATGTACAAATTTGGAAGGTAATACAGAATTTAAAGTGGAAGAGCAACAAGAAAGTAAATAAGAGGCCATCTATTTTCAGTAAAAAGATACCCAACTGGAAGCAAAGAAAATAAAATTTATATTCGTACATTTCTAAAGTTTTCTTCATTTTGTAAATATCCATTGTGCTTTCCATGTTCAGCAGAGAAGGATCTGGAAAACAAAGTGCATGGTCCCCTGGCAGTGCTGCTAAAGCCCAGTGACAGCCTGGACTGTGCAAGCCAGCAATGAAGGGTGCAGCACTGCAGCCACTGCTGTTTCCTCAGAGGAGTCTGACTGCCACCTGAAATGGCAGCGATGGCAGTGACCTGTGCCAGGGCTTGCACAGTGCGAGGCTGTACCCGAACAACAGCTCTGACAAAGCCCTCACAGCCCTGGGATTGCTCCTCACAGCAGCCCCAGAGGAGGGCAAGGCCTGCCACAGACCCAACCATTCCACGTGGAAAACGCTGGAACTTTGGAACAGCTCCTTCCATCTCCAGGACAGGGAGCTGTGGCAGCACAGGACTTCAAACATACACAGAAGAGACTTCATCTGCTTTATGAGCCGTATAAAAATATGATTAAATGTGCTGTCCTCCAAATGGGAGCAGCATTGGGATTCCAGCCAAAGAGTAATGGGATTAATCTCAAGAACATAAAATGTGGTATTTTAGTGAAATGTGAATCCTCCCTCTCAGACAATTGCAACAGGTGTGCAGCTTTTGCTTGTTTCCATCTGCTGAGGCTACTCTGGCAAACATTTGATTTATTCCTATTTATCTACAATAAATTAGTGTATTTATTCCTGCTGATTGGATCATCTACAAATCAATTGGCATGGCATGCTTTCCAGGGAACTGCTTTTGCAGGCAAATCACTGACTTCAGCATTTTATCAGGATCCTTGACTTCCATAAGCAAAAAGGGCAAGGGGGAAACTGGGAAATACAAAAACTGCAGCACGAGGTAGAAAACTCTGAGATAAAATGGAAGTTAATTTCCTATGAAATGTGACTGGATGCTTCAATTATTAATTGCCATCTATTGTTATTTCAATCGTGGGTGCCTATGGAACATGATGAATGAGAGTATGAATGATAAAGTGGTGGTGAGAGAAATTAGATGGAGGTGATTTCTTGCTTCATTTTTCCACAAAATATGTCTGGGAAAAGTCCACAAATTCAGAGAAGACTCTGACCCACTGAGGGAATGGGGATTAGCTTGGAGAATTTAGAAAAATCCAAAGACTTTGCATGAAAAGCTACTTCATAATTGGTATGACAAAGCTAAAAACACCAATGCCTTGCTGAATAAAAGAATCACATTTCTTGGAATATAGATTCCAGTTTTAACAAATATATATTTTTAAAATAAAGCAACAGTGCTACTAATTTAATCATTACTGGAGTTGAATGAATTAAGATACAGTTAAAAGTGTATTTCCTGTAGTGATATATTACCTGAAGTAGTTTGGTTTTGTCTTTATTACAAAGTCTGTCCCTTTTTTAGGGAAAAATTGTACTCCTTTTTCATTTGTCCTAAAATTTTGAGTTGATAATTGGTAGTATTGATAGTATTTAATGATACTGTCAAGTGCTCCCGCTTCATTTTAGAATGGGGACTTGAAGTAATTAATTTTAATTATTGTACTAGGAAGTTTTGTGTTTTGCTGTATCCAGGTTATTCTTAAATATGTCAAAATTTCATTTTAACAAGGAATTATAAATGAGGGGGTGTGTTCACTTTTGCTATTCAGTAAATTTATTGCAAAGACAAATATGTGTATGACAAGTTGGGCAGCAAAAGCATTACCAGAAAGTAGTCCTAGGCCAGCTTTTTCTTCTTCACTTAAAATCAGGTTCATTGGCTCTGTCTTGCTGGAATCCCTTCCTCAAACAGGGTGTGCGCTTACAATTCTCAAGCTTGGGACAGAAATTCTGTTGTTATATGTAAGATTTATTGAAATAGTCTACATTAAAACTAGAATTTCAGCCTAACTCAGGACAGCAAACTAGAGAAAGCAAATCTGGTGGTTTGCATTCATAGGTAGCTTACTTATACGAGTGTACATATACTCCTTTTATCCATGTAAAGAGGGAAAAATAGATGTTCCTGCTCAGTTCAGAACAATGTGAGGCCTTTTAAATCATGCCCAGCCATGAAGCATCTGCTGCAGTGCTCCCTGCAAAGCTGCAGAGAAGGGACCAGAGAAATACTCTGTCAGTTCAATGCAGCTGTTGGGAAAGGTTGCTAAAGCAGACAACAGTGTAGCCACTGGGATCAATTTTTACCATGGTATTCAATAAGTCATTAACAAGATTAATGAACTCTAATAAAAAATGCAGGCTACTATGCCACATTTTACTCAGCTCACTGTGCCTCAAAATTGCATGTCATGATTTTATTGGACATATTACTTAATTTTTCTCAAACTGGCCATTTTATTTAGGTTAAAACATATTAAACAGATTTTTTTGTTCCCAGGGAGAAACAGGATTTCTTTTTTCAAAAAGGACTCTGTATAGTACAGTACCTTGATAACATGAATAGGTATGCAGGCTTGTTAACTAAGTTTGATAACATGAACAGGTATGCAGGCTGGTTAACACAACTAAATTATGTAACATGAACAGATAAGCAGGCTGGTTAATATAACTAACTCAGATAACAGGAACAGGTATGCAGGCTGGTTAACATAACTAACTCAGATAACAGGATCAGGTAAGCAGGCTGGTTAACATAACTAAATCAGCATGAACAGGTAAGCAGGCTGGTTAACATAACTGACTCAGATAACAGGAACAGGTAAGCAGGCTGGTTAACATAACTAAATCAGATAACATGAACAGGTATGCAGGCTGGTTAACATAACTGACTCAGATAACATGAACAGGTAAGCAGGCTGGTTAACATAACTCAGGTAACATGAACAGGTAAGCAGGCTGGTTAACATAACTAACTCAGGTAACATGAACAGGTAAGCAGGCTGGTTAACATAACTAACTCAGATAACATGAACAGGTAAGCAGCAGTGGGCTCCGTTCTGCCGTGCTGCAGCAGCCCAAGGCTCAGTGACTTGGCCAGTGGGACAGGCAGGACTGCAGTGGCTGCACAGTGCTGGGCGTGTGGCAGTGACATCCCCACACATCACGGGGAAGGGCAGTGCCTTTGGTGGTTTCTGTGCTGGGGGAGCCCTCTGGAGCTGTGTTTGAGCCCCTGCTGAGGAGCAGTCCCAGGACACCCAGGACACGCAGCCCGGCAGCTCCGGCACAGAGGCCCCGCTTGCCGCGGAGGGCACCGTGTGAGGAGCCTCAGCTCGGCTCAGGGTGACAGTGCCTGTGTCACACAGAGGGGCACAGGGAGAACCAGCTGGGAGAGGACTGCGATATTTCAGGAGGTGAAACAGGCACATTGCCTGCTCTTGGGAACAGCTGTGAGGCTTCTGAATTAACAAATGGGAAGGGACTCAAGAGAAATCAAACCCAGTATACGACCACCAAGATGTTCTTTGCCAGCGATCCAGAGTGAAAGAGCCTTAAATAACCAGGTTCTTGCATCTGTATTATTTCTGACCTTGTTACTTCTCATCTAATCCATTTTTTGTCAGAGTTTTGTCTGGTCTAAATAATTCCAGCTTTGTGCTGCATCTGAGAAGCTGCCTGTCTTTCATGTCCTGCTGCTTAGTTCTCTTCCACAGAAAGTTTCTCCTCGGGATTTATTGCAGCCCTACTCCTTTCACGTACCTTTGTAGTCTGCTCTCTCTGAAGACTATCATTCTTCTAAAAAAAGCCCTGAGGAAATTAAAGAAGTCCAGGTAGGAGTAAGAAAAGTTTAGTGGATATAGTGGCCGGTCTTTCAAAATGTAGTTTCCAATCAGTCAGTGTTCTGGGAGTTTGTGATGCATCCTTTTATGCTCCACTGTGATTCTTCTGAGCAAACTTGATGAAGAGAAAGTGGCCTGTGTCAAAACATGGTTGGTTACCATTTATTTTTTCCTTTTGTGCAAGTTCTACTTTAAAACTATCTCGAGTCTTTCACACAGCTGTGCTCTGGAAGCCAGATTCTAGATGGGGTATTTCTGTGATTTAGAAGTTAATTTAAAGGACATATAGGGTGTTGCAACATGCAGGAGCAGTGCTTGTTTTTGATTCATAGAAGTCCTATTTCCTGGATTGATTGGTTTAATAACCTTTCTTAATAAAGTAAACTGAATGTATCTCTGGGCTCGTGGGGCAGAGGATAGGATTTCAGTCTCTTTGTAACTTGTTAGCTTTGACTTCACAAAGCATATTAGAGTGGTATGCTCTGCAGTTACTGCTTTATGCACACACCTCTTGTTTGAAAAGACACCTCTGTTATATTTGGAAATGCAGATATTTACAGGGTATAAGTGAGCTTTCAAATGCAGCTCTCAAGCTGGATATTTATTGGAATGATCCATTTGGAGCAGTTCCTTTGCCCTTCCGGTGTTTGGTCTAAGGGGTTTGTGGTCCTGAGGCAGCACTTCAGGAAAGCAATCTTACCAGGAGAAGATGATTAATAGCACACTTCAGCAAGTTCCCCAGCTATGAGTCAAGTTAAATGTTTGTTTCTTAGTAAAATCTCACTAAAAAGAAAGCATTTTCAACATATACTTAGATTCTTCATCCTATTCTATTCGACTGTTTTGCCTTCTGAAGGAAAAGAGAGGCTTGCTGCAATGGTTTAAATGTTCTGATAAGCCATCTGGGAAGCTGCTGACTTGTACCACGTTTTAATTTACTCCATTCTTCTCAGAAAACATCTAGAAAAGCTTTTCTTTTATGGATTCTGGGGAGGCCTTTAATAGGTGATAGATGTGGGCAGTGACCTTCAAACTGGAACTGGCTTGGGATCTTAAATCTCTTTCATTTTCAGCAGAGCGTGTCCTTCCAAATGTGATGAGAAAAATCCAAATGAGAAGATCTGCTGTCTGCTTGAAGTCTGGATACGACAGAGATGTGTATTTCATCTTACTGAGAAACTCCAAAACAAGTTAAGGTGCCCATTTAGGAACCTAGAAAGCATTAGGTAGCATTTGTTAAGTGTAAAGGGCAGGTTGTTTCTTGGTTTCTGGAGTTCATACTTGTATACTTCTTGTGTATCAGAGGATCAAGGGAGACAGAGAAAATCCTAGGAAACTTGTGAATGAATGTACTCCTTTATACCATTTCTATGCAGAATTCTATTAAATTCTATTAAATTCTCCAATTACAAGATTCAGAAAAATGTACTTTATGTTGTTCTGAGAAGCAAAGAAAGTAACATGCAAACAATGTAAGATAGTTTTGGTTGATCCCACGTATTTAGGAGGAAAAGGTTCTATTGTTTACAAACAAAATTGTTCTCCAATGGTGCTAGGATTTGGGAACAGAAATCATTAACACCCTTCTGTCATTTAGAGAAACAGAATTTAGGTTTAACTTTCTTGGTATCCTCTGGAAAGCCTTTGGAGAATTCAGATACAAACTACAAGGCGAGAATTCCAAATGCAGAAAGAAGTAAACAGAAAGGGGCAAAATGAAAACTCAGGTTGAAAATCCTATGTATTGAAAATTCCTGATGTATAAAAATCATATATATTCTTGCTGTTGCTTTTCATTTCTACTGTGCAAAAAGCTGAGTACACAGGGGCGTATGGGAACAGCAGGGTAATGCCAGCAGCCTTGGAGGGATGGCTGTTTCCTTGTGATTTATTTACCAAAAAGGTCAGCTCCACACACAACATTTGTTTTCACCGTCATCCCTGGTTTACCACGTGATTTTGTATGCTGCTGAAATGTTCAAGGAAAAGAACAGGATATTAATTAGCTGTTTCAGCGGACTTCCAAAAATCCTCTGAATACTGTTGCCCATATGGGCACATAGCATTGTTCTGGATGAGATTTGGGGAGGAGATACCATGAGGTGAGAAAATGCTGTCTGAAAGGAGAACCATTATGGGACAGCATGTGTACAGTTACTAAGCTGGAGAATAAATCCTTCAGGAAGAGAGGGACACAAAATGAGTTTATAGCCTAAAAATGTGTTAGTTAATATTTATCATGTGCATCCATCATTCTCTGTTTCTTGGCTGGTCTTGTATCGAGTACAAATGATATTAAACCAAGTGATTAATGTCTGTTTGAGACAATTGGAGGTTATTTCCTGCTTTTACAGTGCTGCTTTTTGTGCAGCACACAAGCACAGTATATGGGGTACTTTGCTAACGATACAGAGAGGTGTTTTATTGATCCCCTCCTGTTCCACTTCACTAAATATGCCTATTTTCAGCCAGCCTCAGCAACAGGAAAATCAAGTCAGCATCTGCTGCAGCTGTTTGGACAAGCTGGTCTGCTGAAATCAAAGAAATTCTAAAACTTGGAATGAAGGAAAGAAGAAGGGGGAAGAAACCTACTTCTGAGGTAGCGGGGTTAAAGGAATTTAAAGCTAACTGGAGGCCTAAAAATAGCAGCTGTCATTTAAAATGGCAAACATGAATTGTACTCTGAAATTAAAACACAGATTTTGATGAGAGTTGTATGTTCTAAGCCATATATATATTCTTGAAAGTACTCATCAAACTAATAGATTTCATGCAATGCAAAAAATGAAGAGAGAATTATTGAGTAGAATGGTGAAAAATAAAGAGCTTTTGTCTGTATACATTTTCAACACTTCTATCTACTGGAAAAAAATTTCAATATAAAATGTCACTTCTTGGTAAATATTGAAAAAAACATTAATGCCTGAGCTGGCTGGAAACACAAAAAACTGTGATTAATATCTGATTAATTATTAAATAACAACTTTAGTAATATATTTTCCCTGTAGACACAGTCATAGTTGGTATAACACATATTAAGATAATTCAGAAAAGCAAAGCATGTCTATGTACAAGAATATACATATTATCCAAATGGATTCAATTAAACCCATATCAGCAGTCAATGCCTCAAAAATTAAGGAAATGGCTGATATTAGCAGTTCGAGGGCATACTTAATTTATCCCCACTTGGATTTTGGCAATATTAATTTATCCTATAGAAAATACCGCAAGTGTACAGTAATTTTACAGTAGGTTGAAATGCACAAAAGGGAATGAAACTAATTAAGTGAGCAAACGAATGAAACAAAAGGCAATGAGGAACATTTTACTCAAGAAGTAGTCTCATTCTGGTATCTCATGATTAACTCCTAGATCTTGTATTTATATTTTTCTTAACAATCCTGTGAAAAGGCAAAGGGAATATTAATTAAATTATTAATTAAATCCAGAGTTCACACTGTATTGTGAAGCACTAAGATAACACTGTGAAGAGAAATAAATCCATTAAATGGGACTCAATAAAAGGAACAATAGTGAAATGAAATGCATTATAATCCATGACTTCCCTTATTATCATCACATCATGGAAACCACTTATGGAAATGTGCCTCACGTATCTGATTAGCTGACAACAGAACAGCCCCTGGGAAGCATTTTTACCCCCTTCTTACAGAAGGTGTGCCAAAGACACGGAGATACAAAGTTATCAGCCTTTTTTGGATTACTGGAGGAGGAATTTCTTCAATAGCCTGCATGTTTTGATAAGAATAACCCAAATTTACTCTAAAACGTATGTTCTGATAAAGCCTCTCTTAGAATAATGTATGATATTCAACACGCAATTCAGTACTTCCAGGATTAAAATATTCCACTCCTGTAAATGAGATAAAAATATAAATTAGAAATTTAAGATCTTATCCATGTTAATTAGGAGTAGAACGTTGACACAGAAGGTCCATTCAGAGTACAGGTTTCCTTTCCTGTCAGAACACTTACATTTGAGGAGGAACAGCACAAACTCGTCCTTTGCTGAAGCTGGTTTGTTTTCAGTCGGTGCTGCTGCCCTGTGCTGGCTCCCAGTGCCCCGTTCCCCGTGGCTGGTGCAATCCATGGATACTGGACTGCATGGCCTCCAAGCTGCTGCAGGCCCTGTCTGTGTGAGCCTGCACCTTGTGCAGTTTTGGGTTCCAGGATTACAGATCGCTGGCAGCCCCTGCTGGGAGCACTGCAAATCCCCTTGGGTTCATGTGACTCCTGCCCATTTCTGAGCAAGTGCTTGAGACAGAGTATTTGTCAGGCACTTACACCATCAGGCTACCTTAACTGCATTTTTTATCAACTACACAGCTCATAGGTTGTAATGGTTTCCAGATGGGTGCAGATTTTTTTTGACATCTGTGTAATCTGCATTTTTTAATAAATTGTGCAAATACTTGATTTACTATTTAGCTAATAATGCTAAAAAGGGTGCTTAAATAAAGGTGCTGGTTTAGTATAATTAGCACAGCATTCAATGGCTCTGTTTCAGATACCAATAATGTTTATTTCATCACAAACATAAGACAAAATGGAGCTGGGATTAGCTGGAGAATTCCACTCAAAGGAACTGCCTCAACAGCAGTTTCTTGTCAGAAGCCAAGCAGGAAGGAGTAATTCTTAAATAAACAAAGCAGACCACTGCAGTAACTAAAGATGTTCTTACTGCTCAGAAAGAACAAGCCTTCATGTACCTATATTTATTTTCTTTTCTTCCCCCCACCCCCTTTTTTTTTGGTCTGGGAAAAGCAGACTTAGTTTGTGATTGGAACCCCTTGCTCAAGCTTTGAAGCTGAACAGATTAGACTTGTCTATCTGCAATATCCTGCAGATAAAAGGCATCTTTAGACAGCCCAGTGTCCAACAAGTAGTACCTAAGCTTCAGAAATATCTCATTTTATCCCTGCTTCTGTCACTATCCATATGTGAAGTCATAAGGTACTCTGGGTGTAGGCCATAAATGAACTGATAATTAACTGAATGTGATGTAAAGCAGGGTCCTATAAAGCTCATCAGTGAGCAGGAAACAAATGAAGGAAATAGTAAAAATTCAGGTATATTTTGCTCTGATAAATAAATGGATTACTCTGGGCTCTTCTGGAAGGAAGCATAGCACTGGAATGGAAACCTGGATATCTGCTTTTCACCTTACTCTGCTATAAAATAGTCAGCACTAGTAACTTATACTGGACTGAAGCTTTATATATAAACACAGCCCTCGTGGTTTTATATCCTTACATCTAATTTCAGTTATGTTCATCATTTACAAGCATATAAATATATCCTGGAGATACCTCCTGAGTATAATAAATAATAGAAATATTTATAGTGAATAGTTCAGGGATTAGAATAGCTCTACTTTCTAATCCATATTTCTCTTTCACACTTGTCCAGGTCCCTAGAATTTTTCACCATTGCAGTCGATGCACCAAGGCATTTTGTCTTTGAGAGAAGAGTGATTTCTGTTGTGGGAAGGCTCCCAGATGAGCACATCCTTGTGCTCCACGGCCAAGATGATCGCTGTTCTCAGTGAGCCATGGGCTCCTGCTGCCAGGTGCAGTGATGTACCCTTTGTTCTGTGGGGTTTCCCTTTTGTTCTGTGGCTTTCCCTTTTGTTCTGGGTTTTTTCCTTTTGTTCTGTGGGGTTTCCCTTTTGTTCTGTGGGTTTCCCTTTTCTGTGGGTTTCCCTTTTGTTCTGTGGGTTTTCCCTTTTGTTCTGTGGGTTTCCCTTTTCTGTGGGTTTCCCTTTTGTTCTGTGGGTTTCCCTTTTGTTCTAGGGTTTTTCCTTTTTTTCTGTGGGTTTCCCTTTTGTTCTCTGGGGTTCCCATCACACTACAAACGAGTGCAGAGTGCCCCTCGCTGCCCCTGGAGCAGTGGCATTTGTTGATCACGTTTAGCATGGCTGTGGCACTGCTGCAACCCTCCAAGGATGCGCTGGGGTTTGAAAACTCCTGCAGCAGCACCAGGGGGTGCTTCAGGAGCCAGCGCTCCCTGGGGCCTTGGGCCACTGGGAAAAGTAAAAATTAGTTTGATACATTAAAATGACAGCAGAAAGAAGCTGCATTTTGTCAGGGTTTATTTTCTTCCTCCATCTGTCTGACCCTTTTCTACGTACCTGGTTGGTGGGGTTTTTGTTGGTTTGTTTTGTTTTGTATTGTTTCATTTTGTTTGAATTAAAGTTCTGATTCTTATGGAGTTTTCTGAAAGGCTTTGGAGACAACATATGTGTTATTAAAGAAACTTTTGAAAATAAATGTCTAAAAGTAGAAGTGAGTTTTCAAAAAAAAAAAGAAATAAAACAATCCCAAAATACAAAGACATTGTTTTAAGGGCAGTTTTGATTTCTTTAAGACAGTTCTTTAGACTTAGTGATTTCTCTTGAAAACAAGGAAAACCAGGTTTTCTGTTTAGAATAATTGTATTAAAAGGTGGTTGAATATAAATTTAAATCATTGTTACATATTACTTTTAAGACATTAAGACTTTTAAAATTCATTAATTGAAATAGCCTGTCCTTTTTTTTCAGGCCCTGACCTAAACTGAATTACAGTCAAAGGTGGAACTCCAGCAGTGATAAAATATGCTAATCTACTAACTTCAGTTAAAATGAGTATTGGAAAGAAGATTTTATTAAAAAAAAAAAAAAAAAGGCACATTTAAGCTAAGAAATTTTGGAACTTTGTAGTTCAGAAATGCCTGCATACCAACACTTTATTATTGCTGGCAATGTTGGCACAGCTTAGGGGTATGAACCCCTTTTTAAAAGCATATTCCCTTAAGAGTGGATTCTGAAAGCCTGTCAGAAATATCAACCCTTTTAGCAGCATTTAAATCTGTACTGAGCCTTCAGTGTTGCTGAAATCTCTGTGGGACTTAAATGTACTCTTAAATGCTGCCCTTAGGAGACATTTTACTGAGGAACTAATTTTCTGAAACATGGCCTATAAATGTGTGTAAAACCAGCAAAGCATCTTTGTCTTCCCATTTCCTGAACCTCAGATCAATTATAAAAACACTGATTTTTAAAAGTTCTTCCAAAAGGAGCTCTTTTCTTGTCAGTTTGTGTCACTTTGACAGTCACATTTCAAGCCATGGATCTGAAAACCGACCTGCAGAAGCAGCTACCTTTGTCATAAATTTAACTTGACAGCTTCTCTGTGGCGCTTTCAATTAGGATTTATTTTTGAAGAAAAAAAAAAAGGACACTGAAAGTGTCAGACCAAACACAGCCAGCAAATGCTGCTATATGGAAGGCCTACACATACAGTCTTCTACTTCAGACTCCAGGATGATCAGGGATATAAAATGCCAAGTTTTGGAGAGAACGCACTTTAAAAACCCATTTCAGGGACATAAAAAGAGCTGGCTCTGCTGTTTGCGGGGCTGGGTAGCTCTGAGACCTGATGGGCGTTGCTGAGGGCTCAGAGTGGGCAGAGGTGTCGCGCTGACACTGCTCATAATCCCGTATTTTCCACCTAAAACTTGGCCGTCTCCATGGAGGAATTTTCCAAACAGCGACGATATCTCAGCCTTGGTTGCCGAGCGCTTGGCTTCTGAGGTGTGGGAGCTGGTGTGGCCGGGCACAGCCGCATCCCCGGGCCGGGCACAGCCGCATCCCCGGGCCGGGCACAGCTGCATCCCCGGGCCGGGCACAGCTGCACCCCCGGGCCGGGCTGAGCCGTTCAGCCGCCAGGGCATAGCGCCTCCCGGTGTCCGTGTGGGAAGGGGACGGAGGTGTGGGAGCCCCCGGCTGCCTCCCGGGGATCCCGGCTCCGGGGTGCGGAGCCGCGGGCTCCTGGAAAGCCTGGCTGTGGGAATGGCGGGGGGGGGCGGCCGGCCCC